>JACBWV010000099.1:1254081-1385119 GCA_013435795.1 Chlamydomonas sp. ICE-L
CACGTAGTCAGTCCCCAAGTAGTCAGTTCCCCCCCTTAGTTCCCGAGTCAGTCAGTTTCAGTCCCGCCAACAAACAAGTTCACAAATTCATTCAGTCATTAGTCAATCATCTGACAGAGAACCAGTAAGTCAAGTCGTCAGTCAATCAACCAGACAGACGATATCCAGTCCAGTCCTCGTTAGTTAGCAGTCAGTCAATCAACCAAACAAGATCCAGTCCGTTTAGTCAGTCATCAACTAGACAAGTCCAGTCATTCCCAGGCTGTCAGTCAAGTCATCACTCAGACAAGATCCAGTCAGTCCAGTCAGTCAATCAACTAGACAGAAGTTTCCATTCAGTCAGTCAGTCAGTCAGTCAATCAACAGACAGATATCCATTCAGTCAGTCCGTCTCAACCATAAGTCAGTCAGTCAATCAACCAGACAGAGATCAAGCCAGTCAGTCTGTCAGTCATTCAATCAATCTGACAGAGATCCAGTAAGTCAGTCAGTCAGTCAATCAACCAAACAACAGAGAATCCTCCTGTCGTCTGTCAGTTAGTCAGTCAATCAACCAGACATAGATCCAGCGAGTCAGTCAGTCAGTCTGTCAGTCAGTCAATCAACCAGACAGAGATCCAGTCAGTCAGTCAGTAAATCAATCTGACAGAGAACCAGTCAGTCAGTCAGTCAGTCAGTCAGCCAGTCAATCAACTAGACAGAGATCCAGTCAGTCAGTCAGTCAGTCATCACCAAACACGAGATCCTCCAGTCCATCAGTCAGTCATCAATCAAAACCAAACAGACAGAGACCAGTCAGTCTATCAGTTAGTCAATCAACCAAACAGACACAGATCCAGTCAGTCATCAGTCA
The DNA here is from genome assembly GCA_013435795.1 of Chlamydomonas sp. ICE-L. Taxonomy (NCBI): domain Eukaryota; kingdom Viridiplantae; phylum Chlorophyta; class Chlorophyceae; order Chlamydomonadales; family Chlamydomonadaceae; genus Chlamydomonas; species Chlamydomonas sp. ICE-L. Next base: position 1,254,935 of record JACBWV010000099.1, read on the forward strand.
CTCATCATTCATTCAGTCAGTCATCAGTCAATCAACCAGACTGATATCTGCATCAGCTCAGTCAGTCAGTCAGCCAGTCTCAGTCAGTAATCTGAATAGATCCCATCAGTCAGTTTGGTAAGTCATTCAACCAGTAAGTCAGTCAGTCAATCAACCAGACAGAGATCCAGTCAGTCAGTCCGTAGGTCAGTCAGTCAATCAACCAAACAGACAGAGATCCAGTCAGTCAGTCAGTCAGTTAGTCAGTCAATCAACCAGACATAGATCCAGCGAGTCAGTCAGTCAGTCAGTCAGTCAGTCAGTCAGTCAATCAACCAGACATAGATCCAGTCAGTCAGTCAGATAATCAATCAGACAGGATCCAGTCAGTCAGTCAGTCAGTCATCATTTCAGTGAATCACTCAAAAACGGCCAAAGATCCAGTCAGTCAGTCATCAGTTAGTCCAGTCCGTCAACCAACAGATGATCCATCAGTCAGTCATCAGTCAGTCATCACACCATACAAGATTCCAGTCAGTCAGTCAGTCGTTCAAATCACCAGCCAGAGATCCGTCAGTCATTTCAGTCATCCAGTCAATCTGACAGATATCCAGTCCAAAATCAGTCCCGTCAGTCATCAATCAAACCAGACAGAGATCCAGTCAGTTTCAGTCAGGGCAGTCATCAGTTCAGTCATCATTATTCAACCAGACAGGAATCCAGTCGTCAGTCAGTCAACATCCGTCCAGTCAGTCATTCAGTCACCCAGACAGAGATCCAAGTCATCAGTCAGCTAGTCAGTCAGTCAATTCAATCACTAGACAAGATCGAGTCCGTCAGTCAGTCATCTGTCAATCAACCAGACAAATCCACGATCATCAGTCATCATCAAGTCATCAATCACGACATAGATCCAGTTAGTCAGTTAGATAATCAATCAGACAGAGATCCAGTCAGTCAGTCAGTCAGTCAGTCAGTGAATCAATCAAACGGACAAAGATCCAGTCAGTCAGTCAGCCAGTTAGTCAGTCAGTCAACCAGACAGAGATCCAGTCAGTCAGTCAGTCAGTCAGTTAGTCAGTCAGTCAACCAGACAGAGATCCAGTCAGCCAGTCAGTCCATCAGTCAATCAGACAGAGATCCAGTCAGTCCAGTTTTTTTTTGTGTTTTTGTTTAGGTGTTCGGTTTGTGTTGGTAGGTGTGTGGTGTGTTGGTGGGGTTGTTGGTGTTTGTTGTCTTAGTTGTTTGGTTTTTTTTACAAACACCCTGACGTTGTTGGTTGATTTTTTCAGTCAGTCAGTCAATCTGACAGAGATCCAGTCAGTCAGTCAGTCAGTCAATCAACCAGACAGAGATCCAGTCAGTCAGTCAGTCAGTCAACCAGACAGTGATCCAGTCAGTCAGTCCGTCAGTCCCTCAGTCAGTCAGGCAGTCAGTCAGTCAGTCAATAAACCAGACAGAGATCCAGTCAGTCAGTCATCAGTCGTCTTCTGTCAATAAATCGACCAAGAAACAGAGAATCCAGTCGTCCATTCAGTCAATCAACCAGAGCAGAGAATCCAGTCAGCATTCAGTCATCAACCAGACAAGATCCAGTCACCAGTCCGTCATGTCCCAAACCAACAATGATTTCAGTCAGTCAGTCAGTCAGTCAGATCCGTTGTCGGTCGTTATCAAAATCACCAGACAGATCCAGTCAGTCAGTGTCAGCCAATCAACCAGACAGAGATCCATTCAGTCAAGTCCAGTCAGTCAGTCAGTCAGTCAGGCCAGTCAACCAGTCATCGTCAGTCCTCACCCAGACTACAGAGATCCAGTCCTCAGTCCGTCATCCCTTCCGTCCTTCCTCAGTCAGTCACCAGTACGTCAGTCGTCAATAACCAGACAGAGATCTAGTCAGTGATCTGTCAGTCAGTCAATCAGTCAATCATCGGACAAGATCCAGTAGTCCAGTCAGTCAGTCAGTCAATCAACAACCGAGATCCAGTCCAGTCATCAGTCAGTCAATCAACCAGACAAGATCCCTCAGTCAGTCAGTCAGCCAGCCATTCATCAACACAGACAGTGATCCCTCATCAGTCCGTCAGTCCGTCCGTCAGTCAGTCATCAGGCATAAACCAACATGAGATCCGTCATCAGTCAGTCAGTCAGTCTGTCATCCACCAGACAGAGATACAAGTCAGTCCAGTCTTCAATCAACCCGACAGAGATCCATTCAGTTTTGTCAGTCAAACAACCACAGCAGAGATTCCAGTCAGTTAAGTCAGTCATTCCGGTCACACCAGACGTGTCCAGTCAGTCAGTCTCCGACAGTCATCATCAGTTTCATCAACCATACAAGACCATTCCAGCAGCCTCAATCACCAGACAAGATCCGTCGTCCCGTCAGTTCAGTCAGTCAGTCAATCAACAAGACAGAGATCCAGTCAGTCAGTCAGTCAGTCAGTCAGCCAGCCAGTCAACCAGTAAGTCAGTCAGTCAATCAACCAGACAGAGATCCAGTCAGTCAGTCCGTCAGTCCGTCCGTCCGTCCGTCTGTCAGTCTGTCAACCAGTAAGTCAGTCAGTCAATCAATCAGACAGAGATCTAGTCAGTCAGTCCGTCAGTCAGTCAATTAGTCATCATCTGCAAGAGACCCAGTAGTCAGTATTAGTCAATCAACCAAACAGACAGAGATCCAGTCAGTCAGTCTGTTATTTAGTCATTCAGTCATCAACCGTACAGAGTCCAGTCATAGTCAGTCAAATCAACTAGACAGAGTTCCGTCATCATCAGTCAGTCATCATCAACCAGACAGAGATCCATCCAGTCAGTCAGTCAACTCAACTGACGAGTTCCAGTCAGTCATCATCATCAGTCAATCAACAAGACAGAGATCCAGTCAGTCAGTCAGTCAGTCAACCAGTAAGTCAGTCAGTCAATCAACCAGACAGAGATCAAGCCAGTCAGTCTGTCAGTCAGTCAATCAATCTGACAGAGATCCAGTAAGTCAGTCAGTCAGTCAATCAACCAAACAGACAGAGATCCAGTCTGTCAGTCTGTCAGTTAGTCAGTCAATCAACCAGACATAGATCCAGCGAGTCAGTCAGTCAGTCTGTCAGTCAGTCAATCAACCAGACAGAGATCCAGTCAGTCTGTCAGTAAATCAATCTGACAGAGAACCAGTCAGTCAGTCAGTCAGTCAGTCAGCCAGTCAATCAACTAGACAGAGATCCAGTCAGTCAGTCAGTCAGTCAATCAACCAAACAGACAGAGATCCAGTCAGTCAGTCAGTCAGTCAGTCAATCAACCAAACATACTGGATCCAGTTCAGTCGTCATTCAGTGGCAGTCAGTCAGTCAGTCAATCAACCAAACAGACAGAGATCCAGTCAGTCAGTCAGTCAGTTAGTCAATCAACCAAACAGACAAAGATCCAGTCAGTCAGTCAGTCAGTCAGTCAGTTCAGTCAGTCAGTCAGTCAATCAACCAGACTGAGATCCAGTCAGTCAGTCAGTCAGTCAGCCAGTCAGTCAGTCAGTAAATCTGAAAGAGATCCAGTCAGTCAGTCTGTAAGTCAGTCAACCAGTAAGTCAGTCAGTCAATCAACCAGACAGAGATCCAGTCAGTCAGTCCGTAGGTCAGTCAGTCAATCAACCAAACAGACAGAGATCCAGTCAGTCAGTCAGTCAGTTAGTCAGTCAATCAACCAGACATAGATCCAGCGAGTCAGTCAGTCAGTCAGTCAGTCAGTCAGTCAGTCAATCAACCAGACATAGATCCAGTCAGTCAGTCAGATAATCAATCAGACAGAGATCCAGTCAGTCAGTCAGTCAGTCAGTCAGTGAATCAATCAAACGGACAAAGATCCAGTCAGTCAGTCAGTCAGTTAGTCAGTCAGTCAACCAGACAGAGATCCAGCAGTCAGTCAGTCAGTCAGTCAGTCAGTCAATCAACCAGACAGAGATCCAGTCAGTCAGTCAGTCAGTCAATCAACCAGACAGAGATCCAGTCAGTCAGTCAGTCAGTCAGTCAATCTGACAGAGATCCAGTCAATCAGTCAGTCAGTCAGTCAATCAACCAGACAGAGATCCAGTCAGTCAGTCAGTCAGTCAGTCAGTCAGTCAGTCATTCAGTCAACCAGACAGAGATCCAGTCAGTCAGTCAGTCAGACAGTCAGTCAGTCAGTCATTCAGTCACCAGACAGAGATCCAGTCAGTCAAGGTCAGTCAAGGACGAGATCGAGTCAGTCAGTCAGTCAGTCTGTCAATCAACCAGACAGAGATCCAGCGAGTCAGTCAGTCAGTCAGTCAGTCAGTCAATCAACCAGACATAGATCCAGTTAGTCAGTTAGATAATCAATCAGACAGAGATCCAGTCAGTCAGTCAGTCAGTCAGTCAGTGAATCAATCAAACGGACAAAGATCCAGTCAGTCAGTCAGTTAGTTAGGTCAGCAGCAACCAGACAGAGATTCCAGGTCAGTCAGTCAGTCAGTCAGTTAGAGTCAAGTCAACCAGACAGAGATCAGTCAGAGGTAGTCAGTCATCAATCAACCAGACTAGATTGATTGGTATGTCAGTTCTATGTCAGTCATGTCAGTCAATCTGAATGTGTAGGTTATCAAGCGTTGTTTTTAGTCATTTGTTTTTTTTGATTATGTGATTTAGTCAAGTTTTAGACCAGACAGAGATCCAGTCAGTCAGTCAGCAGGCAAACCGACAGTGATCCAGTCAGTCAGTCCGTAAGTCCCTTAAGTCAGTCAGGGCAGTAGTCAGTCAGTTCAGTCAATTAAAACCAGACAGAGCTCAGTCAGTCAGTCAGTCCGTCAGGTCAGTCAGTCTGTCAATCGACCCAGACAGAGATCCAGTCAGTCAGTTAGATTTTTGTGTATTATTCAGGAATATAGTTATTTGACCAGAGTTGTTGCAAGTCAGTCAGTCAGTCAATCAACCAGACAGAGATCCAGTCAGCCAGTCAGTCAGTCAACTAGACAGTGATTCAGTCAGTCAGTCAGTCAGTCAGTCAGTAGTCAGTCAGTTAGTCAATCAACCAGACAGAGATCCAGTCAGTCAGTCAGTCAGTCAGTCAGTCAGTCATCACTAGACAGAGATCGAGTAGTCAGTCAGTCAGTCTGTCAATCAAACAAACCTACATAGATCCCGCAGGTCGTCAGTCCGTCAAGTCAGTCAGTCAATCACCAGACATAGATCCAGTTAGTCGTTAGATAATCAATCAGAACAGAGATCCAGTCGTCCGTCAGTCAGTCCAGGGGGTGGCATGAAATCAATCAAACGGACAAAGATCCAGTCAGTCGTCAAGGGCCATTATCATTCAGTCAACCAGACAGCAGAATCCAGTCGTCAGTCAGTCAGTCTTTAGTCAGTCCTCAACCAACAGAGATCCGTCAGCCAGTTCAGTCCCATCATTCAATCAACAGATATCCGTCAGTTCATTCAGTCAGTCAAGTCAATCAACCAGCCAGAGATCCCAGTCAGTCCAGTCAGTCAGTCAATCAACCATACAGAGTCCGGTCATCATTCATCCGTCAACCATACAGTGATCCAGTCAGTCGTTCCGTCAGTCCCTCATTCGTCAGGAAAGTCATTCAGTTCAGTCAATAACCAGACAGAGATCCAGTCAGTCAGTCAGTCAGTCAGTCGTCATGTCAGTCTTCAGTGCACCGACATAGATCCAGTCATCAGTCAGTCAGACATGCAGTCGTCAGTTAGTCAATCACCAGACAGAGATCCAGTCAGTCATTCATCATCAACCAACAGAGATCCCAGTCAGTCCAGTCAGTCAAGTCGTCAGTCAGTCAAATCAACAAGACAAGATCCAGTCATTCAAGTCAGTCCAGTCAGTCAGTCAGCCCAGTTCCACCAGTAGTTCAGTCCAGTTCAATCAAAAACCAGACAGAGATCCAGTCAGTCAGTCCGTCAGTCCGTCCGTCCGTCCGTCTGTCAGTCTGTCAACCAGTAAGTCAGTCAGTCAATCAATCAGACAGAGATCTAGTCAGTCAGTCCGTCAGTCAGTCAATTAGTCAATCAATCTGACAGAGACCCAGTAAGTCAGTCAGTCAGTCAATCAACCAAACAGACAGAGATCCAGTCAGTCAGTCTGTTAGTTAGTCAGTCAGTCAATCAACCAGACAGAGATCCAGTCAGTTAGTCAGTCAATCAACTAGACAGAGTTCCAGTCAGTCAGTCAGTCAGTCAGTCAATCAACCAGACAGAGATCCAGTCAGTCAGTCAGTCAATCAACTAGACAGAGTTCCAGTCAGTCAGTCAGTCAGTCAGTCAATCAACAAGACAGAGATCCAGTCAGTCAGTCAGTCAGTCAACCAGTAAGTCAGTCAGTCAATCAACCAGACAGAGATCAAGCCAGTCAGTCTGTCAGTCAGTCAATCAATCTGACAGAGATCCAGTAAGTCAGTCAGTCAGTCAATCAACCAAACAGACAGAGATCCAGTCTGTCAGTCTGTCAGTTAGTCAGTCAATCCAACTTAGACACTAGATCCAGCGATCAGTCAGTCATCTGTCAGTCAGTCAAATCAACCAGACAGAGAATCCAGTCAGTCTGTCATAATCATCTTACAAGAACCAGTCAGTCCAGTCCAGTCAGTCAGTCAGGCCAGTCAATCAACATAGACCTAGATTCCAGTCATTCAGTCAGTAAGTCAATCAACCAAACAGACAGAGATCCAGTCAGTCAGGTCAGTCCAGTTCTGTGTGCGTGTGGGGGGTCAGGGTGGGGGCTGGGGGCAGCAGAGCATGTCTAGAGGGGAGGGGCCAGTCATCCATCATCAGGTTAGTCAAAAGCAACCAAACAACAAAGACAGGCCGGCAGGCCAGTCAGGCGGCAGGTCAGTCAGGCAGTCGTCAATCACCAGACTGAGATCCAGTCATCATCAGTCCGTCAGCCAGTCATTCAGTCGATTAAATCTGAAAGAAGATCCAGTCATCGTCTGTCAGTCAGTTCAACCATAAGTCATTCCGTCAATCAACCAGACAGAGGATCCCCAGCTCAGTCAGTCCCTTAGTCAGCATTCATCAACCAAACATACAGAGATCCCAATTCAGTCAGTCAGTCAGTTTAGTTCAGTCAATCAACCAGACTACTCCAGCGAGTCAGTCAGTCAGGCCAGTCAGTCAGTCAGTCAGTCAATCAACCAGCTATATCCAGTCAGTCAGTCAGATAATTTCATCAGACAGAGATCCAGTAAGGCATCAGTCAGTCAGTCATGACTCAAATCAACGGACAAAGTCCATCAGTCGTCAGTCCTTATTCAGTCAGTCCAACCATACGAGATCCAGTCAGTCAGTCAGTCAGTCAGTCAGTCAATCAACCAGACAGAGATCCAGTCAGTCAGTCAGTCAGTCAATCAACCAGACAGAGATCCAGTCAGTCAGTCAGTCAGTCAGTCAATCTGACAGAGATCCAGTCAATCAGTCAGTCAGTTCCAGTCCATCAAACCCCAAAGACAGAGGATCCAGTCCGTCAGCAGTCCAGTCATCAGTCAGTCTAGTCATTTCAGTTCACCCATACAAGAATCCATCAGTCAGTCAAGTCAGACAGTCAGTCCTCAGTCAATTCATTCCAACCAGCAGGAGATTCCCAGTCATTACAGTCACGTCATCCAGTCATTCCAGTCAATCACCAGACAGAGAATCGAGTTGTCAGTCAGTCCAGTCAGTCTGTCAATCAACAGACAGAGATCCAAGCGATGATCATCATTCAGTCAATGCTCGTCAATTCACCCATACATAGATCCAGTCAGTCAGTCATATATCAATCATACAGAATCCAGTCAGTCAGTCAGTCAGTCAGTCAGTGAATCATCACGACCAAAGATCCCGTCAGTCAGTCGATCCAGTTTAGTCAGTCAGTCACCAGACAGAGATCGAGTTCATTCCATCAGTCAGTTAGTCCATTCAGTCCAACGCAGACCGAGATCCAGTCAACCAGTCAGTCCATCAGTCAATCAAGACAGAGATCCCCGTCAGTCATTCGTCAGTCAGTCAATCAACCAGACAGAAGATCCATCATCCATTCAGCATTCAATCAACCAGACAGAGATCCGTCAGTCAGTCAGTCAGTCACCAGACCGTTAATCCAGTCAGTCAAGTTCCGCAGTGTCCCTCAGTCTTTGCGGGCAGTTCATTCAGTCAATCAATAAACCAGACAGAGATCCAGTCAGACAGTCAGTCAGTCAGTCAGTCAGTCTGTCAATCGACCAGACAGAGATCCAGTCAGTCAGTCAGTCAATCAACAGACAGAGATCCAGTCAGTCAGTCAGTCAATCAACCAGACAGAGATCCAGTCAGCCAGTCAGTCAGTCAACCAGACAGTGATTCAGTCAGTTAGTCAGTCAGTCAGTCAGTCAAGTTAGTCAGTCAGTTAGTCAATCAACCAGACCAGGATCCGTTCAGCTCAGCTCATTCACTCAATCAAAACCAGACAGAGATCCAGTCAGTTCCGTTCAGTCAGTCAGTCCAATCACAGACAGAGATCCAAGTCAGTTCAGTCAGTCAGTCAGTCAGCAGTCAGGCAGCAGTCCAACCGTAGTTCATCAGTCAGGTCATATTCAACCAGACATAGGATCCTGTCCGTCAGTCCCGTCATTCCCCCGTCCGTCCCATCCCGTCCATTCCGTCACCAGGAGTCCGTCAGTCAATCAACCATACAAGATCTAGTCGTCAGTCTGTCAGTCATCAACTCAATCATCTTACAGAGATCCAGTAAGTCATCAGTCAGTCAGTCAATCAACCAACATATCAACTCCGTCCATTCTCAGTCAGGTCAAATCAACCAGACAGAATCCATGTCAGTCAGTCAGTCAGCCAGCCAGTCAGTCAACCAGACAGTGATCCAGTCAGTCAGTCCGTCAGTCCGTCCGTCAGTCAGTCAGTCAGTCAATAAACCAGACAGAGATCCAGTCAGTCAGTCAGTCAGTCAGTCTGTCAATCAACCAGACAGAGATACAGTCAGTCAGTCAGTCAATCAACCAGACAGAGATCCAGTCAGTCTGTCAGGCAATCAACCAGACTGAGATCCAGTCAGTCAGTCAGTCAGTCAGCCAGTCAGTCAGTCAGTAAATCTGAAAGAGATCCAGTCAGTCAGTCTGTAAGCCAGTTCAACCAGTTAAGTAAAGTCCGTCAAGTCCATCACCAGACAGAGATCCAGTCAGTCAGTCCGTAGTCAGTCATCCATCAACCAAACAGACAGAGATCCAGTCAGTCAGTCAGTCAGTTAGTCAGTCAATCAACCAGACATAGATCCAGCGAGTCAGTCAAGTCAGTCAGTCGTCAGTCAGTCAAGTCAATCACCAGACATAGATCCAGTCAGTCAGTCGATAACTCAATCAGACAGAGGATTCCAGTCAGTCAGTCAGTCAAGTCATCAGGAATCAATCAAACGGACAAGATCCCAGTCAGTCATCCAGTCAGTAGTCAGTCAGTCAACCAGACAGAGATCCAGTCAGTCAGTCAGTCAGTTCCAGTAGTCAGTCAATCAACCAACAGAGACCAGCAGTCAGTCAGTCATCAAATCAAACCAGACAGAGCTCCAGTCATTCAGTCATTCTTCAATTCTGACAGAGATCCAGTCATCAGTCAGTCAATTCATCATCACCAGACCGAGCTCCAGTCAGTCAGTAAGTCATTTCAGTTCAGTCAAGTTCAGTCATTCAGTCACCAGACAGAGATCCAGTCCCCCCCCAAAAGAAATCAGTCAGTCAGACAGTCAGTCAAGTCAGGCAGTCAAACCAGACAGAGATCTAGTCGTGCAGTCAGTCCAGTCAGTCCAAACAAAATTCCCAGTCAGTTCAATCACCAGCAGGATCTGAGTCAGTCAGTTAGTCCAGCTGTCAATCAACCATACAGAGATCCAGCGAGTCAAGTCATCAGTCAGTCGTCAGCAGTCAGTCATCATCAAACCAGACATTAGATATCCAGTCAGTCATTCAAATAATCAATCAACAGAGATCCAGTCAGTCAGTCAGTCAGTCCAGTCCAGTGAATGCAATCCAACGGACAAGATCCAGTCAGTCAGTCGTCCGTTAGTCCATGCATCAACCAGTCAGAGAATCCAGTCCAGTCAGTCAGTCAGTCCCCCATTCAGTTAGTCAGTCAGTGCAACCAGACAGAGATCCAGTCAGTCATCAGTCATCAATCACAACCTACCGAGATCCCAGCAGTCATCCAAGTCAGGCAGTTCCAATCTGACAGAGATCCATCAGGCAGTCAGTCAGTCAATCCACCAGACAGAGATCATCAGTCAGCGTCAGTCAAACGCCGCAGTGTACCCTGTTCATTCCAGTCCGTCAGTCCCTCCAGTCAGTCAGGGAAGTCAGTCAGTCAGTCAATAACCGACAGAGATCCCGTCTGTCAGTCAGTCCATCATCAGTCTGTCAATTCGACCAACACAGAGATTAAATCCAATCAGTCAGTCCAGTCAATCAGCCAGCAGAGATCCAGTCAGGCAGTCAGTCAATCACCCAAAAAACCAGACAAGATTTCCCCAGTCAGCCAGTCAGTCAGTCAACCAGACAGTGATTCAGTCAGTCAGTCAGTCAGGCAGTCAGTTAGTCAGTCAGTTAGTCAATCAACCAGACAGAGATCCAGTCATCAGTCCAGTCAATCAACCAACGAGATCCAGTCAGTCAGTGCAGTCATTCAGTCAATCAACAGACCAGAGATCCCAGTCAGTCAGTCAGTCGTCAGTCATAGTCAGTCAGTCAACCAGTCAACCAGTCAGTCAGTCAGTCAATCAACCAGACAGAGATCCAGTCCGTCGGTCCGTCAGTCCGTCCGTCCTGGGCCGTCATTCAGTCACAGTAAGTGTCAGTCAAGTCATCACCAGACAGAGATCTAGTTCATCAGTCTTCATCAGTCAATCAGTCAATCAATCTGACAGAGATCCAGTAAGTCAGTCAGTCAGTCAGTCAATCAACCAGACAGAGATCCAGTCAGTCAGTCAGTCAGTCAATCAACCAGACAGAGATCCAGTCAGTCAGTCAGTCAGCCAGCCAGTCAGTCAACCAGACAGTGATCCAGTCAGTCAGTCCGTCAGTCCGTCCGTCAGTCAGTCAGTCAGTCAATAAACCAGACAGAGATCCAGTCGGTCAGTCATTCAGTCCTTCATCTTTCAATCAACCATACAGAGATACATTCAGTTCAGTCATTCAATCACCAGACAAGCTCCAGTCATTCTGTCAGTCAATCACCAGACTGAGATTCCATTCCGTCATTCAGTCAGTCAGTCAATCCAACCAACAGAGAATCCAGTCAGTCAGTCAGTCAATCAACTAACAGATATCCAGTCGCCAGTCAGTCAGGTCAGCCATGACAGTGGATCAGTCAGGTCTCAGTCAGGCAGTCAGTTAGTCAGTCAGTTAGTCAATCAACCAGACAGAGATCCAGTCAGTCAATCAACCAGACAGAGATCCAGTCAGTCAGTCAGTCAGTCAGTCAATCAACAAGACAGAGATCCAGTCAGTCAGTCAGTTCAGTCAGTCAGTCAGTCAGTCAGCCAGTCAACCAGTCAGTCAGTCAGTCAATCAACCAGACAGGGGAGGGGATTCCAGTCCGTCGGCCGTCGTCCGGTCCGTCCATCCGTCAGTCAGTCACCAGTAAGTCAGTCAAGTCAATTTCAAACCGACAGAGAAAGAAATCTAGTCAGTCCAGTCTGTCAGTCAAGTTCAATCAGTCAATTGTCACAAACTTGACAGAGATCCAGTAAGCAGCAGTCAGTAGTCAATCCAACAAGACAGAGATCAAGGTCAGTCAAGTCAGTCAGTCAATCAACCGGGACAGAGACCAGTCAGTCAGCAGTTCAGCCAAGCCAGTCAGCAACAGACAGTGATCCAGTCAGTACAGGTCCGTCGTCCGTCCTGTCAGTCAGTCAGTCAGTCAATAAAAACCGGACAGAATCCAGTCAGTCAGTCAGTCGTCAGTCGTCTGTTCAATCAAACCAGGACAAGAGATAACAGTCCAGTTCAGTCAGTCAATCAACCAGGACAGAGAATACCAGTCAGTCAGTCAGTCAATCAACCAGACTGAGATCCAGTCAGTCAGTCAGTCAGTCAGCCAGTCAGTCAGTCAGTAAATCTGAAAGAGATCCAGTCAGTCAGTCTGTAAGTCAGTCAACCAGTAAGTCAGTCAGTCAATCAACCAGACAGAGATTCCAAGTCAAGGGTAAGTCCGTTAGTCAGTCAGTCAAATCAACCAAACAGACAGAGATCCAGTCAGTCAGTCAGTCAGTTAGTCAGTCAATCAACCAGACATAGATCCAGCGAGTCAGTCAGTCAGTCAGTCAGTCAGTCAGTCAGTCAATCAACCAGACATAGATCCAGTCAGTCAGTCAGATAATCAATCAGACAGAGATCCAGTCAGTCAGTCAGGTCAGTCTATGTCAGTGATGAATCAAAGTAAAACGGACCAGAATCCAGTAGTCAGGTCAGGTCAGTTTAGTCAGTTCAGTCAACCAGACAGAGAGCCAGTCAGTCAGTCAGTCAGTCAGTCAGTCAGTCAGTCAACCAGACAGAGATCCAGTCAGTCAGTCAGTCAGTCAATCAACCAGACAGAGATCCAGTCAGTCAGTCAGTCAGTAAGTCATCTGACAGAGATCAGTCAATCAGGCAGGTCAGGTCAGTCAATCAACCAGAACAGAAGATCCAGTAGTCAGTCAGTCAGTAGTCAGGTCAGTTCAGTCATTCAGTTCAAAACCAGACAGGAGATCCAGGTCAGTCAGTCAGTCAGGACAGTCAGTCAGTCAGTCAAGTCAAACCAGGGACAGAGATCCAGTCAGTCAGTCCAGTCAGTCAAAAGTCAGGCAGTCAGTCAGTCAGTTCAAATATCAAACCGACAGAGATCGAGTCAGTCAGTCCGTCAGTCTGTCAATAACCAGACAGGAGATCCAGCCGAGGTCAGTCAGTCAGTCAGTCCAGTCAGGAGTCAGTCAGTCCAGTCAATCAAAACCAGACATAGATCCAGTCAGTTAGTCAGATAATCAATCAGAAGAGATCCAGTTCAGTCAGTCAGGTCAGTCAGTCAGGGAATCAATCAAACGGGACAAAGAGATCCGGTCAGTCAGTCAGGTCAGTTAGTATTCAGTCAACCAGGCAGCGATACAGTCGTCGGTCAGTCAGTCAGTCAGGTAGTTATTAGTCAGTCAGTCACCAGAAGGGAGATCAGGTCAGTCAGTCAGTCAGGTCAATCAAAGACAGAGATCCAGTCAGTCGTCAGTCAGTCAGTCAACTGCAGAGATACAGTCAGTTCAGGCAGTCAGCAGTCAAATCAAAAACAGCAGGAGATCCGTCAGTCAGTTCAGTCAGTTGCAATCAATAGACCAGATCCGCAGCCAGTCAGTCAGGTCAAACCAGACAGTGATCCAGTCAGTCAGTCCGTCAGTCCCTCAGTCAGGCAGGCAGTCAGTCAGTCAGTCAATAAACCAGACAGAGATCCAGTCAGTCAGTCAGTCAGTCAGTCAGTCTGTCAATCGACCAGACAGAGATCCAATCAGTCAGTCAGTCAATCAACCAGACAGAGATCCAGTCAGTCAGTCAGTCAATCAACCAGACAGAGATCCAGTCAGCCAGTCAGTACAGTCAACCAGACGTAATGATTCAGGTCAGTCAGTCAGTAGTCATGCAGTTAGTTCGGTCAGTTAGTCAATCAAACCAGGACAGAGAATCCCAAGTCCGTCAGTCAGTCAATCAAACCAGAACAGAGAATTCCAGTCAGTCAGTAAGTCAGTCAGGCCAATCAACAAGACAGGGAGGATCCAGTCAAGTCAGGCCGTCAGTCAGTCAGTCAGGTCTGTCCGCCAGTAACCAGGTCAAGTAAGTCAGTCAAATCCAACCAGACGAGATACAGTCCGTCAGTCAGTCAGTCCGTCCGTCCAATCCGTCAGTCAGGTCAACCAGTAAGTCAGTCAGGTCAAATTCAACCAGGGACAGAGATCTAGTCAGGTCAGGTCTGTCAGTAGGTCAATCAGTCAATCAATTGACAGTAGATTCCAGTAAAAGTCAGGTCAGTAAGTCAGTCCATAACCAGGACAGAGATCCAGTCAGTCAGTCAGTCAGTCAATCAACCAGACAGAGATCCAGTCAGTCAGTCAGTCAGCCAGCCAGTCAGTCAACCAGACAGTGATCCAGTCAGTCAGTCCGTCAGTCCGTCCGTCAGTCAGTCAGTCAGTCAATAAACCAGACAGAGATCCAGTCAGTCAGTCAGTCAGTCAGTCTGTCAATCAACCAGACAGAGATACAGTCAGTCAGTCAGTCAATCAACCAAACAGACAGAGATCCAGTCAGTCAGTCAGTCAGTCCGTCAACCAGACAGTGATCCAGTCAGTCAGTCAGTCAGACAGTCAGTCAGTCAGTTAGTCAATCAACCAGACAGAGATCCAGTCACGTCAGTCAGCAATCAACCAACCAGAGATCCAGTCAGTTTCAGTCAGTCAGTCAGGCAGTCAGAGTCAATCACAAGAACAGAGGATCCAGTCAGTAGTCAGTCGGTCAGTCAGTCAGCCGTCAAACAGTAAGTCGTTCAGTCAATCAACCAGACAGAGATCCAGTCAGTCAGTCCGGTCAGTACGTCCGTTCAGTTCGTCTGTTCAGTCTGTCAAACCAGGAAAGTCAGTCAGTCAATCCATTAAGGACAGAGATGCTAGTTCAGGTCAAGGTCCGTCAGTCAGTCAATTAGTTCAATCAATCTGACAGAGACCCAAAGAGTAAAGTCAGGCAGTCAGTCAATCAAAAACAAACAGACAGAGATCCTAGTCAGTCAGTCCTGTTAGTTGTCAGTCAGTAGTCAATCAAAAACAAGGACAGAGATCCAGTCAGTAGTCAGTCAATCAAATAGACAGAGTTCCAGTCGTCAGTCAGTTCTAGTCAGTCAACAAAACCAGACAGAGATCCAGTCAGTCAGTCAGTCCAATCAAACTAGACAGAGTTACAGTCAGTCAGTCAGTTCAGGCAACCAGGTAAAAGTAAGTCAGTCAGTCAATCAAGCAGACAGAGATTTCAAGCCAGTCAGTCTGTTTCAAGTCAGGTTCAATCAATCGACAGAGTCCAGTAAGTCAGTCAGTCAGTCAACAACCAAACAGGGGGGGGGGGGGGGGGGACAGAGATCCGTCGGTCAGTCGTCAGTTAGGCAGTCAATCCAACCAGACATAGGATCCAGCGGGGAGTCAGTCATCAGTTAGTCAGTCAGTCAATCAAACCAGGGGACAGAGATCCAGTCAGTTCAGTCAGTTAAATCAATTGGAAACAGAGGAACCAGTCGTCAGTCAGTCAGTCAGTCAAGGTTCAGCCAGTCAATTCAAAACGAGGACAGAAGGAAATCCAGTTCAGTCAGTCAGTCAGTCAGTCAATCAACCAAACAGACAGAGATCCAGTCAGTCAGTCAGTCAGTCAGTCAATCAACCAAACAGACAGAGATCCAGTCAGTCAGTCAGTCAGTTAGTCAATCAACCAAACAGACAAAGATCCAGTCAGTCAGTCAGTCAGTCAGTCAGTCAGTCAGTCAGTCAGTCAGTCAGTCAGTCAGTCAGTCAGTCAGTCAGTCAGTCCAGTCAGTCAGTCAGTCAGTCAGCCAGTCAGTCAGTCAGTAAATCTGAAAAGAGAATCCAGTCTCCGTCAGGTCGTAAGTCAGGTCAACCAGTAAGTCCAGCAGTCAATCAACCAGGACGAGAATCAGTCAGGTCAGTCCGTAGGTTTTATAGGTCAGTCAAGGCAATCACCAAACAGGACAGAGATCCAGTCAGTCGTCGTCAGTTAGTCAGTCAAGCAAACCGACATAGATCAAGCGAGTCAGTCAGTCAGTCAGGTCAGTTCAGTCAGTTCAATTCAAACCAGACATGATCCAGTAAGTCAGTCGGTCAGATAATCCAAATTCAGACAGAGATCAAGTCAGTCAGTCAGTCAGCAGTCAGTGAAATCAATCAAACGGACAAGATCCAGTCAGTCAGTCAGTCAGTAGTCATCAGCAACAGACAGAGACCAGTCAGTCAGGTGAAGGGCAGTTCAGTCGTCAATCAACAGGACAGAGATCCAGTCAGGGTCCAGTCATTCAGTCAATCAACCAGACCAGAGATCAAGTCAGTCAAGTAAGTCAGTAAGTCAGTCCATCTGACAGAGATCCAGTCAATATCAGTCAGTAGTCAGTCAATCAAACCAGACAGAGATTCCAGTCGTCAGTCAGGGTCAGTCAGTCAGTCAGTCCTTCAGTCAAATTTTTATCCAGAAAGAGATCCAGGTCAGTCCAGTCGTCAGACAGTCATCAGTCCGTCATTCAGTTCAAACCAGACGAGGATCCAAGTTCAGTAGTCAGTAGTCAGTCAGTCAGTCAGTCAGTCAATCAACCAGACAGAGATCGAGTCAGTCAGTCAGTCAGTCTGTCAATCAACCAGACAGAGATCCAGCGAGTCAGTCAGTCAGTCAGTCAGTCAGTCAGTCAGTCAGTCAATCAACCAGACATAGATCCAGTCAGTCAGTCAGATAATCAATCAGACAGAGATCCAGCAGTCAGTCAGTCGTCAGTCAGTGAAAATCAAATTCAAACGGAACAAAGATCCAGTCAGTCAGTCAGTCAGGTTGTCAGTCAGTCAACCAGACAGAGATAATCCAGTCAGTCAGTCAGTCAGTCAATCAACCAGACAGAGATCCAGTCAGTCAGTCAGTCAGTCAATCAACCAGACAGAGATCAGTGTTCAGTCAGTTCAGTCAGTCAGGTCAAATCTGAAGAGATCAGTCAATCAGGGCGTCAGTCAGTCAAATCAAACCAGACTAGAGATCCAGCAGCAGTCCAGCGTCAGTCAGATCAGGCAGTCATTCAGTACAACCAGACCAGGAGGATCAAGTCGTTCAGCGTCAGTCAGACAGTCAGTCAGTCAGTCATTCAGTTAACCAGACAGAGATCCAGTTAGTCAGTCAGTCAGTCAGTCAGTCAGTCAGTCAATCAACCAGACAGAGATCGAGTCAGTCAGTCAGTCAGTCTGTCAATCAACCAGACAGAGATCCAGTCAGTCAGTCAGTCAGTCAATCAACCAGACAGAGATCCAGTCAGTCAGTTCGTCAATCTGACAGAGATCCAGTCAGTCAGTGAGTCAGTCAGTCAATCAACCGGCCAGACAAAGATCCAGTCAGTGAGTCAGTCGGTCAGTCAAACAATCAATCAGCCAGACAAAGATCCAGTCAGTCCGCCTGTCCGTCCGTCAGTCAGACAATCAATCGATCAGCCAGACAGAGATCCAGTCAGTCAGTCAGTCAGTCAGTCAATCAATCTGACAGAAATCCAGTCAGCCAGTCAATCTATCAGCCAGACAGACATACAGTCAGTCAAGCAGACAATCAATCAATTAGACAAACAGATATCCAGCCAGTCAGTTAGTTTGTCAGTCGGATCGTTCACAAGACCTTACACACACTTACATGACCAAGCCGTGATGGAAGAAAGCGCGAGAGATGGCACCATAACTGCGAGAGCAGACAGCACAAGTTAGTGTTGGTGAGGGTGAGTGGAGTGGGTGTGGGTGTGTGGAGTGGGTGTTGGTGGAATGGGGTAGGCATCATAAACTGCGGAGAGGCAGACAGCAGAGTTAGTGTTGGTGAGGGTGAGTGGAGTGGGTGTGGGTGTGTGGAGTGGGTGTTGGTGGAGTGGGTTAGCATCATAACTGCGAGAGCAGACAGCATAAGTTAGTGTTGGTGAGGGTGAGTGGAGAGTTGTGTTGTGGGTGTGTGGAGTGGGTGTTGGTGGAGTGGGTTAGATAATAAAATGCGGAGAGAGGAGAGAAGGACAGATAAGTTAGTGGTGGTGAGGGTGAGTGGGGGGTGTGGGGGTGTGTGGAGTGGGTGTTGGTGGAGTGGGTTAGCATCATAACTGCGAGAGCAGACAGCATAAGTTAGTGTTGGTGAGGGTGAGTGGGGTGTGTGTGGGTGTGTGGAGTGGGTGTTGGTGGAGTGGGTTAGCATCATAACTGCGAGAGCAGACAGCATAAGTTAGTGTTGGTGAGGGTGAGTGGGGTGTGTGTGGGTGTGTGGAGTGGGTGTTGGTGGAGCGGGTTAGCATCATAACTGCGAGAGCAAACAGGGGTATGGCATTTATATTTTTGAAGTTGTGAAAGGTATTTCAGCCCATGGCAGGAGGTGGATCACGAGAGCAGACAATGGTATGCCATGGTTGGGCTGTCATATTTGG
Source organism: Chlamydomonas sp. ICE-L (assembly GCA_013435795.1). Taxonomy (NCBI): domain Eukaryota; kingdom Viridiplantae; phylum Chlorophyta; class Chlorophyceae; order Chlamydomonadales; family Chlamydomonadaceae; genus Chlamydomonas; species Chlamydomonas sp. ICE-L. The sequence continues at coordinate 1,273,090 of JACBWV010000099.1, forward strand.
AAGGGGTATTATCTTACAGCAAAGACAAGCACAACATAGGACACAGCACAGCACAGCACAGTACAGTACAGCACAACATAGTACAACACAGCACAGCAAAACATAGCAAAGCACAGCACACTACAGCATAACATAGCACAACACAGTACAGCACAACATAGCACAGCACAAAAAAGCACAGCACAACTTAGTACAGCACAATTCAGTACAGCACAATACAGCTCAATACAATATAGCACAATACAGCGCAGCACAAGACAACACAGTCCATTACAATAAGGCCCTCAAGCATCGACTTAAAGCATTGACTTTAAATCAATCAAAAAAATCAAATTAAATTAATTAAATTAATCAAATTAAATTAAATCAAATTAATGGTAGGATGGAAAAGCCTCACATACCTATCCGGCTACTATCCGAATGTAATTTAACTCGGCAAGTTGGATGGAAAGGGTTCTATATATATATATATAAAGGGTTATATATATCAATGCTATCGTACGTCGTATGCATATCAATGATATCACGCGCACTGTTTGTTTCCGGACAATACGTCGCCATTCCATCGCTGTATGGTGATGCATGGGTCTGCCTAAACTAGTCAGTACTGCCCCCCCCCCCCCCCCCCCCCCCCCCCCCCCCCCCGGCTCCACGCGTCAAGGTTAGGGGGTCAGCACGTGGCACTGGAGTCGCACCTAGTCCCTCAATTTGCAACTTAAAAGTTGGGACTAAAAAAGAAAACACACATATCTGTAACATGGTATACTACACGGGGTTACATCCCAAGCCCTAAACCCAAACCCTAAACCCTGCCTTTTTTAGCCCCTCTGCGCGTTTTGCGTAGTTTTTTCAACTCCCTGTGGGCGCATCGCGCAGTTTTGCGTTTTTTCCACTAAAAAAGCGCTAACCAAATTGACGTTTGTGCGAAATAAGCGCTGGCCAATTTGGGAAGAAGTAGTACCCTGATCTGTAATACTTACAAGTTGCAAATTTGCAAACCTAGGGGATGTCTTTCTTGGACCAAAGTTGGCAGCACCACCATAGAGTTGGTGAGGGTCATCCACATTGTAAACACAGGATATGGACTGTAAAACCATAGCAAAGCTTGAACTACGACGAAACAAGCCAACAGAGCAGCACTGCAGGGGAAAGAAACGGGGATGGGCAGGCAAGTGTCAACAAGGGGAAGAATACACATCAAGGAGAGTGTAGAGAGAGTAGTGAAAGAAGTGAGTGTAGTGACAGTAGGAAGTGAAGTGAGTGTAGTAGAAGTAGTGAGAGTAGTGAGGATAGTAAGAGTATGGAATGTAGTGAGAGTTGTGAGAGTAGTGAGAGAAGGGAGTGTAGTGAGAGTAGTGAGAGTTGATAGTGTAGCGAGAGTAGTGAGTGTAGGGATAGTAGTGGGATTAGTGAGATTAGTGAGATTAGTGAGAGTAGTGAGGGTAGAAAGAGATCGAAGTACACCAGAAGAGGGTAAAGTACAGAGAGAAGAGAGATTAGAGAGAGGGGAGCGGGTAGGGAGTGAAGAGCGAGTGAGGAGTGTCGGGAATTAAAGGGGAGTAGGGAGAGAAGGGAGCATAAAAGTAATGATAACGCCTGGTGGGGCATGGTATTAAGGAAGCCCGGTATTGTGGTGGTTGGGATCGGGCTGCTACTTTACCTGGACAAAGCTACTATGGCGGTTGACAGCGACCGCAAACACTTAAGAGCACCTGCGGGGATTCGAACCCTGCACCTACGTCGTTCTAGGAGCTCTGCCACTGAGCCATTCGTCCAACGGGGATAGAGTAGAAAGTGTAGAGAACTAGGGGAAAGCAGAGAGAGAAGATCGGGTAGAGAGTATTCCAGGGGGTTGTTCGTGGGGCTTGGTTCAAGGGGCAGCGCGTTGCACTGGGACCAACTGAGTCGCTTAATTTGCAATGCGTTGCACGAAACAAAAAGTACCGAGGGACCACCACATGAATGCAAGAAGTCTAGAAGGACAAAAGTCTTGCAACCATATACAAACAACCATATACAACATATGCAACCATATACAAACGACCATATACAACACATGCAACCATATACAACATATGCAACCATGCACAAACAACCATAAACAACATATGCAACCATGTACAAACAACCATATACAACATATGCAACCATATACAAACAACCATATACAACACATGCAACCATAAACAAACAACCGTGTACATCAATGTACAACCATATGCAACCATATACATATTATACGTTCATATACAAACAACCATATACAACATATGCAGCCATATACAAACAAACTTATACGACATATGCAACCATATAAACAACTATATACAATGTACGCAGCCATATACAAACCATAAACAACACATGCCACCAAATACAATCCGCCTCACCCTATGGACGGCGGGATTTGAAGCCTCCGCGTCTTGAAATCCCGGTATTCCCTCTCCATCTTTCCGAAGCCCAGAATGGTGGCCGCAACAGCAGATCGCTCCACTTCTTTGCTACTGCTACTCGGAGCGCTCTCCTGGTCTTCGGTGAGCGCCCCTGCGTCCGGAGTGGCTAAGGACTGGATGGAGCAGTACAGTGGATTAGGCGTGGCAAGTTTACCGGCCGAGGCCTCCTTTGTCGGAGCAATACTTTTCACGGTATTTAGCACTGCGCATGCAACTCCACTGCCGCTGTCAGTGCTGCTGCCAGTACCAAGACTATTCCGTGACACATCTTTACTTCCCTTCCTGCTGTGTTCATCGATGACCATGTCAGCAGTCTCGTCCTCCTTGAGGGCTTCCTCATCCTCCATGCCCCCCCCATCATGTTTGCCTGACACCAGCTCCATCACCGCTACCTGTGACCCCCCTGCACTGGGACTGGCAGCAGCAGCCTCGGTCTAAGGACCTCAAGTAGGCTAGCAACCTCGTCGGACCAGCGTCCACAGCCTCGACGCCCAGGCCATGATCTCGGGCTGCAAGCATCTCCAGTGGTGTTACCTGACCACTGGCTGCACTGTGGAGTGCAGCATCAGCCTCCGGGTACCTGGAGAGAAGGTAGTAAAGAAGGTCAAGAAAATCCGCTCTCGTACTGTCCCGTGTTGCGTTAGTGCAGTGTTGCTGAAGTCGGAGGTGTTGGGTGTGTGGATGCTAGTGCCTATGGTGTCTGTGGTGTGCGCGTGGATCGGCCATGGCTGTGAGCGAGGTGTGTGGTGTTTAGTGGATATGTCTGGTCATGACAGTTGCTATGCATGCACTAGTATAGAAGCGCGAGTGTTGTGGGTAGTGTAGAGGTAAGTCTGGGTGTGGCGTGGCGTAGTTAGGTATGCGTGGTTGAACAAAGGGTGTGGTGTGTGTATGTATGTCTGTGTGCGTGTAGTGCATGGCTGTGAAGCCGAGGTGTGTGTGTGTATGTATGTATGTGTGCGTGTAGTGCATGGCTGTGAAGCCGAGGTGTGTATGTATGTCTGTGTGCGTGTAGTGCATGGCTGTGAAGCCGAGGTTTGTGCGTGTCTGTGTGTCTGTGTGCGTGTAGTGCATGGCTGTGAAGCCAAGGTGTGTATGTATGTCTGTGTGCGTGTAGTGCATGGCTGTGAAGCCGAGGTGTGTGTGTAGGTATGTATGTCTGCGTGCGTGTAGTGCATGGCTGTGAAGCCGAGGTGTGTATGTTGTCTTGTGTGCGTGTATAGCTGCTGTGAAGCCGAGTTTGGTGCTGTCTGTGTGCTGTGTGTCTGTGTGGCGTGTTCATGCTGTGAAGCCGAGGTGTGTATGTATGTCTGTGTGCGTGTAGTGCATGGCTGTGAAGCGGAGGTGTGTATGTATGTCTGTGTGCGTGTAGTGCATGGCTGTGAAGCCGAGGTGTGTGTGTGTCTGTGTGTCTGTGTGTGTGTAGTGCATGGCCGTGAGGCCGAGGTGTGTGTTTATGTATGTATGTATGCGTGTAGTGCATGGCTGTGAAGCCGAGGTGTGTGTGTGTATGTATGTCTGTGTGCGTGTAGTGCATGGCTGTGAAGCCGAGGTGTGTAATGTATTTCTGTGTGCCTGTAATTGCTGGCTGTGACGAGGTGTGTTTGTGTCCTGTGGGTCTGTGTGCGTGTAGTGCAGGGCTGGCACTGTGAGCCTGGTGTGTATGTATGTCCGTTGCGTGTAGTGATGCCTGTTGAAGCCGAGGTTTTGGTGTGGTGTATGTACGTGTGCTGTAATGCATGGCGGAATCCGAGGTGTGTATGTATGTCGTGTGGCGTGTAGTGCATGGCTGTGAAGCAAGGTTTGTGTGTAATGTATGTCTGTTGTGGCGTGTAGGTGGCATGGCTGTGAAGCCATGGTGTGTGCGTGTCTGTGTGCGTGTAGTGCATGGCTGTGAAGCCGAGGTGTGTATGTATGTCTGTGTGCGTGTAGTGCATGGCTGTGAAGCCGAGGTGTGTGTGTATGTATGCCTATGTGTCTGTGTGCGTGTAGTGCATGGCTGTGAGGCCGAGGTGTGTGTGTGTAGGTATGTCTGTGTGCGTGTAGTGCATGGCTGTGAAGCCGAGGTGTGTGTGTGTAGGTATGTCTGTGTGCGTGTAGTGCATGGCGGGGAAGTCAAGGTGTGTGTGTGTATGTATGTCTGTGTGCGTGTAGTGCATGGCTGTGAAGCCGAGGTGTGTGTGTGTATGTATGTCTGTGTGCGTGTAGTGCATGGCTGTGAAGTCGAGGTGTGTGTGTGTATGTATGAATGTGTGCGTGTTGTGCATGGCTGTGAAGCCGAGGTGTGTATGTATGTCTGTGTGCGTGTAGTGCATGGCTGTGAAGCCAAGGTTTGTGCGTGTCTGTGTGTCCTGTGTTTTCATGGTGTGGCTGTGTGGCGTGTATGCATGGCTGTGAGCCAAGGTGTGTATGTATGTTGTGTGCGTGTAGTTCATGGCTGTGAAGCCGAGTGGTTGTGTATGTTGTACGTGGTACGTGTAGTGCATGGCTGTTATGACCGAGGTGTGTTGTATGTCCTGTGTGCGTGTATTGTCATGGCTGTTGAATCCGAGTTTGGTGCTGTCTGTGTGTCCTGTGTGTCTTGTGTCGGTAGTGCATGGCTGTGAACCGGGTGTGTGTGGTATGTATGTCTGTGTGGCGTGTAGTGCATGGCTGTGAGCCGAGGTGTTATGTCTGTCGTTTGCGTGTAGTGCATGGCTGTGAACGGGTGTGTGTGTGTATTAGTGCTGTGTGCCGTGTAGTGCAATGGCTGTGAAGCCGCGGTGTGTATGTATTGTCTGTGTGCGTGTATGCAGCTGTGAAGGCCGAGGGTTGGTTGTATGTATGTTCTTGTGCGTGTAGTGCATGGCTGTGAAGCCGAGGTGTGGTGTGTGTATGTATGTCTGTGTGCGTGTAGTGCATGGCTGTGAAGCCGAGGTGTGTGTGTGTTGTTATCTGTGTGCGTGTAGTGCATGGCTGTGAAGCCGAGGTGGTGTATGTATGTCTGTGTGCGTGTAGTGCATGCTGTGAAGCCGAGGTGTGTGTGTGTATGTATGTCTGTGTGCGTGAAGTGCATGGCTGTGAAGCCGAGGTGTGTATGTATGTATGTCTGTGTGCGTGTAGTGCATGGCTGTGAAGCCGAGGTGTGTGTGTGTATGTATGTCTGTGTGCGTGAAGTGCATGGCTGTGAAGCCGAGGTGTGTATGTATGTATGTCTGTGTGCGTGTAGTGCATGGCTGTGAAGCCGAGGTGTGTGTGTGTATGTATATCTGTTTGCGTGTAGTGCATGGCTGTGAAGCCGAGGTGCGTTGTTATGTCTGTGGCGGGTATTGGCATGCTGTGAAGTCCGAGTTTGTGCGTGTCTGTGTGTCTGTGTGTCTGTGTGCGTGTAGTGCATGGCTGTGAAGCCGAGGTGTGTGTGTATGTCTGTGTGCGTGTAGGCACGGCTGTGAAGTTGAGGTGTGTGTGTGTATGTATGTCTGTGTTGCGTGTTTTCTTGCTGTGAAGCCTAGGTGTGTTGTATGTTTTGTGTCGTGTAGTTGCATGGCTGTGAAGCCGAGGTTTGTGCGTGTCTGTGTTTTTGCGTGTCTGTAGTGCATGGCTGTGAAGCCAAGGTGTGTATGTATGTCTGTGTGCGTGTAGTGCATGGCTGTGAAGCCGAGATGTGTATGTATGTCTGTGTGCGTGTAGTGCATGGCTGTGAAGCCGAGGTGTGTGTGTGTATGTATGTCTGTGTGTGTGTAGTGCATGGCTGTGAGGCCGAGGTGTGTGTGTATGTATGTATGTGTGCGTGTAGTGCATGGCTGTGAAGCCGAGGTGTGTGTGTGTATGTATGTCTGTGTGCGTGTAGTGCATGGCTGTGAAGCCGAGGTGTGTATGTATGTCTGTGTGCCTGTAGTGCATGGCTGTGAAGCCGAGGTGTGTGTGTGTATGTATGTCTGTGTGCGTGTAGTGCATGGCTGTGAAGCCGAGGTGTGTATGTATGTCTGTGTGCGTGTAGTGCATGGCTGTGAAGCCGAGGTTTGTGTGTATGTTTGTACGTGTGCGTGTAGTGCATGGCTGTGAAGCCGAGGTGTGTATGTATGTCTGTGTACGTGTAGTGCATGGCTGTGAAGCCAAGGTTTGTGTGTATGTATGTCTGTGTGCGTGTAGTGCATGGCTGTGAAGCCAAGGTGTGTGCGTGTCTGTGTGCGTGTAGTGCATGGCTGTGAAGCCGAGGTGTGTATGTATGTCTGTGTGCGTGTAGTGCATGGCTGTGAAGCCGATGTGTGTGTGTATGTATGCCTATGTGTCTGTGTGCGTGTAGTGCATTGCTGTGAGGCCGAGGTGTGTGTGTGTAGGTATGTCTGTGTGCTTTTAGTGCATGGCTGTGAAGCCAAGGTGTGTGTTGTGTAATGTGTGTGTGTGAGTTATGTCTGTGTGGGTAGTTGCATGGTTGAAGCCGAGGTGTGTATGTATGTCTGTGTGCGTGTAGTGCATGGCTGTGAAGCGGAGGTGTGTGTGTATGTATGCCTATGTGTCTGTGTGGTGTGTTTGTAGTGCATTGCTGTAGAGGCCCGAGGTGTTTGTTGTGTGTAGTATGCTGTGGTGACCTTTTCGGCATGGATGTGTGAAGCTAAATGGTGTGAGTGTTGTGTAGGTATGTCTGTGTGCGTGTAGTGCATGGCTGTGAAGTCAATGTGTGTGTGTGTATGTATGTCTGTGTGCGTGTAGTGCATGGCTGTGAAGCCGAGGTGTGTGTGTGTATGTATGTCTGTGTGCGTGTAGTTGGTTTTTTTTTTTTTTTTATAGTGATGGCTGTGCAAGTCGAGGCGCATTGTGTGTATGTAGTTGTGTGGGTAGTGCATGGCTGTGAAGCCGAGGTGTGTATGTATGTCTGTTGTACGTGTAGTGCATGGATTGTGAAGCCAAGGTTGTTGTGGGTATGTATGTGGGTGTAGAGTGCATGGCTGTTTGAGCCGAGGTTGTTTGTGTGTTGTCTGTGTGTCTGTGTGTCTGTGTGTGCGTGTAGTGCATTGGCTGTGAAGCCGAGGATGTGTATGTATGTAGTGTTGTGCGTGTCGTGGCATGGCTGTGAAAGCTGTGGAGGTGTGTATGGTAGTCTGGTGTGCGTGTAGTGCTATGGCTGTGACGCCGAGGCTGTGTGTTGTTGTATGTATGTTACGGTGCGTGTCGTGGCATGGCGTGAAGCCGAGGTGTGTAGTCTGTCTGCTGTTGGCGTGTAGTGTAGTGCATGGCGTGAAGCCGAGGTTGTGCGTTATTGTCTGTGTGTCTGTGTGTCTGTGTGGTGTGTTGTTGGTAGTGCTGATGTGAAGCCGAGGTGGTATGTATGTCTGTGTGCGTGTTGTGCATTGGCTGTGAGAAGCCGCGGGTGGGATGTACGCTGCGTGCGTGTTTGTATTAAAAAGTCGCATGGCTTGTTGAGCGTGAGGTTTGTGGTGTGTATGTATGTAGAGGTGTGCGTGTAGTGCATGGCTGTGAAGTCGAGTGTGTATGTATGTCTGTCGTGAGCGTTTGGAGGCCATAGGCTGTGAAGCCGAGGGTGAGGGTTGGTGTGTGTATGTTGTTGTGTGCGTGTGTGTATGTAGTGCATGGTGTGAAGCGAGGTTGTGTATGTATGTCTGTGGGCCTGCGTTAGTGAGGGACTGTGTTGAAGCCAGATGGGCTGGGTGTGTGATGTATGCTTGGTATGTTTGCGTGTAATAGTGATGGCTGTGAGCCAAGGTGTGTATGTATGTATGTTGCGTGTAGTTCATTAGTGCATGGCTGTGAAGCCGAGGTTTGTGCGTGTCTGTGTGTCGGGTGTCAGTGTGCGTGTTTGTAGGTGCATGGCTGTGAAGCCGAGGTGTGATGTAGCTGTGTGCGTGTAGTGCATGGCTGTGAAGCCGAGGTGTGTATGTATGTCTGTGTGCGTGTAGTGCATGGCTGTGAGCTGTGGAAGCCGAGGCTGTTGTTGTGTGGTGATGTGATGTCTGGTGCGTTTTAGTGCATGGCTGTGAAGCCGAGGTGTTGTATGTATGTCGTGTGCGTGTAGTGATGGCGGTGAAAGCCCGAGGTGCTGTGTGGGTATGATGTCTGTGTGCGTTTAGTGCTGGCTGTGAAGCGAGGTTGTGTGTATGTATGTTGGTCACTGTGTGCGTCTGTGCATGCTGGGAAGCGAGGAGGTGTGTGTGGGTATGATGTCTTGTTGCGTTGTAGTGCATGGCTGTGAAGCCGGGTTTGTGTGTATGTAGTACGTGTGCGTTGCTGGAGGCATGGCATGTAAAGCCGAGTGTGTATGTATGTTCTGGTGCGTGTTGTAGAATGCTGTTGAAGAGCAGGTGTGTGTTGTATGTAGTCTGGTGTGTCTGTATGAGTTAGTGCATGGCTGTGAAGCCGAGGTGTGTGTGTGTATGTATGTCTGTGTGCGTGTAGTGCATGGCTGTGAAGTCGAGGTGTGTGTGTGTAGGTATGTCTGTGTGCGTGTAGTGCATGGCTGTGAAGCCAAGGTCTGTGTGTGTGTATGTCTGTGTGCGTGTAGTGCATGGCTGTGAAGTCGAGGTGTGTGTTGTAGTAGGTATGTGTTGCGTTGTAGTGCAGGCGCTTGAGCGAGGGTGTGTATGTTTGTCTGTGTGCGTGTAGTGCATGGCTGTGAAGTCGAGGTGTGTGCGTTGTTGTGTGGGTCTGTGTTCTGTGGTGCGTGCTAGTGCAGGCGGTGAAAGCCGATGTGTGTTGGATGTCTGTGTGCGTGTAGAGCAGGCTGTGAGCCGAGGTGGTGGGTGTTGTGATGTATGTTCTGTGTGTGTGTAGTGCATAGTGTGAAGGCCGAGGTGTGTGTATGTATTGTCTTGGTGCGTGTAGTGCATGGTGTTGAGACGATGGGTGTGTGGTAAGGTATGTCTGTGGGCGTTGTAGTGCATGGCTTTGAGGCCGAGGTGTGTGTGTATGTATGTACTGTGTGTATGTAGTGCAGGGCTGCTGAAAGAAGAGGGTTTGTAATGGATGTCTGTGTGCGTTGTAGTGCATGGCTGTGAAGCCGGGTTTGTGCGTTTGTCTGTGTTGTCTGTGTGTCTGTGTGTCTTGTGTATTGAGTTTTGTAGTTGATGGCTGTGAAGCCAAGGTGTGTATGTATGGTCTGGTGCGTGTGTAGTGCATGGCTTGTGAGCCGAGGTGGTGTGTATGTATGCTAAGTGTGCGTGAGTGCATGGCTGTGAGCGAGGGGTATGTTATGTCTGTGTGCGTGTAGTGCATGGCTGTGAAGCCGAGGTTTGTGCGTGTCTGTGTGTCTGTGTGTCTGTGTGCGTGTTGCAGGTTGTGTGTGTATGTATGTCTCGGTGTATGGGTGAGTGTAGTGCATGGCTGTGACGCAGCTCCCATGGTGTGTGTGTGTATGTTGTCTGTGTGCGTTTTGTATTACGTGCATGGCTTGACGTCGAGTGTCGTGTGTGTAGGTATGTCTGTGTTGCGTGTAGTGCATGACTGTGAAGCCAAGGTCTGTGTGTATGTATGTCTGTGTGCGTGTAGGCAGGCTGTGAAGTCGAGTGTTTCCGAGGTGTCTAGCCTCTGTGTGTGTAGGTATGTATGTGTGCGTGTAGTGCATGGCTGTGAAGCCGAGGTGTGTATGTTTGTCTGTGTGCGTGTAGTTGCATTGGCTGTGACTGAAGCCGAGGTGGTTGTGTCTGTGGGTGTCGTGTGTCTGTGTGCGCTGGAGTTGCAGGCTGTGAATGCGAGGGGGTGGTATGTAGTCTGTGTGCGTGTATAGTGCATGGCTGTGAAGCCGAGGAGGGTGGTGTGTATGTATTGTTGTGGTGTGAGTGCATGGCTGTTGAAGCGAGGGCGTTGTGTGTATGTATGTCGTCTAGGTGTAGTGCATGGCTGTGAAGCCGATGGTGGTATGTGTGTAGGTTATGTCTGTGTTGCGTTGGCGATTTTGTAGTGCATGGTGGAGGCCGAGGTGTGTGTGTAGTGTCTGTGTGTCTGTAGCTGTGTGTTAGTTGCATGGTGTGAAGTCGAGGTGTGACCTGTAGTTGTGTGCGTTGTAGTGCATGGCTGTGAAGCAGAAGGTTGTGCGGTCTGTGTGGTCGGTTGTGTCTGGTGTCTGTGTAGCGTGTAGTTAGTGCTATGGCTGTAAGCCAAGGTGTTATGTATTCGTTGGGTGCGGTAGTGCCGATGGTGTTGAAGCGAGGGGTGTGTGTGTATGGACCTTGTGTTGTGTATGTCTGTACGTGTGCGTTGTTGTAGTGCATGGCTGTGAAAGCCGAGGGTGGTATGTATGTTGTGGGTTGTAGTGCATGGCTGTGAAGCCGAGGTTTGTGGCTGTATGTCTGTGTGCGTGTAGTGCATGGCTGTGAAGCCGAGGTGTGTATGTATGTCTGTGTGCGTGTAGTGCATGGCTGTGAAGCCGAGGTGTGTGTGTGTAGGTATGTGGGGTGGTGTAGCGCAAGGGCTGTGAAGTCGAGGTTGTGGTATGATGTCTGTGAGCGTGTATGTAGTGCTGGCGGTGAAGCCGAGGTGTGTGTGTGTATTGTATGTCTGTTGTGGTTGAGTGCATGGCTGTGAAAGCCGAGGTTGTGTATGTATGTCGGTGTGCCCTTGTAGTGCATGGTGTGAACCAGAGGGGGTGGGTTGTGTAGGTATGTTCTTGTTTGGTGGTGATGTTTGTTAGTGCATGGCTGGAAGCAAGGTGTGTATGTATGTCTGTGTGAGGTAGTGCATGGGGCTGTGAAGCCGAGTTGTGCGTTTGTCTGTGTGTCTGTGTGTCATGTGCGTGTAGTGTATGGCTGTGAAAGCCGCGGTGTGTATGTATGTATGGTGGTGTGAGTAGTGATGGCTGTGAAGCCGAGGTGTTGTAGTATGTCTGGTCGTGTAGTGCATGGATGTGAGCCGAGGTGTGTGTGGGGTATGTATGTCTGTTTGCGTTTAGTGCATGGCTGTGAAGCGAGGTGTGTGTTATGTTTTAGTCTGGTGCGTGTGTGTTATGTTTCGTAGTGCATGGCTGTGAAAGCCGAGGGTCGTGGTGGGGTGTGTTTGTATTGTCTGGGTGCGTTTAGTGCAATGGTGTGAAGCGAGGTGTGTTGTGGATGTATGTTATGTCTGTGTGTGCGTTTAGGAGTGCAGGGCGGTGAGGCCGAGTGTGTATGTGTGGTGTAGTATGTCTGTGTGCGTGAGTGCATGCTGTGAAGCCGAGGGTGTGTGTAGTATGTACGTGGTGCGTTGTTTGCATGGTGTAAAGACGAGGTGGGTATGTCTGTCTGTGTTGCGTGTGTCTCGACTGGGTGAAGCCGCGGGTGTGTGTGTATGTATGTCTGTGTGTCGGTGTGCGTTGTAGTGCAGGCTGTGTGAAGCCGAGGCTGGGGTGTGTATGTATGTCTGTTGCGTGTAGTTGTTCGTGGCATTGGCTGTGAAGTGAGGTGTTGTGTGTGTCGCGTATGTCTGTGTGCGTTGTAGATTGGTAGTGCATGGCGGTGAGCCCAAGGCTGGTGTTATGTATGTTGTGTCGTTGTAGTGCATGGTGTGAAGTTGATGGTGTGTGTGTTGTGTAGGTATGTATGTGTGGTGTAGGCATGGCTGTGAAGCCGGGGGGGGGGGAGGTGTGTATGGTTTGTCTGTGTGGTCGTAAGTGCATGGCCTGTGAAGCGCGGTGGGTGCGGTCTTGTCTGTGTGTCGGTGGTCTGTGTGCGCTGTTAGTGCATGGTGGCAGCCAGGTGTGTATGTAGTTGTGTGCGTGTAGTGCATGGATGTGAGCCGAGTGTGTGTGTGTATGTATGTCTGTGTGTGTGTAGTGCATGGTGTGAAGCCGGGGTGTGTGTATGTATGTCTGATGTGCGTGTTTGTAGTGCATGGCCTGTGAAGCCCCGATGTGTGTGTGTGTAGGTATGTCTGTGCGTGTAGTGCACATGGCGTGAGGCCGAGGGTGTAGGTGGGTGGTATATGTCGTGTGTCTGTGGTCATGGTGTGAAGCCGAGGTGTGTGTTCTGTCTGTCTTTTGGGCGTGTGTAGTGCATGGCTGTGAAGCCGAGGTGTTGTATGTATGTCTGGTGCCATGTCGTGCATGGCTGTGAGCCGAGGGGGTGTGTTGTATGTATGTTTGTGTGCGTTGTAGTGCCATGGCGTGAGGCCGAGGTGTGTGTGTATGTATTCGGTGTGCGTTGTAGTTGTAGTGCCATGGCTGTGAAGCCGAGGTGTGTGTGGTATGTGGTGCGTGTTTCGTGCATGGATGTGAAAGCGAGGTGTGTATGTTCTTATGTATGTCTGGTGTGTGTAGTGCATGGCGTTGAGGCGAGGGTGTGTGTATGTATGTAGTCTGTTCGTGGCGTTAGTTAGTGCAGTGGTGGAGGCAGAGGTGTGGGGTGTGTATGTATGTATGTGTGGTTGTAGTGCATGGCTGTGAAGCGAGTTGTGTTATGTATGTCTTGTGTGCGTTTAGTGCATGGCGGTGATGAAGCCGAGGTTGTGAGTGTTAGTCTGTCTGTGTGGGGTAGTGCATGGGCTGCGAAAGCCGAGATGTGCTGTTGTATGTATGTATGTGTGAGTGTAGTTGATGGCTGTGAAGCCCAGGGGGTTGTGTGGTGTGTTATGTTGTAGGGTGTGTGTTTTGCATTGCTGCGAAGCCGATATCTGCGTGTGCTGTGTGCTTCTAAGGTGATTTGGTTGTCTCAGTACACCATCAATACCTGGATAGAAGGTCGTAAAGGAAGTTCAAGTCATCTGCCTGTGTAGCCAAGTGCATGGCTGTGAAGCCGAGGGCGTCCGGAAGGTCCCAGGGAATGGTGTGCCCGTGCTTGTCAGCAACTTGTCGCACCAGTTCCACCATGCCAAGGTTGGAGCTGAGTACAGCTGAATGGAGGAGGGGGCAGCCCAGGTAGGGACTTGAGAGGATAGCGCCCACAGAGAGATTGCATGGTCCTAGAAGACCGTCGAAAAGTGCGGCGGCGACGTGAACCCGGCCGGCCTGGACTGCACGCTCTAGAAGCTGGTGGCCAAAGGCGGAACAGGGACCCTGTCCCAAAGCATCAGGCGTGATGGCTGCGCATGCAGGCTGGTCATGGAGAAGCTCCAGCCACAGGCCTAGGTCGCTTATCTCATTCGACGTAGGGAGGGATGCACTCCCTGGGGTAGGTGTGTGGTGGTGGTGTGTGTGGTGGTAGGTGGTTGCGTGTGTAGGTGTGTGGTTGTGTGTGTGCGGTTGCGTGTGTGTGGCTGCGGTTGTATGTGGGAGCAGGTGTGTGTGGTGCATCTGGATGGACAGGGTCTCAGCTTAAGGTGGGAGAGGCTTATGTGGTTGAATGAATAGGGAAGGATGCAATCCCTGGGGTGGGTGGGTGGTTGCGTGTGTGTGGGGGTGGGTGGTTGTGGGTGTCGGTGTCGGTGGTGCATCTGTATGGCCAGGGTCTCAGCTGAAGGTGGAATAGGCTTATGTGGTTGAATGAAAAGGGAGGGATGCAATCCCTGGAGTGGGTGGTGGTGGGTGGTTGCGGGTGTGTGTGTGTGGTGCATCTGGATGGCCAGGGTATCAGCTGAAGGTGGGATAGGCCTCTGTCGATGGATGGATAGGGAGGGATGCACTCCCTGGTGTGGGTGGAGCACATTGGAGAAGTTCAAAGTTTGAAGTTCACATTCCATGCATTTCTACATACACACTCCATCTGCAGTTCGAAGCACTTGCACAGTTCAAAGTTCAAGTTCAACAATGCAATTCTACATATACACTCCATCTGCGGTATAAAGCACTTGCACAGTTCGAAGTTCAAGTTCGCCACACGCGTCCTTGGGTTGTTGCCGAAGCACCATGCAAATGACAATTCAATACATACATATGGGTAAACATACCATCAGGGACGCATCCCAGCTCCTGGGCCATAGCCGACGGGGGGAATGACAAGACTGGGATGGTGAACATGAGTTTGTAGCTCTTCCACACTTCTATCCAAAATAGGTGGGGGGAGGCGGCATTGTACAGCGGCCCGATGTCTAGGGTGACCTGGTCAAGCAGGACAGCATTGGACTTGCCCTGCTCAACATTGCCCAGCACTTGGGCCATGTCAAAGGGACCTGCCATGGGTGTGTGTGTGGGGGGGGGATCGGGTGTGTGGGTCAGATCATGGGTGTGGGTGTGGGTTGGATCGTGGGTGTGAGTTTGATCCGGGGTGGGGATGGGGGTGCGGGTGTGTTTCGGATCGTGTGTGTGTGTGTGTGTGTGGTGTGTGTGTGTGTGAAGGGGGGATCGTGTCTGGGGGTGCGGGTCAGATCATGGGTGTGGGGTGTGGGTGTCGTTTGGATCGTGGGTGTGAGTTTGATCCGGGGTGGGGATGGGGGGTGCGGGTGTGTTTCGGATCGTGTTTGTGTGTGTGTGTATGTGTGTGTGTGTGTGTGTGGGGGGGGGGGGGGACTGTGTGTGGGGGTGCGGGTCAGATCATGGGCGTGGGTTGGGTGAGTTTGATCGGGTGGGGAGGGGGTAGGGTGAGTTGTGGGTTTCGGATTGTGTGTGGTGTGTGTGTGTGTGTGTGTGGGGGGGGGGGGGGGGGGGGGGGGGGGGGAATCGTGTGTGGCGGGTGAGGGTCAGATCATGGCGTGGGTGTGGGAAGTGGGTGTGGGTTGAGGTATTTCGACATGAACACAGCGAGATTCAACAAACGACGTGAAGCCTGGAGTGCTCCGTTTGCTCAGACGTTCCTAAACCCCATGTGAACTAAAAGTGAGGCCTAACAAAACTATGCTGTGCGTGTGTGTTTTGTGATCAAGGGCGGGAGTTGGTTGTGTGGGAAGTGATCGGGGGTGGTGTGGGTGGGGTTGATAGAAAGGTGCGGGGGGGTGCGGGTTGTTGTGACCGGGGGGGGGTGGGGTGTGTGATTGTTGAGGCTTAATGAAGTCACACGTCACGTTACCTTCAGGGACCTGGCGAATGGATCGATCGAAGTCGGGGAGATAGGGAGAGCTTGGCCCTTGCACCTTGCTCGCACGCTGCAGTTCCCTGTGATAGGGGGCATGCCCGGCAGGCCAGCGAGACTGACGGTCTGGAGCACTGGGCTAGAGGGGGATAGCTTATCCTCACGCTCTTCACGGGATAGGATGTTCGGGGGCACTGGGTCGGAGGGGGGTAGCTCGTTCACGCGCTCTTCACAGGAGGGATTAGGTTTTTTTCGGGACGTTCGGGGGGGGGGCACTGGGGTCAGGAGGGGGGTTAGCCCGGTCTAGCAGGGGCATCATCACAGGGGCGGGGGGGCCATTTTCGGCGAATGCTGAGTGGAAGCCCCCAGGACAGTGGAGGGGGTTTGACCTCTGACCCAAGCAGAAGAGTCGGAGTCCCAGCTGTAGGTGTGCACAACGGCGCCCACCTGCGTGAGAGGGATTTTTTTTTCAGTTCAGAAAGTTCTTTTTGTAGCTTTATGGATTTAGGCCTCCTCCAGGAACAGCTTAGCACTTCTAGCTTTTATAGCTTTTTATGGCCATAGATTTGGGTTCTCTATAGCGGCAACTCGAGCAAACCACGCCCACCCGCATGATAGGAGGTGCATGTCAGGGTTGTTGGAACAGGGATTTTTTAATCACCACCAGCTGTAGGTGTGGACAACAGCGCCCACCTGCATGGGAGGGATTTTGTTTATGGCCAAAGATTTAGGTTCTCTAAATTTGGGCAAAAATGTGGAAGCTGTATATCCCGGGAAAGAATCTGTGTTAAAAGCGTTACGTTTCATCAAGGACAATAAATAAATAAATAAACAACCTGACCGCCCTTATCAACCTGAGGTGACCGGCCCATGTTGCGGGTCCATGCACAGGTGGCGTGGCCTGACCGCGCTAATCAACCTGAGGTGACCGGCCCATGTTGCGGGTCCATGCACAGGTGGCGTGGCCTGACAGCGCTAATCAACCTGAGGTGACCGGCCCATGTTGCGGGTCCATGCACAGGTGGCGTGGCCTGACCGCGCTAATCAACCTGAGGTGACCGGCCCATGTTGCGGGTCCATGCACAGGTGGCGTGGCCTGACCGCGCTAATCAACCTGAGGTGACCGGCCCATGTTGCGGGTCCATGCACAGGTGGCGTGGCCTGACCGCGCTAATCAACCTGAGGTGACCGGCCCATGTTGCGGGTTAATGCCCTGGTGGCGTGGGACACAAGCCTTGGTGAACACCGAACCCTTAGGTATAACCGGCACCTCAACCGGTGTTACCAGTGTAACAGAGGGGTTTCTGCTACATTGAGGGCAGCAAAAAAACAAATAAATAAATCGCACGCCTTATTAGTCCGAGGACATTTTCTCCAGCAGCAGGTGTGGCCACCGGCACAAAGTTAAATCAGAAGAGGTGTGTGTCAGGGATTTTTTTCCCACTATATATAGCGATCGCTAGTTTTGACCCATCTTAGCGAAATTATTGCTGTGAAAAAGTTCAAAACAAGAAAATGCACCTGAAAAGCTACAAAAAGCTATAAAAAGCACTAAAACGCTGTCCCTGCAGGAGCCCTATAACCATAAAGCTAGAAGAACCCCCATTGATTATCGAGTACAAAGCTGTGTATCAGAGGAAGTGTGTGTCCGGGTTTACATGTGACTGCAACATACATTTAAATAGGATAAATAATAACAGGAAGATAGGTGAAGGTAGCAATAAGACACATGATGCAAATGCGTAGGCCCATGCAAAGATGCAACCCAAGAGGTGCTCA
The DNA here is from genome assembly GCA_013435795.1 of Chlamydomonas sp. ICE-L. Classification (NCBI taxonomy): domain Eukaryota; kingdom Viridiplantae; phylum Chlorophyta; class Chlorophyceae; order Chlamydomonadales; family Chlamydomonadaceae; genus Chlamydomonas; species Chlamydomonas sp. ICE-L. The sequence continues at coordinate 1,290,167 of JACBWV010000099.1, forward strand.
AACTGCAATATATTGCAAGTAGAAAGCAAATGGAAATGCGTAGGCCAAAGCAAAGATGCAACGCAAGAGGTGCTCGGACTGCGACATTTTGCAAGCAGAAAGTGAATGCAAATGCATAGGCCTATGCAAAAATGCAACCCAAGAGGTGCTCGAGGTGCGTCAGACTACCATTAAGATAGCAGGTTGCAAGCAAGATAAGGCAGTGCAACAAGCAGAATGAACAAAGCAGGTATGCGCCAAAGGACACACATTTCAATGATCAAACAACAGGAAAACAAGAAAATGTAACAATTACAGACAGGATGCAAATGGGTTTAGGGTTTAGGTGTAAGCAATAGCTTAGATGTGATCAATCAATACTGGTGTATTGCATCTAGCTTAAGTAGCCTTCCATCTGTTGCTTACAATAGGCTTATGCAAAGATGGACAAGGACGTGCATTCATACAGTCCTAGAATAGATAGCTCAGATGGGCCCTACCTGAACAAAACACCCCACTCACCACCACCCACCTACCTGACCTTCACCCAACCCCACCTCCGACTACAAACATACAGTCCCACCATAGGGGGAGATGGGCCCTACCTGAACAAAACACCCCACTCACCACCAACCAACACCACTCCGAACATACTTACATACAGTCCCACTCCCAATATACAAACACACAGTCCCAGCGTGGGGGGAGATGGGCCCTACCTGAGCAAAACACCCCACTCCCCACCACCCAACCCCACTTACCTACCCGACCTTCACCCAACCCCACTCCTGACATACATACATACATACATACAGTCCCAGCATAGGGGGAGATGGGCCCTACCTAAGCAAAACACCCCACTCCCCACCAACCAACCCCACTCCCAATTTACATACACACAGTCCCAGCGTAGGGGGAGATGGGCCCTACCTGAGCAAAACACCCCACTCCCCACCAACCAACCCCACTCCCAATATACATACACACAGTCCTAGCGTAGGGGGAGATGGGCCCATCCTGAGCAAAACACCCCACTCCCCACCAACCAACCCCACTCCCAATATACATACACACAGTCCCAGCGTAGGGGGAGATGGGCCCTACCTGAACCAAACACCCCACTCACCACCAACCAAACCCACTCACCTACCTGACCTTCACCCAACCCCACTCCTGACAAACATACATACATACATACATACAGTCCCAGCGAAGGGGGAGATGCGCCCTACCTGAACAAAACACCCCACTCCCCAACACCCAACCCCACTCCCAACATACATACAGTCCCAGCACAGGTGGAGATGGGCCCTACCTGAGCACAACACCCCACTCCCCACCACCCAACCCCACTCCCGACATACATACGTACAGTCCAACTCCCAACATACACAGTCCCAGCATAGGGGGAGATGGGCCCTACCTGGACGAAACACTCGGCTCCATCCTCTGGACCAGGGATGTTGAGCATCCCTAGAGACAAGGGACCCCGCGCTAGGCCAGCTTCGGCCAAGGGTCCCACCAGAGAATCATCACCATACTCTTGACATGCTTCCAGGTTGATCACGTCGAATTCAAGCATGAGGGAGCCCTTGCGGACAGTGACACGGCCGAGCTGGAGGCGTGGGTCCCTGCACATGGTGGGTAGGGTGGTTGGGTTGGTTGGTCGGACACGGCGACGCAAACAGGCGATACAAATTCAAACAGATCACGCAACGCAAACAGACAATGCAAACATGCACTCCACTAGACAATCCAGCTTACTCAAACAGCTAAACAGAGTATGGGCATGAGCTGGGGTAATGGGGTGAACTACAACAATGACTAACAGCCTTACCAGGATTGAATTCCACTAGACAGTCAAGCTTACTCAAACAGCCAAACCGAGTATTGGGCATGAGCTGGGGGTAACGGGGTGAACTACAACAACTACCTACTGGCCCACCAGGATTGAACTGCACTAGACAGTACAGCTTAGTCAAACAAGAAACAGAGTACTGGGAATAAGCTGGGGGTAACAGGGTGACCTACAACAACTACCTACAGGCCTACCAGGATTGAACTGAACGAGAAGGTACTGGTTAGTCAAACAGCGAAACGGAATACTGGGCATGAGCTGTGGGTAACGGGGTGAACAACTACTACTAAAAGGCTTAACAGGCTAAATCTACCAGGCTAAGTAAGCTGCACAGACCAGCTTACTCAAAAACAGCCAAACGAAGTATGTGCATGACCTGTGGGTAACGGGGTGAACTACAGCAACTACTATCAGGCTTACCAGGATTGAACTGCACTAGACAGTCCAGCTTAGTCAAACAGCGAAACAGAGTACAGGGCATGGGCTGGGGGTAACGGGGTGAACTACAACAACTACGTACAGGCCTATCAGGATTGAACTGCATGAGACAGTACAGCTTAGTCAAACAGCGAAACGGAGTACTGGGCATGAGCTGCAGGTAACGGGGTGATCTGCAAAAACTAATAACAGGCCTGTATTGGTGGTTGGCCCCAGTGAAAGCAAACAAGCTGGCCCCCTCAACCTCAGGCCTCGTAAAAGGCGTACTATTTATGTTGTTATCTTCACACAGGCTTACCAGGCTTGGACTGCCCTACATAGAGCCCCTTGGTAGCCGTCGGGTAGCAAGGATGGGTCCCCCAAGGGCACGCTCACATGGACCTATAGACAGAGGAGTTGGTGGTGGTGACATGGTTGGTGGCGGACAGGGGGTGCCGAGCTTGGTAGCCTTTGGGTAGTAAGGATGGGTCCCCCGAGGGCACGCTCACATAGACCTGTAGACGTAGGAGTTGGTGGTGGTGACATGGTTGGTGGCGGACAGGGGGTGCCAAGCTTGGTAGTCGTCGGGTAGTAAGGATGGGTCCCCCAAGGGCACGCTCACATATACCTGTAGACATAGGAGTTGGTGGTGGTGACATGGTCGGTGGTGGACAGGTGGTGCCGAGCGAGGCTGGCAGTGGTGATAGTCAGATCGGTGGTGGTGCTATGGTTGGTGGTCGTGGTGACATAGTTGGTGGTGGCCAGGTGGTGCCAAGCCAGGCTGGCAGTGGTGATAAGACAGATTGGTAGTGGCCAGATGGTGCTAAGCCAGGCTGGTAGCGGTGACAGTCAGATCGGTGGTGGTGCTATGGTTGGTGGTAATCAGGTGGTTACACTGCCCAATGGTTGCAAAAGCTTCCCATGTGTGTGTCAGACCCCCACACACACACTTCCCCACCCCCCACGTACAAAGTCCTCTTTGACACGGTCAAGCCACAGGTACATTTAGAGCCTAACAGGGCACTACGATAAGGTAACGTCATCACCACCACCATCATAACCTGTGAGGTAACATTATCACCATCATCATTACGTGTAAGGTAACATCATCACCATCATCACCTGCTCCACAAAGCCAGGGGACAGCCCATGGCGCATTGAAAAGCTTCCGTACAAGTCTTTCATCGCCGCAATGGCCTTGTCGATTTCTTGAATCCTTTCAGGGGATGGCTGTGGTGTCCTTCTAGCGAATGCGCTGGCTCCCATTCGCTCTTCGTTGAACAGCTTCTCTCCAACCTGAACAAAGTGCCAAGCCGATGTGTGTGTTTAATTATTGCCATACATGCATGCCATTCTAGTGCATGCGCTGGCTCCCATTCGCTCTTCTTTGAACAGCTTCTCTCCGACCTGAACAAAGTGCCAAGCCGATGTGTGTGTTTAGTACTGCCATGCGCTGGCTGTGTTAAGCAGTGTCATGCGCTGGCTGTGTTAAGTAGTGCCATGCATGCATGCCATTCTATCGCATGCGCAGGCTTCCGTTCGCTCTTCGTCAAACAGCTCTTCTCCGACCTAACAAAGTGCCAAGCCGGTGTGTGTGTTATGTAGTGTCATGCGCTGGCTGTGTTAAGTAGTGCCATGCATGCATGCCATTCTATCGCATGCGCAGGCTTCCATTCGCTCTTCGTTGAAGAGCGTCTCTCTGACCTGAATTTGAGAAAAAGTAACAGAACCCAATTTCCCAATCTAAGAGTAAAAACAATTATATACGTTACCTGATGTGCAATCCAGAAGTGGAAGGTCAAGCAAATCTTCCTATGTTTATCCATGCAATGTTTAGTTTACTGCGGGACAAAGCAAGCACTAAAATTTCTGGCTGAAGCTATTTAACCAAGTTCAAAAGTGCAAGCAAACGGGCTGGCCCCCTCAACCTCACATCTTGTAATAAGGCGTACTATTTGTTTAACCAAGTTCAACCAGAGGAAGAAAACGGGCTGGCCCCCTCAACCTCACGCCTCCTAATAAGGCATAGTATTTATTTATTTAACCAAGTTCAACCAGTGCAAGCAAACGGGCTGGCCCCCTCAACCGCACGCCTTGTAATAAGGCGTACTATTTGTTTAACCAAGTTCAACCAGTGCAAGCAACAGGCTCGCCCCCTCAACCTCACGCCTCCTAATAAGGCATAGTATTTATTTATTTAACCAAGTTCAACCAGTGCAAGCAAACGGGCTGGCCCCCTCAACCGCACGCCTTGTAATAAGGCGTACTATTTGTTTAACCAAGTTCAACCAGTGCAAGAAAACGGGCTGGCCCCCTCAACCTCACGCCTCCTAATAAGGCATAGTATTTATTTATTTAACCAAGTTCAACCAGTGCAAGCAAACGGGCTGGCCCCCTCAACCGCACATCTTGTAATAAGGCGTACTATTTGTTTAACCAAGTTCAACCAGAGCAAGAAAACGGGCTGGCCCCCTCAACCTCACGCCTCCTAATAAGGCATAGTATTTATTTATTTAACCAAGTTCAACCAGTGCAAGCAAACGGGCTGGCCCCCTCAACCGCACGCCTTGTAATAAGGCGTACTATTTGTTTAACCAAGTTCAACCAGTGCAAGCAAACGGGCTGGCCCCCTCAACCTCACGCCTCCTAATAAGGCATAGCATTTATTTATTTAACCAAGTTCAACCAGAGCAAGAAAACGGGCTGGCCCCCTCAACCTCACGCCTCCTAATAAGGCATAGTATTTATTTATTTAACCAAGTTCAACCAGTGCAAGCAAACGGGCTGGCCCCCTCAACCGCACGCCTTGTAATAAGGCGTACTATTTGTTTAACCAAGTTCAACCAGTACAAGCAAACGGGCTGGCCCCCTCAACCTCACGCCTCCTAATAAGGCATAGTATTTATTTATTTAACCAAGTTCAACCAGTGCAAGCAAACGGGCTGGCCCCCTCAACCGCACATCTTGTAATTAGGCGTACTATTTGTTTAACCAAGTTCAACCAGAGCAAGAAAACGGGCTGGCCCCCTCAACCTCACGCCTCCTAATAAGGCATATTATTTATTTATTTAACCAAGTTCAACCAGTGCAAGCAAACGGGCTGGCCCCCTCAACCGCACGCCTTGTAATAAGGCGTACTATTTGTTTAACCAAGTTCAACCAGTGCAAGCAAACGGGCTGGCCCCCTCAACCGCACGCCTCCTAATAAGGCATAGTATTTCTTTATTTAACCAAGTTCAACCAGTGCAAGCAAACGGGCTGGCCCCCTCAACCGCACGCCTTGTAATAAGGCGTACTATTTGTTTAACCAAGTTCAACCAGTGCAAGAAAACGGGCTGGCCCCCTCAACCGCACGCCTCCTAATAAGGCATAGTATTTATTTATTTAACCAAGTTCAACCAGTGCAAGCAAACGGGCTAGCCCCCTCAACCTCACGCCTCCTAATAAGGCATAGTATTTCATTTAACCAAGTTCAACCAGTGCAAGCAAACGGGCTGGCCCCCTCAACCGCACGCCTTGTAATAAGGCGTACTATTTGTTTAACCAAGTTCAACCAGTGCAAGCAAACGGGCTGGCCCCCTCAACCTCACGCCTCCTAATAAGGCATAGTATTTATTTATTTAACCAAGTTCAACCAGTGCAAGCAAACGGGCTGGCCCCCTCAACCGCACATCTTGTAATAAGGCGTACTATTTGTTTAACCAAGTTCAACCAGAGCAAGAAAACGGGCTGGCCCCCTCAACCTCACGCCTCCTAATAAGGCATATTATTTATTTATTTAACCAAGTTCAACCAGTGCAAGCAAACGGGCTGGCCCCCTCAACCGCACGCCTTGTAATAAGGCGTACTATTTGTTTAACCAAGTTCAACCAGTGCAAGCAAACGGGCTGGCCCCCTCAACCGCACGCCTCCTAATAAGGCATAGTTTTTATTTATTTAACCAAGTTCAACCAGTGCAAGCAAACGGGCTGGCCCCCTCAACCGCACGCCTTGTAATAAGGCGTACTATTTGTTTAACCAAGTTCAACCAGTGCAAGCAAACGGGCTGGCCCCCTCAACCGCACGCCTCCTAATAAGGCATAGTATTTATTTATTTAACCAAGTTCAACCAGTGCAAGAAAACGGGCTGGCCCCCTCAACCTCACGCCTCCTAATAAGGCATAGTATTTCATTTAACCAAGTTCAACCAGTGCAAGCAAACGGGCTGGCCCCCTCAACCGCACGCCTTGTAATAAGGCGTACTATTTGTTTAACCAAGTTCAACCAGTGCAAGCAAACGGGCTGGCCCCCTCCTAATAAGGCTTAGTATTTATTTATTTAACCAAGTTCAAACAGTGCAAGCAAACAGGCTGCCACCTCAACCTCACGCCTTGCAATAAAGTGAACTATTTATTTAGTTAACCAAGTTAAAGCTCCTCTCCCACCTCTTCATTGCTATCTGGAGCGGCTGGGCATCCCTCGAAACATGAGGAGGGATGTGTGAGGGGGGATGGTGTACTTTTTGTTTATTTAACCAAGTTGAACCTTTCCCTCACCTCTTCATTGCTATTTTGCAGCTCGTTATCTCTCAAAACATGAGGGGGGATGTGCGTGTGACCGTTGTCAGCCACGAAGCCTGCTTGTTGATGCTCCTCCCCAATGACCAAGAAAAGGTCCTTGACCTCCTCCGGCAGTGTCTGCACCATGGCCAGCTCACTTGCACTATCAAGGGGCACGGCTTCAGCATCAGTACTGCTTGGAGCAACCTCATCGCCACCAGATGGGCCGAGGTCTTGCTTGTCCAGGGGCGTGCTGTGCTCAATTTCCGGGTGAGGACTGTCCAAGGACGTCAAGCCCAGGACATGCTCAGCTGGAGGGGTGTCACACTTGGTGCCTGGGTCAGTTGGAGGAGTGTCACACTTTGTGCCTGGGTCAGTTGAATGAGTGTCACACTTTGTGCCTGGGTCAGTTGGAGGAGTGTCACACTTTGTGCCTGGGTGAGCCAGAGGAGTGTCACACTTTGCACCAGGGACAGCCAGAGGGGCGTCACACTTTGTGCCTGAGTCAGCTAGAGGGGTGTCACACTTTGTGCCTGAGTCAGCCAGAGGGGTGTCACTCTTTGTGCCTGAGTCAGCTAGAGGGGTGTCACACTTTGTGCCTGAGTCAGCTAGAGGGGTGTCACACTTTGTGCCTGAGTCAGCCAGAGGGGTGTCACTCTTTGCGTCTGGGACAACCAGAGGGGTGTCACACTTTATGCCTGGGTCAGCCAGAGGATTGTCACACTCAACACCAGGGTCAGCCAGAGGGGTGTCACACTTCGGGCCTGGGTCAGCTGGAGGGGTGTCAATCTTTGCAGGCGGGACAACCAGAGGGGTGTCAGACTTTGCGCCTGGGACAACCAGTGGGGTGCGACACTTTGCGCCTGGGTCAGCCAGAGGGGTGTCACACTTTGGGCCTGGGTCAGCCAGAGGGGTGTCACACTTTGGGCCTGGGTCAGCCAGAGGGGTGTCACACTTCGGGCCTGGGTCAGCTGGAGGGGTGTCAATCTTTGCAGGCGGGACAACCAGAGGGGTGTCAGACTTTGCGCCTGGGACAACCAGAGGGGTGCAACATTTTGCGCCTGGGTCAGCCAGAGGGGTGTCACACTTTGGGCCTGGGTCAGCCAGATGGGTGTCACACTTTGGGCCTGGGTCAGCCAGAGGGGTGTCACACTTTGGGCCTGGGTCAGCCAGAGGGGTGTCACACTTTGGGCCTGGGTCAGCCAGAGGGGTGTCACACTTTGGGCCTGGGTCAGCCAGAGGGGTGTCACACTTTGGGCCTGGGTCAGCCAGAGGGGTGTCACACTTTGAACCTGGGTCAGCCGGAGGGGTGTCACACTTTGGGCCTGGGTTAACCGGAGGGGTGTCACTCTTTGGGCCTAGGACACACAGACGGGTATCACTCATTGAGCCAGATTCATCAAGAGGGAAATCAAACTCGCCACCCGGCTTGCTGAGGGGTGTCAAACTCACCGCCCTGCTTAGAAGGGACTTAAGCCATAAGTCTGTCTTCGGAACAAAGGCTAAATTGGAGGGGACCACCTGGAGAACAGAGAGAAGCTTGTTGCACCTATTTAGGCTGCAGCTCCTATTCAGGCTCCAAATCTTTTCTGCGGCGGCCCGGCGCTCGAAGTGAAGACCTGAGCTAAAACAGGAGGAGGAAGCCTCACTGGAAAAATCTTCCACTGCAGGTGGTTGCTGCCCTCCCTGGCTGGCACTGGCACTGGCATAGGGCGCCTCAGATGTAGGTGCTTGCTGTCCTCCCTGGCTGGCACTGGCACTGGGTGTCTCGGGTGTAGTGCAGGCTTCCACTTGAGGTGGCCGCTGCCCTTTCTGGCTGGCACTGGCACTGGCACAGGGAGACTCTGATGTAGTGCAGTTCTGTCGTGGGGCGCACTTGGTGACTACCCAGGCTACGTGGATGCAAGCTAGGCTAGCGTGGAGTAAAAGATACAGCGCAAGAATCGTGGATGAGAAGTTTGCGGAGAAGATCCACCAAACAAGAAAGCTTAATAGGACAGATCCAGGTTGAATTATCTTCACAAAGGCAGTGCAAAACGTCTGCAGACACGGGCATGGTTTCAAGATCAGGTCGGTGGTGGTGGTGGTGGTGGTGGTACTGATGATGATGGTGGTGGTGGTGGTGGTGGTGGTGGTAGTAGTGATGATGATGGTGGTGGTGGTGGTAGTGGTGGTGGTAGTAGTAGTGATGATGGTGGTGGTGAGGAGGTGGAGGGCTTGGTGGTGATCATGGCACCAATTATGAGCACCCTCTTGACTGAAATGTGCCAATATTAATCCGCAACACTGATAGTCTAGCCCAGCACAAAGGCTTCTCAAGGAACATTTATGGCAATTGGGACAACGAAGGTCCTAGTTTGCATTGAAGTCTCAAATAAGGGTCTGTAGAAAATTCCACTGTCCAATAAAATCCCAGCTGTCTACTTCCAAGCTGTGCTACGTATGAATAGGGAGCGGCATATCATATGATGTTGACCAAAGGCGAGTATGATATCATATGATATCATACAAATTCATCATCATAAGACATTTTATATACATGGTAACTTTAGCCAAGTCAGAATGCCGGCACCATATGATATCGTATGATGACATGATATCATATTGCCTATCCATACGTATGAATGGAATTAGAGCTGACAAGAATGCTTGCTTGCTGCAATATTGCCTATCATATTTTGAGGATTAGTTGGAAGATGCTGTGGAGCGCACTTGTCTTGGGCTAACAATGGCCTGTCGATGACAATGTAATGTAGTGTAATAACCGTGCCTTCATCGCACCTTCTCGTTTGGTGGAAAATTTGTTTTTTCCGAGAAAACTTTGCCCCGGATGTCGCTTTTGGCGGGGCACAAGCGGCATAAGGTCCTGATTCAAGAAAAGGGGTATTGAACGTTAGTGAACGTCATAGCTAGTTGTTGGTCTTAGCTAGTTGTTGGTCATAGCTAGTTCTCGGTCGTAGCTAGAAAATACCTAGTTGTTGGTAATAGCTAGATTGTGGTCATAGCTAGGTGATACCTAGTTGTTGGTCATAGCCAGGTGAATCGCTAATACATAGTACGAGTGTACGCATGTACACCAACAATGCAGGGGGCAGATGAACCACGGCCACTGTTTCTTTTTGGGGCTACGCATGGCAGCTTCCAGCCAGCTTCACCAGCCATCAACTGGGTAGAGTCAAAATCTGTCAGCTGCATTGGAATGCTCGTCATGTCAGCTTTCAGACACACTGGCTAGCTCCAGGTTTCACTCAAGGACATGGAAAGGGAGCTGCCTAGAAGCTGCTACGCGTAGCCCCCAAAAGGAACAGTGACCACGACTAAGCCAAGTATGTACACAGGTAAGTACAATGAGATATGGAATGTACGCATGTACAACAACAATGTAAGGGGCATATGAAATGCAAATATGCCAAGTATGCACATAGGTGAGTACAACTAGATCTGGGCCAACATGCACGAATCTGCAAAACAAGAACAACAAGCGGACGAGGGAGGACCTACCCCATCTGAAGAAAGAAAAAGAAGGCTGTGGTTGACAGCCTGCGGGGTGGAGCAAGGGGGTGGGACAGGAGTTAGGGTGGATTCCCATAGGGCGTGGATGGGTATGGATAGGTTGTTAAGTACGGATAACCGACGACCCATCCAGCGTTTACATCCCCATTGAGCGATTGGATGATTTGCATTTGTACGACTGTGCTGACGAAAAACTATGGAAGACAGTAGTACCTGGTAGGGCAGTACTATAGCCGGTACTGTATACATGGAAGGCAGTACTACCCAATAGGGCAGTACTATAGCTGGTGCTGTATACATGGAGGGCAGTACTACCCAATAGGGCAGTACTATAGCCAGTACTGTATATATGGAAGACAGTACTACCTGATAAGGCAGTACTATAGCCGGTACTGTATATATGGAAGACATAACTACCCGATAAGGCAGTACTATAGCCGGTACTGTATATATGGAAGACATAACTACCCGATAGGGCAGTACCGGCTGTAGTACTGCCCGATAGGGCAGTGCCGGCCTTACAGTTTTCAGGGGCTGTGCTTTACAGTGTGACATCCCATTCCAGTCAACCTTACAAACCCATCCACAAGACCCATCCAAAATCCAAAATCCATCCTTGCCCTCGTCCCTGGGGTGGGTTGGATGGCTTAGTCAATAGGGAACGGCAACATGATATCATATGATATCATGTCATCATATGATATCATAAGATGCCGGCAGTCTGACTAGGTTGAAGTTACCATTTAAATACAAAAGCATATGATGCAATATGTATGATATTATATGATATCATCCTCACCTTCAACATCAAATGATATGACGATTCCTATTAGTCATTGATGGAAGCTGCAGGTCTGCAAGTCCAATAGCATTGGATCCCCAAAACAGAACATGATAGGGCAGTACAACCAACTAGCAGCCCCCCAACGAGGCACGCTGCAAGCATGCATGAGAGCAGTGCAACCTAACAGTCCCCTAATGAGGCATGTGGCAGGGTAGCGTATCCAAACAGGACTAAACTAAATTCATTTTTTCAAAATTAATGAAATAAATTGTTTATTAGAAAGACTAACACAATCAATCCTCTAGCCTCAAGTATATCCTTACGTCTATCCTCTAGCCTCAAGTATATCCTTACGTCTATCCTCTAGCCTCAAGTATATCCTTACGTATATCCTCTAGCCTCAAGTATATCCTTACGTCTATCCTCTAGCCTCAAGTATATCCTCTAGCCTCCAGTATATCCTTACGCCCATCCTTTAGCCTCCAGTATATCCTTACGCCTATCCTCTAGCCTCAAGTGTATCCTTACGTCTATCCTCTAGCCTCAAGTATATCCTCTAGCCTCCAGTATATCCTTACGCCCATCCTTTAGCCTCCAGTATATCCTTACGCCTATCCTCTAGCCTCAAGTATATCCTTACGTCTATCCTCTAGCCTCAAGTATATCCTTACGTCTATCCTCTAGCCTCAAGTATATCCTCTAGCCTCCAGTATATCCTTACGCCCATCCTTTAGCCTCCAGTATATCCTTACGCCTATCCTCTAGCCTCAAGTATATCCTTACGTCTATCCTCTAGCCTCAAGTATATCCTTACGTCTATCCTCTAGCCTCAAGTATATCCTTACGTATATCCTCTAGCCTCAAGTATATCCTCTAGCCTCAAGTATATCCTTACGTATATCCTCTAGCCTCAAGTATATCCTCTAGCCTCAAGTATATCCTTATGCCTATCCCCTAGCCTCGCCTCTATCCTCCATTGTCAGGTCTGTCATGTATCCTCACGTCTATCCTCTATCCTACCGTCTATCCTCTATCCTCATGTCTATCCTCCAGCCTCATATATACCCTCTATCCTCATGTCTATCGTTCAGGCTCACATATATCCTCTATCTTATCGCCTATCCTATATCCTCATGTCTATCTTTTAGCCGCAAATATATCCTCCATCCTATCGTCTATCCTCTTTCCTCACGCATATAATTTAGCCTCACTTACATCCTCTACTATCAGGTCTGTCCTCTATTCTCCAGCCTCACAAATATCATCTAGCCCAATGCCTATTTGATATCCTCACATATATCATCTAGCCTCACGTCTACTGTCTAGCCTCAGGTCAAGCCTCTAGCCTCACATATATACCCTATCCTCATGTCTATCGTTTAGGCTCACAAATATCCTCTATTCTCACGTCTATCGTTTAGCCTCACTTATATCCTCTATTATAACGTCTATCCTCTATCCTCATGCCTATCATTTAGCCTCACATATATCCTCTACTACCAGGTATATCGTTTAGGCTCACATATATCCTCTATCTTAACGCATATCCTCTATCCTCATGTCTATCCTCTATCCTACTGTCTATCCTCTATCCTCATGTCTATCCTACAGCCTCACATATATCCTATATCCTCATGTCTATCCTTTAGGCTCACATATATCCTCTATCTTAACGCCTATCCTCTATCCTCATGCCTATCATGTAGCCTCACATATATCCTCTATTCTAACGTCTATCCTCTAGCCTCACGCCTATCATGTAGCCACACATATATCCTATATTCCAACGTCTATCCTCTAGCCTCACGCCTATCATGTAGCCACACATATATCCTATATTCTAACGTCTATACTCTAGCCTCACGCCTATCATGTAGCCTCACATATATCCTCTACTATCAGGTCTGCCCTCTATCCCCTAGCCTCACAAATATCATCTACCCCAATGCCTATTTTCTATCCTCACATACATCATCTAACTTCATGTCTTCTCTCTAGCCTCAGGTCTAGCCTCTGGCCTCACGTATATCCTCTAGCCTCCAGCCTCGCGTCTAGCCTCTATTCGCAGGTATATCCTCTAGCCTCAGATCTGACAACCACTGTTACAGTTTTGGGCTACGCATAGCACCTTTTAGTCAGCTCCTTTCACCCATCCTTGGGCCAAACCTGAAGCCACCTGGTGCATCTGAAAGCTGGCATGGCAGGCATTCCAATGCAGTTGTAATCATTGGGCTAAACTCAGTCGCTGGCTTATGGAGCTGGGTGGAAGCTACTACACGTAGCCTAAACAAGAAACAGTGCTGCCAATCAGCACGAGCAACAAGCAAACAACACCGAGTTGGCTGGATTCTCACAAGTATAATGTCTTTGGCATTGAAGCCTGATCTCTAAACAAGGCTGAGATGACGCAGAGAATCAGCACAACAGCTATGCTTGTCATTCCAAGGGTAGATATAAATTGAAGGGAGCAACGTTGGCCAACTGAGTGCGCCCAATTTGCAATTGTCGATGCCATGCGAGCGAGCGAGGGAGCGAGGTAGCCCTGGACAGGAAGCTGAGGCAGGGGGGGAAGAGGAGGGGGAGATCAGTGTGAGTCAGGGAATGGTTGCTGAGGTGGTTGCCTGAGGTGTGTGGGGGGGTCACCTTGTATGAGGAGGCCTCACACAGATTAGCAATGTTGAGCAGGGTCAGCCACAGCCAGCTTTGTAAGTGTTTCGCAATTGGTGGTGGTTATGGTGGCGGTGATGGTGGTGGTTGGAAGGAGGAGGAGGAGAAGGAGGAGGAGGAGAAAGAGGAGGGCTGCACTATGGTGCCCTGTTGGACTCCAAATGTGCCAGCAGTTCGACAGAGTCAAGGGTTGATCTTGGTGGTTAACATTATCCTGGTGACGTACTGAACTCTATGTGGGCAGGCAGGTGGTGCCTGCAGCTTGACTGAGTGGAGGTGGCCGTTGGTGGATACAGCAAACTTGCACTCGAGACGTGGGACCAGATTAGAGCTCTGTAAAACGGTGCGGGCAACATCTACTCTAGACAAGTCTGACGACTGCAAATTACAACCCGGACCAAGGACTTCGCATGTAATCCTGCTAATGAAAAATGCCGAGCGCTACGCGCCAAGTGCCTACGAAGGCCTGAACGAGTATTCCGGCAAAAAAATCCCGAATATTGGTAAGCTTGAGGACCGACGAACTGCATAGAAAATTAATAGCAATAGCAAAAATCCAGAATGAATGGCGCATCGAACAAATTACGGACTCGTGTCGTGCTCGTCGAACCCTGAAGAGCTTTTTGCCATGCTTCATTCGCTAGAGGAGTTGAGGAGGAAATAACACGAAGGACCTCAAGCTTACATCTGTTTGAAGCAGCGCAGAGTCAGAGGGAGCCTCGGCAGAAGAGCTAGAAGGGAACGATTATACCCATCCACACCGCCAGTGTCCACTTGCTGCCTGTCCACCTGCTGCTGCAGCCTGGTTGTCCCAAGTGGGAACTTACTACGTGTGAAGATAGGAGATGAACAGAACAGAGAAGGACGAACCGTCGAGTGACGTAAGAAACGAGATGCAAAGCCTTTCGTTGAACATGTAATAGAGAGAATGCGACGATAAAATAGAGAAAGCCAGTAAGAAATCAAGGCTCTGAAATCTATACCGAGGGGATGGGAGCCGAGAGCCGTTCTCAGAGTCGCCCAGGGTTTGGGCGGGGGGTGTTCGGGGGCGTTTGTGAAGGATGTGGGCTGTGGGGGGGCGCATGCGCACGGCACGGTTTTAACGCGGACTTTCTTAACGCTACGGAATTCCGTATTCAGGGGCGGGGTACGCGTACCGGTACGACACTCGGCACCAAAAGGAGGGGGGGGGGCGTAAATCCCCAAGGTATCAGGCAGGCTCGTGAAGTAAGAGGGTGTATAGCTATCTCGGCCAGTTACGGTTATCAATAATAGGTCGTACTATGACCCACCCATATGTCACTACGTTGGGCATAAATTCCATGGACACAAATTACTAACTGCGAAGCGTTTACACGACACTTATAGCCTACCTGGAACTCGCGGGAGCAAGGCCACGGGAGCAAGAAGGTGAGTTGAGTGACATAGGGCGTGTTTCCACCGAGACTTTTCCCTTGCCGCGAACTCCCAAGTTAACCCTAAGGGGGGCCAGGTCAGCATTTTTTGTTTCCACAGGGGTATTCGGGGTCTCCTCGGGGGTCTTTCCGGCGATCCAGGTAGGCGACAGGTCGGCGATTTGTCATCCCGGGGATATATTTTAATATTTCGAATTATTTGAAAAAGCGACGGTTTCAAGGCAGAAACGAGCGAAAAACAGGTATTGCTGATGGGGTCGACCCCCATCTGGAAGTCTTCGCGGCTTTCCGGGTGACACATCAGCTATTCCCCCGAAATCCACGTATGCAGCGTGACACAAAAATACAACAGCACGTACAATCTCTGCGTTGTGGGACTTATATTGCTTCCACACAAAGATTATCTTTGTTTCGCTGCAACTATTATTTGTAGCATGGAGACGTCTGCTGATCTCCCTGATTTGGGGGAAAACCGAGATCTAGGGAATTCCGCCTCCATCGTCGGGGGAGCAAGTGATGCGCAGCTACATGCCGATCCAGGGAAGTCTACCTCCGTTGGTGCAGTAGCGTCTGGTGTGCCCAGGGCGTTGATGCCTTTCGGCGGATTGGGCGTAACGAAGGAAGGGAGGAAGGAAGGACGGAAAGAAGGAAGGAAGGAAGGAAGAAAATAAGGAGGGGAGGAAGGAATGAAGGAAGGGAACGCACTACGGCGTGGGGATGGAGACGGATGGAGACTGCTTAAAACAAACGGAAGACGGCCTGATCCAGTAGCGAAATTACCAGTGGAAACAAAAAAGGGCGTTAACGTGGCCTGCCTTGGCGTGGCAGACAGCGTAGGGCAGCGTGGCACCAGAATGCCCCGGGGAATGCCGAGCTGTTCACCCCAACGATCCCGGGGAATCCACGTAGATGAAAATTCGCTGCCAGGTAGATCCCCAAACCCCAATCCGGGTAAGGCCCAAACTCGTCTGTGGAAACACGCCCATACAGGCTGGATGCAGCGAATTCAAACGCAGCTTCAAATCAGCGCCATGTTTCAAATTGTCAAGCCCAACTGCTGCCACGCGCCGCGAGCGGGCGAGCGTACCTCAGGCGTATCTGACGCAGGCCAGCCGGTGTGTCACGCAACTGCCATTTTGCTCCCGTGGTTTTCCTCCCGCGAGTTCCAGGTAGGATCAGATACGCTTGAGGTCCGCTCGCGGCGCATGGCAGCAGTTGGGCTTGACAATTTGAAGCATGGCCGAGCATGGCCGAGCATGGTACGGACTGCCCTTTCCTCTGCTTTCCTCCGCTTTTCTCCGCTTTACTTCTATTAGCTCCGATTTGCTCTGATTTACCCCGATTAAAAATCCGATATACTCCGATTTACTGCTTCATTTCTACCGCACCCGTTCACGTTCTTCCATTCACTCGATCGCCAGCTCCCCCGTTCTACTTCCGTCTGGCTAGCGCTAATACATAAATGGCGATATGCCTGACACACTTGAGGAGAGACCAATGGATAGAGCCTGTGGGAGTCGTATTCAGACTATAATTCAGACTAGTCGGCTGCAAAATATTTCGGGTGCTACCCCAGGAGGAGCTTCTTCTGAAACTGTTGAGATGCGCAAAGAGATGCGTACTCGATTGCAAGGCTTCCCTGGGACTCGCCAACCATCTGCTTGGCAGACAACTATGGAAGTCCTCTTTGGCTACTCGGACAGAAAACTCGAGCGTGCTTTTCAGACCTATTATTCAGAGAGTCGTGCTCTCCCAGCACTGCACTTCTCGCGCTTCTTGTCCCTGCTTGGCGTTTGTCTCCTCCCCAAGAGCTTTTTCGCTGCCGATGCAGAGACGGCCATTGCCGAATTTAGTGTTGCCCTCATGTTCATGGCCTTCGGCATCCTGTGGCTGATGGTCAAACTAGGCAGACCAGACCTGCTTGAACGGTGCAGGTGCGTAAGCGCATCGCAATGCTAGATGCTGAGTATTCCCGTCTTCTGTCAGAATCAACAACGCACCTGAGACGAGGGGAAGTGTGCACTTGCTCCGAGCTCCTATTCCGCAGAATACGCGCACGTGCGTACGAAGGGATGATTGCCGAACCCCTGTGCTGAGTTGATAATTGCACACCTTCAAATGAATGACTGCCAGGGGACACTTAGCCATGGGGGAATGCAGCCTGTTCATTGAATACTATCAATCACTTGCACTGCTATGGAAGTGCACTGGTTCAGACTACCGTGTAAGCCAACTTTTGGCAACCTAACAAGTTGTCACCTAAATCTGCTTATTCTGACCGTGCTCCACTTTCCCCCTTACCTTGCGAGTAGTGCTTCAATTGTGTACGGGCGTGCAGCCTGGCCACTGGCAGGCTGCCCATTCCAGATATTATATCTACCTTTGGAGACAAAATGCTGATCACGGCCATTTTCTTGATCTTTGAATCTTTCTTCATGCCTGTGAGTACTCTCCTGCTGATTAGCTTCATTTTACAAGCTGCCCTGATTTTATTTATTTATTACCTGCTACCCACATTCAGAAAAGCAGCATAATACTGGAGGACGATTGGAAGTGGATCTGTCATGAAATATATTATCATGGTCAAGGCTTATCTTTTCAGCTTTTCTTAGCCGCTTTTAAGGAGCTACCTAAGCCGGTAACTGGTCTACACCCAAAGATTTCAGCATTGCTGGATTGTAGATTGTGTGAGCTTCCAGGTGCACTAGGCAGCTTGCAGTTTCGCTGAATCGCCAGCTTGCGGAGCTGTCTAAAGCACGCAGCTCATAGCCAAAAATAAAAGCAATGAAATGAGAAATGTTGAGAAAGGATAAGGAGCGTTTCCCTGTGAATACATAAGCAACCCTCTATTAGTTTCTTCAGCCGTCACAATGGAAGCCCCCCCCTTCTGGGGGCGGGAGCCCCCATTATTACCCTGTTGTCCATTCAATCATCCGACCAAAAAATAGAATCCTGACACGTCAGCCAACTGTCTTATAACTAGCTGGCTTCGGTCAGCTCCATCGTTGCCACCTGTCGTTCCGTTGCCAACACACTCCGCCAATGTTCCGTCGCTTGCGACTCTGCATTGGACTTGTCCCGTGTGTGACTGATCTAGTTCAGCTTTTTTAGAAGTCTAGAAGAGGTGCACAATTTTAGAAGTCTAGAAGAGGTGCAAAAAAACTTGGGTACGGTATGCAAATATTTGTATTCGTCTATTTATTGGCCCCGAGCAAGCACAAGACTGTGTGTCGTTGATTAGGTAAAAGTCAGGCCAGAACAGGGGGTATTGAGGAAGTTGCCCGTGTACCGCACGTTGTAATCGGGGTCTACAGGGGTCGTATGCCCCGAAACCATCGAAATAGCTCAGCTCAGAATCAGGACTAAGAAAGGGTGTTTGCTTGATCAAATCCAAATTCCAGACCACACATGGATAGAGCTCGTGGAGGGGATCACTATTGACCCTATTTTTACCCCCTAATTATAATTTCTGAAGGAGATGTGCCCGAAGATGTGGGCCTTTTTTGTGTGTGTGTAGGTATGTGTGGGTGGGTGGGTGGGTGGGTGGGGGGGGGGAGGGGTAAGGCAGATTACAAAAACTTCCGATGCAGGTATGTGAACAAAACTTTCTCACTACCCCCCGGGCCAGAATAGCTTTTATTTTCAGCTCTTTGAGCCATTCTTTGGGCTAGGCCACACGATTTCAAATGTGCTGAAAAGTTGATTCTGTCAGCTTTCAGGTGCAATATTGCTCCAGATGCTTTAGTTTTGGCTGGGTAGCAAGCCATGGGAGCTGCCTAGAAGCTGCTGTTCATGGTTGAAAGAAAAGCTATGCAAACCAGTGCTTTACCCTACAGGCCTGCATGGTATAAGCGGCTAAGTCTAAATATACTCATCCCCATTCGGAACGGGATGGCTCTATCATAGAGCGATCGTGGATCGAACGGAAGCAGGTGCGGTGTCTTATGAGGTTCTGGTTCGAACCCCATGGAGGAACCCTCACCTGCACCCACCCGGAGGGTCGTCGACCGGCATGGTAACTGGACTCTAGGTGTGATGTAAGCCCGTCCATCGCACACTTACGAGCTGGTTCCCTTAACCCCACGTCCTTAGAAGTGTCATTGTGACATACCTTGGAAGTTAAGATTTATTTATTTATATTTATTTATCTAAATATACTCATCATTCCGAGTCCTTTCAAGGCTAATGTCCAAATGTACTCCCCTCCGCTGGTAATCAGGCCCGGCGTCCAAGAATATCGTACCGTAACCTTACCTCAGCGTTTCTGTTCTCCCCCCCCCTGGTTTGCACAATGCATGCATTTACTATTCACTAGCGTTGGGCATTGCTTCAAGTCAATCAAGTCCTGCTCCAGCCACTATTTTCAGCTTTCTGTAGGTCCAGTTGTGTAGTAAAAGTTGTGACTCAAGCCTGATTTCAGGATTGTGGCGTTGCACGGTATAGGGCGGGGGGTCAGGAGGGAAGGGGGGGGGCAGTGCGTTGCATTGGCCTCGCACCGAGTCACTCAATTTACGACGCGTCGCACAACAAAACTGTGGCTTTAAAAAACAGTGGTTCTATTTAGGGGGGGGCAACTTCTAACCAAAATGACACCATCCCCAAACTTTGTAGATATAATGGAGAGGATGAAGAATCCGGTTTTATTTCTTAATTTGGCCCAGTAGAGAAAAAGTATTGGTCCTCCTAAGTTTGGGGCTGGGGGGGGGGGGGGGGGTGAGGGGAAAATCTGACATTTTTTAAAATTATTTACTTTTCAGGCACTTTTTCTAGCCCTCAGGATGACCTGGGAGTGGTAATAGGGTGTTCCTCTACTAAATAACAGTCCATATATCAAAATATGCTATTGGGGGAGAGATCCACCACATATTATGCCCAGGGCAGAGGGGAGGGGGGGGGGGGGGGGGGGTCCAGGGTCTCTCTCTCTCTCTCTCTCTCTCTCTCTCTCTCTCTCTCTCTCTCTCTCTCTCCACACACACACAACGCCCTGACCAACACGTGTACAATGACGTACAGAGTGAGACCTCGTGGTATTTCACTGCTTCTACCTTATCCCTTTCCGGCACTGGAGTCTGTTTTTGTTCTGGTGCCTAGTGATATTTTATGTTATCCAATGGACCCACAATCAAAAGGCACTACCTGCGACAAGTGCGATAAACAATTGCTTTGCGGCGACCATGGAAACTTAGGGCGCCATCAGAATTCTCTTGCGTGCTTGGCTGCAGTCGAACAGAAGTCGAGATTCAGCAGCGCATCAAAGCATTTTATTACCGGGTTCTGACCCCTAAGCCCCATTAAACAATGTAGCATTGATGATGATGATTTCATATGCTTCAAACATCCCCAATGGACTCTAGATCAACCTCAAAGAATAGGCATTTAAAACCCCTGTATAATGAGCATAATTAGACACCATGACACGAAGTGGTGGCTGAGATAGTGGCTGTACAGTGGGTTCGTGAGAGGGGGGGGGGGGGGGGTCCCCAGAAGGGAGCCTTCACACTTTTGGGGGATGGTGTTTTTCACTTCTTCTTTTTTGCCCCCCCCCCCCCCTGGTTTTATTTTAAAATCTTAAAAACAGTGGATTCAGATGACTTGATTCAGATACCTTACAGGCCGCTTCACATTTTCCTTAATACATTTTTAAATTTGGGCAAGCCCAATAGCCCCAAGGGACTTAGGAAAAACAGCGTTAGCAGGCTTCATCATTGTCATACTTGAGTTTGCACAAGTTAAGGGGCCTGCTTGCTGGGCATAACGACACTGCAATAGAGGCCCAGCGCATCTTCAAATGGGGCCCCTTTTGGTAGGTGTGCAGTAACTATTTTAGGGTCTGATCTTTCCCAAAGTGCTTGTTCTTTGGAGGTGTTCCTTTGTTCCCAAGTGGGGAGCTGGATCCTTCCTCAGACTGCACTTGTACTTGCTGCAGTACCTTCAAATAAGTATACTGCACCGTCTACTTAGCTTGTATGTCCAGACCTGACAGGTCTGTCTTTGGGCTACTACCAAAAGAGTCGCTACTGTCAAATAATAACAGAGTTACTTCCCCTGGGAGGCTCTGGTAGCCTCTGAAGATGGGGAACT
Source organism: Chlamydomonas sp. ICE-L (assembly GCA_013435795.1). Classification (NCBI taxonomy): domain Eukaryota; kingdom Viridiplantae; phylum Chlorophyta; class Chlorophyceae; order Chlamydomonadales; family Chlamydomonadaceae; genus Chlamydomonas; species Chlamydomonas sp. ICE-L. The sequence goes on from JACBWV010000099.1 coordinate 1,311,419, forward strand.
CTTGTGGAGACAGAGGGAAGGTGGTGGGGACAATAAATTTGGCACTAAGCCGAGCGCTTACAGAATGTAAAGCAAAATGGTGCTACATTCTAGAGCGCTAGGATTAAATACCAGCAGGACTCTGTACGGCGGAATGATGTGCGGTTCACGGTACTCCGGTTTCACCTTGGGGTTTAGTATTTGAAAATTTGTGTTGCGGCTGTGGTATCCGTGTCGGTCCTCAGAATACTTCATTTCTCACACTACGGTACGGTTCTCACACTAAAGGCCTTTAGCTGGTAGAAGGGGAAGGGAGTGATCTCGGGAGATGATTTTGCTTGGATAGTACCAGGTTGGAAGGGTGTACACATCTAACACCATGTCATCCTGCATAATATATTGTCCCAGGCACTTGCGGCTACCTGATTGATGTTGATGTAGCACTGAAGTGCGCGGGCACATTTGGAGTCCAGTAGGGCACCAGGAAAATGTAACCATCATCATGATTAATGCGCAACCGTCCCTCCACCCATTCATCTCGCCCCGTGTGCTCCACGCTCGCATCCTGTAACCCTAGCTGGAAATCAATCTGCGGTCCAAACACTGTTTCTTTTTTTAGCTATGCATAGCAGCTTCTAGTTAGCTCCCTTTCCTTATCCTTGGACTGAACCTGAAGCTAGCTAGTGCATCCGCAGCTCTCATGAAAGGCATGCCAATGCAGCCGACTGCTTTGGGCTTGACCCAGTTCTTGGCTATTGGGGTTGGCCGGAAGCTGCCATGTACAGCCCCATAAAGAAACAGCGGGTCCAAAATTAAATTACGTTTTGGTCCCTCTTCCAGATGAGGTTGCGCGTCATGCTGGTGCCACACTCCTTGCAGGCGTTTGTGGGCTTGTGGCTTATGGATCGTATTCTAGGATCGTCAAGCGTTTTTGTGGTCACTCAAATGATCGCCTGCAGTTCGACTGTCTACTTCTGTCAGGAGTACCGAGCTCGCAAACGCTTTGCGCTGGACAGCGCCGGACAGCGATGGACAGAGGAGGAGAAGGGGTCCGGGGACACAAGGTGTGTACATTTAAACCAACCTAAACCCTAAAACCCTAAACCTAAACCCTAAAATAGCATCCTTGTCTTCAGGGAGGGTCTGCTAGGATTGTTGGATATGTATTTCTTGGGTATGTATTTCTTGGGTTGTTCAGGACGCTGCGTCCTGCGTCGCACACACAAAGTCAAAGGGTCTGTTGCGTCGCAGAACCTGCAGCAAGATAGTGCATCTAGAAGCTGATAGAATCATCTTTCCAGTAAAGTTGAAATTTGGGGGCTTGATCCAGTGGCTGGCTGTGGGAGCTGCTTAGAAGCTGCTGCTCGTAGCTGAAGAGAAAATCTAGGTCATGCACATAGTCTACGAGAGCCTTACTCCTGGCAGACTGCGATGAGTGAACCAGAATTTACTGAAGGCGCCTTGAGGTGCGTCCTTAATGAAATTATGAGAGTTCTTAGTTCGAAATATTTTAATTGATTTTAATTTGATTTAATGTTGCTTTTAATTCAATTTATCGTCATCAAATCGAATTGCATTTAAGTGAATTGAATACATTTAATTGATTTGAATTTTACGAATTTGAATTGGATTGAATTGAAGTAACTTTGATGCGAGGGGGGGGCAAGAAAAAAGCTGCCGTACCGCACCTTCGCTTTGGATAGAGCCTATCCTCAAGCTATATAAAAAAAAAAAAAAAATTAGCCAAAAATAAAGTTGTACAAAAGTTAGAGGGGTCCAAAGTTTTTTTCAACCAAAGCGGCCCAAATCTTAACTTCGCGATAAATCACGTTTGGGTAACCCCATGAAAGATGTAAGAGCATAACTGAAATGGGCTTTAAAAGATCTTTCGAATGACCCCCATTTTAGGGGGGGTAGGGTGAGGTAATTGGGTTTTAGGAGGGGGGGGGGGGGGGGGGTAAAAAAACTTTTAGCCAACTTTATTTTTCCCCTCTTTTTGTATGAAACGTCCACAATTCCAACTCCCATCTGAATCGGACACCATATCGAAGGTGCGGTCCAAAATCTGTCTTTCTGCCCCCCCCCTGCTTTGATGTAATTATATTGTAGCGGATCTATGGCTGGATGGGTCTACAAGAGCCTTACTCCTGGCAGTGAACTGAAATTTACTTCATGGCTCAGCAACTGCATAGTCTCAAAGTCACTACAAGAGTATTTATATGTTCTCCCTACTCGCCCTGCCCTCACCTTCACCTTCACACCAAACCCCGCTCTCACCCTCACCTTCAACACCACCCCCACCTCCCAGGGAGAAGGCCGTAGTTGGAGAGCCTAGGGCTGGAGGGATTCTGGACCTGCTTCAAGGAGGCAAACACAGTACTAGTCAGGCAACTGTGCCACCCCAGCGTGGGAGCAAGACCAGCCTATTTGCTCATGCATGGAAGCGCATATTCAGCTTTGCTGATAGAGCCAAGGAGGATCAGTTTGTGGAGGCAGCTGCCCCTGTTGAAGACCCGACCAATAAGCCCATCGATCAAGAGACGTATGGAGTAAATGAGAACAGCAGCAGCGGTGCCAATCAAGCAGCTGCAATGTCGATGCACTACAACACCACCACCATATCCCGTGCTGATGAGGTAGGTACAGCGTAGTACATCCCGTGCTGATGAGGTAGGTACAGCATAGTACATCCCGTGCTGATGTGGTAGGTACAGCGTAGTACATCCCGTGCTGATGAGGTAGGTACAGCGTAGTACAGGTTACCCAGTGGTTTCAATTGTTGCGCACGATTATGGTCCACAACTATATTACTAGATTACTTCATTAAATTATTACTAATCAGTCGCGTCAAAAGCGCAACCCAAAATGATGAAATGTAGTGCCCTGGTCAGGACCCTGGTTGGGAAATCTATGCGCTTGAAAGATAGCCAAGCAGTTGCTCAGTGAGTTCAGTCGAGTTCGTCTAATAATGTAACGATTGGGGATCGGGTATTGCCATTGGGAAAGACTCTTGATTGAAGATTACAAAAAATGGCGGAGCCCCTTCTAGGCCCCCCCTTCTGCGCTCCCCCCCCCCCCCCCCCCCTTCTAGGACACTGCGTCGTCCGTTTGTCCAGGCAAAACCATTTCAATAGTGGGGACAGGGCAGCTGTCGTGCGGTATGCTGAGATGTAGTATTTATATAATTTGTTTAATTCAAAAGGGACAAGAGAGAGAGAGAGAGAGAGAGAGAGAGAGAGAGAGAGAGAGAGAGAGAGAGAGAGAGGGGGGGGGGGGGTTGTTACATGAACTCAGAAAATCATTGCCGAGACAGGACGGCAACACGGCCTGTTTTATAATCCATCAAATTTTATTACAGGAAGCTATTTTTTGTTTTGATTCAAAAGGGACAGTCGGTGTAATGTCGTGGATGAGAATGTGCTCTATGTACAAGATTTGATTGACCTTCCACTTCAGGGTTGCACATCAGATAATGTAGAGAAATCATTTTACTCTCAGATTTAGAAATCGGGTACTGATACTTTCATCTCAAATTCAGGTCAGAGAGAAGCTGTTCAACGAAGAGCGAATGGGAGTCAGCGCATGTGCTAGAATGGGATGCATGCAGGGCACTACTTAACACAGCCAGCGCATGGCAGTACTTAACACACACATCGGCTTGGCACTTTGTTCAGGTTGGAGAGAAACTGTTTAACGAAGAGCGCATGGGAGCCAGCGCATTCGCTAGAAGGACGCCTCAGCCTTCCCCTGAAAGGATTCAAGAAATTGACAAGGCCATTGCGGCGATGAAAGACTTGTATGGGAGCTTGTCAATGCGCCATGGGCTGTCCCCTGGCACTGCGCCAGGCTTGGTGGAGCAGGTAATGATGATGATAATGATGATGGTGATGATGTTACCTAACACGTTATGATGATGGTGATGATGTTAGTATGTTACCTTACACGTAATGATGATGGTGATGATGGTGATGAGGTTACCATACACATAATGATGATGGTGGTGGTGATGACGTTACCTTATCCTAGTGCCCTGTTCGGCTATAAATGTACCTGTGGCTTGGCTGGATCATGGAGGACTTCGTACGTGGGGGGTTATGATGGTGGTGGTGATGACGTTACCTTATCCTAGTGCCCTGTTCGGCTCTAAATGTACCTGTGGCTTGACCGAGGACTTTGAACGTGGGGGGATGAGGTGTGTGTGTGTGGGGGGGGGGGGGGGGAGTCTGACACACACACACACACACATGGGAAGCGTTTGCAGCCATTGGGCAATGTAGCCAATATATGGTTGATAGGCCAGAAACAACAGCAATAACAAAAAACTAGTAACAGTCCCAACCTCCACACCAACGCCAACCATAGCACCACCACCAATCTGATTATCGCCACTGCCAGCCTGGCTTGGCACCACCTGGCCACCACCACGACCACCAACCATAGCTCCACTGCCAACCTGTCTTATTACCACTGCCAGCCTGGCTAGGCACCACCTGGCCACCACCAACCATAGCACCACCACCAACCTGTCTTATCACCACTGCCAGCCTGGCTTGGCACCCCCTGTCCACCACCAACTATGTCACCACGACCACCAACCATAGCACCACCACCGATCTGACTATCACCACTGCCAGCCTGGCTTGGCACCACCTGACCACCACCGACCATAGCACCACCACCAACCTGTCTTATCACCGCCGCCAGCCTGGCTAGGCACTGCCTAGCCACCACCAACCTTTATTATCACTACTGCCAGCCTGGCTTGGCACCACCTGGCCACCACCAACTGTGTTACCACGACCACCAACCATGGCACCACCAACAACCTGTCTTATCACCACTGCCAGCCTCGCTCAGCATCCCCTGTCCACCACCAACCATGTCACCACCGCCCAGTCCTATATCAACAGGTCCATGTGAGCGTGCCCTTGGGGGACCCATCCTTGCTACCCAACGGCTACCAATCTCGGCACCCCCTGTCCACCACCAACCATGTCACCACCACCAACTCCTCTGCCTACAGGTCCATGTGAGCGTGCCCTTGGGGGACCCATCCTTGCTACCTGACGGCTACCAAGGGGCTCTATGTAGGGCAGTCCAAGCCTGGTAAGCCTGTGTGTAGATAAATACATAAATAGAAAAGCTAGTTACGAGGCCTGAGGTTGAGGGGGCCAGCTCGGCCAAACCCTAAACCCTAAACCAATAGAGGCCTGTTATTAGATTTTGCAGTTCACCCCATTACCCACAGCTCATGCCCAGTACTATGTTTCTTGTTTGACCAAGCTTTCCTGTCTAGTGCAGTTCAATCCTGGTAAGCCTGTTATTAGATTTTGCAGTTCACCCCATTACCCCCAGCTCACGCTTATACTCCGTTTGACTGTTTGAACAAGCTGGTCTGTGCAGCGTAGATTTAGCCTAATAAGCCTTTTAGTAGTTGTTGTAGTTCACCCCGTTACCCCAGCTCATTCCCAGCACTCCGTTTGGCAGTTTTAGTAAGCTGTCCTGTCTAGTGCAGTTCAATTCTGGTAAGCCTGTTATCAGTTGTTGCAGTTCACCCCGTAACCCACAGCTCATGCCCATACTCTGTTTGGCTGTTTGAATAAGCTGTACTGTCTAGTGCAGTTCAATCCTGGTAAGCCTTTTAGTAGTTATAGTTCACCTCGTTACCCACAGCTCATGCCCAGTAATCAGTTTGTGTTGCCTGATTGTTTTGCCTGTTTGCGTTATGTTGCATGTTTGCGTTGCCTGTTAGCGTCGCCTGTTTGTCTGTGTGCATTACCTGATTGCGTTGCGTTGCATGTCTGCGTTGCGTCGCTGTGTCCAACCAACCAACCCTACCACCCTACCCACCATGTGCAGGGACCCACGCCTCCAGCTTGGCCGTATTACTGTCCGCAAGGGCTCCCTCGTGCTTGAATTCGACGTGATCAATACAGAAGCATATCAAGATTATAGCGATGATTCTCTGGTTGGACCCTTGGCCGAAGCTGGCCTAGCGCGGGGTCCCTTGCCTTTAGGGATGCTCAACATCCCTGGTCCAGAGGATGGCGCCGAGTGTTTTGTTCAGGTAGGGCCCATCTCCACCTACGCTGGGACTGTATGTATGTGTGTGTATGTTGAGAGTGGGGTTGGGTGAAGGTTGGGTAGGTGGGGTTGGGTGGTGGGGAGTGGGGTGTTTTGTTCAGGTAGGGCCCACCTCCACCTACGTTAGGACTGTATCAATGTCGGGATTGGGGTTAGGTGAAGGTTGGGTAGGTGGGTAGGGTTAGGTGGTGGGACTGTATCTATTCTGGGACTGTATGAATGTACGTCCTTGTTCATCCTTGCAGAGGCCTATTGTAAGCAACAGACAGACTGCTACTTCAGCTGGAAACAATCAACCGGTATTGATTACACCTACGCTATTGGCTACACCTATGCATTTGAATTTGCATCCTGCCTGTTATTGTTACCTAATCATGCATTCCTGTTGTTTGCTCATTTGAATGTATGTCCTTTCGCGCATACCTGCTTTGTTCATTCTGCTTGTTTCACTGCCTTATCTTGCTTCTAACCAGCTAAGCTATCTTGATAGTAGTATGTTGCACTTAGAGCACCTCGAGCACCTCTTGGGTTGCATCTTTGCATAGGCCTATGCATTTGCATTTGCATCCTGTATGTATTGGTATTATTGTTATCTTCACCTGTCTTCCTGTTGTTTTATCCTATTTAAATTTATGTTGCAGTCACATGTAAACCCGGACACACACCTCTGCCGATGCAGCCAGTGTTTTTTATTTGTGCGACCGGTCGCATATTGTGGCGTGCGGTCGCCACCCTGTGCGAACCTTAGGTGTGCAAAACTCGGGCGAAATGGGCCCTTGGTCGCCACGATGGCGACCCTCAGGTCAGCGATTTGTGCCCTGGGTCGCACCTGGATCGCACAGGCCCAGCCCGCAGCTACCGCACCGTCCCAGAATGAGCCTGTGGTCGCCACTTGTGGCTACCAAATTGGCCTGAAGACTTCTGAAAACAAATTCTGACGATGCAGCTTGGTGGCGGTGTCCATACCTGGGGAAATTGTCCTCAGACTAATAAGTCGTACTATTTATATACCGGTATATATTTATTTATGTATTTATGTATTGATGATTTATTAATTTATGTATTTATTTGTTTATTTGTTTGTTTGTTTGCTGCCCTCAATATAGCGGACACCCCACTGCTACACTGGTTACACTGGTTACACTGGATGAGGTGCCGGGTATACCTAAGGGTTCGGCGTCGACTGAGGCTTTTGTCCCCCGCCACCTGCGCATGAACCCGTGACATGGGCCGGTCACCTCGGGTTGATAAGGGCGGTCAGATTGTTTATTTATTTTTTGTCCTTGGCCTGTATTAATCGCATCATAACCTACTCTCACTTACATGCATGTAAGTGAAACATATCACTTTCAACACAGGGTTCGGTTTCAAATCTGGAAGTTTTTTTTTCTAGCTTGATGGTTTTATGCCTCCCCCAGGGACAGCATTTGTATAGCTGTTTATAGGCATTTAGGGCCATTTGTTCTTTCTGTATTGCGGCAATTTGGGCCAAAACGGGGTCAAAAGTAGCAATCGCTATATACAGGTGTGTGTCAGGGTTGTTGAAACAGGTTTTTTTCTCAGAGTCCCTGTTGTAGGTGTGGACACTGGCGCCCACCTGCTGGGATGAGGTGTGTGTCAGGGTTGTTGAAACCCCTCTGTTTCAACAACCCTGACACACTCCTACTACAGAGTAGGCGCACTTGGGGTTGGCAGGAGATATTGACCTACAACCAAATGAACATTTACCAATACCCCTGATGTGTGTGTATATGCCTGTGAAATGTATCGCTTTCAACAACCCTGACACACACCTCCTCCCAGCAGGTGGGCGCCAGTGTCCACACCCACAGCAGGGACTCTGAGAAAAATCCCTGTTTCAACAACCCTGACACACACCTCCTCCAATGCAGGTGGTCGCTGTTGTCCACACCTATTATTCTTTCCCGCGATATACAGCTTTCGCTACTTTTGACCCCGTGTTTGGCCCACATTTTTGCCCAAATTTAGAGAACCTGAATCTTTGGCCATAAACAAAATCCCTCCCATGCAGGTGGGCGCTGTTGTCCACACCTACAGCTGGTCGTGATAAAAAATCCCTGTTCCAACAACCCTGACATGCACCTCCTATCATGCGGGTGGGCGTGTTTTGCTCGAATTGCCGCTATAGAAAACCCAAATCTATGGCCATAAAAAGCTATAAAAACTGTATGAACTGAAAACTAATCCCTCTTATGCATGTGGGTGCCGTTGTCCACATCTGCATCTGGGACTCAGAGAAAACAATCCTGTTTCAACGACCCAGACACCACCTCCTCGGTCAATTTTTCCTTTCTTTATAGCGGCAATTTGGGCCAAAACGGGGTCAAAAGTAGCGATTGCTAAATATAGCAGGGGAATAAACCCTCTCTTTCAACAACCCTGACGCACTTCTGCAAAAGAGTAGGCGCACTTTGGGTTTGAGGGAGATACCGACCTACAACCAAACGAACATTCAACAATACCTCTGATGTGCTTATGTGCGTCACTGCGCCTGTGAAATGTATTGCTTTCAACAACCCTGACACGCACCTCCTCGGCCAATTTTTTCTTTCTTTATAGCAGCAATTGGGGGCAAAGCGGGGTCAAAAGTAGCGATCACTATATATAGCAGGGGGGAAAACCCTCTGTTTCAACAACCCTGACACACACCTCATCCCATGCATGTTGGCGCTGTTGTCCACACCTACAGCTGGTGGTTGTTGACACGCACCTCCTCTCATGCGGGTGAGCGTGTTTTGCCCAAATTGCCGCTTTAGAGAACCTAAATGTATGGCCATATAAAGCTATAAAAAGCTTGAGGTACGCTGTTCCTGGAGGAGGCCTAAATCCATAAAGCTATAAACAAAACTTTCTGAACTGAAAAATAAATCCCTCTCATGCAGCTTGGTGCCGTTGTCCACACCTACAGCTGGTGGTGATCAAAACAAAAATCCCTGTTTCAACAACCCTGACACCACCTCTTCTCATGCGGGTGTGCGTGTTTTGCCCAAATTGCCGCTTTAGAGAACCTAAATCTATGGCCATAAAAAGCTATTAAAAGCTATAAGGACGCTGTCCTTGGAGGAGACCTAAACCCATGACGGTAAAAAAAAATTGAAAAACAATCCCTCCCATCCAGGTGGGCGCTGTTGTACACACCTACAGCTGGGACTCTGACACTTCTGCAGGGGTCGGAGGTCAAACCCCCTCTGCTGTCCCGGGGGCTTCCCCTCAGCATTCGCCCAATGCCCCCCGCCTGGTCATGATGCACCCTGCTAGCACTGAGCTACCCCCCTCCAACCCAGTGCCCCAGAACGTCCTATCCCGCGAAGAGTGTGAAAATGAGCTATCCCCCTCTGGCCCAGTGCTCCAGACCGTCAGTCTCGCTGGCCTGCAGGGCATGCCCCCTATCACGGAGAACTGCAGCATGCGAGCAAGGTGTAAAGGCCAAGCACTCCCCATCTCGATTGCAGGTCCTGAAGGTGCATGACTTCATTAGCTCACAATCACATACACGATCACACCCTCACACAGCCGCAACCACACCTACGATCAATGGCCTGTCGATGGCAATTTAATGTCATTTCACTGCTCGCCGTGTGTCGACCCACCCACACTCACACCCCCGATCCCACCCACACCCGCACCTACACCCCCGATCCCTCCCACATCCACGATCCAACCCACACCCACACCCATGATCCAACCCACACCCACACGCACACCCACACCCCGATCCCACACCCACTCAAACCCGATCCCATCCCCACACACCTCTGATCCCACCCACACCCTTGATCCAACCCACCCACCCCATCCAACCCGCACCCACCCACCCATCTCAATGGCAGGTCCCTTTGACATGGTCCAGGTGCTGGGCAACGCCGAGCAGGGCAAGTCCAATGCTGGCCAGCTCGACCAGGTCACCCTAGACATTGGGCAGGTCTTCAACGCCGAGCAGGGCAAGTCCAATGCTGGCCAGCTTGACCAGGTCACCCTAGAGATTGGGCAGGTCTTCAACGCCGAGCAGGGCAAGTCCAATGCTGGCCAGCTTGACCAGGTCACCCTAGACATTGGGCAGGTGTTCAATGCCGCCTCCCCCCACCTCTTTTGGATAGAAGTATGGAAGAGCTACAAACTCATGTTCACCATCCCAGTCTTGTCATTCCCGCCTGAGCTGTCGGCTATGGCCCAGGAGCTGGGATGCGTCCCCGAGGGTATGTTTACCCATGTGTGTGTGTGCATTGCATTGGCATTTGCATGGTGCTTTGGCAACAACCCAAGGACGTGTGGGGCGAACTTGAACTTTGAACTGTGCAAGTTCTTCAAACTGCAGATAGAGTGTGTATGTAGAATTACATTGTTGAACTTGAACTTAGAACTGTGCAAGTGCTTCGAACAGTAGATGGAGTTTGTATGTAGAATTTCTTTGTTGAACTTGAACTTCGAACTGTGCAAGTGCTTTGAACTGCAGATAGAGTGTGGATGTAGAAATGCAATGAATGTGAACTTCAAACTTTGAACTTCTCCAATGTGCTCTACCCACACCAGGGAGTGCATCCCTCCCTATCCATCCATCCACAGAGGCCTATCCCACCTTCAGCTGAGACCCTGGCCAGCCAGATGCACCACAATCAACCACCTACCACCACACACCACACACACACCACCACACACACACACCCCAGGAAGTGCATCCCTCCCTACGTCGAATGAGATAAGCGACCTAGGCCTGTGGCTGGAGCTTGTCCATGACCAGCCTGCGTGCGCAGCCATCACGCCTCAGGCTTTGGGTCAGGGTCCCTGTTCCGCCTTTAGCCTCCAGCTTCTAGAGCGCGCAGTCCAGGCCGGCCGCGTTCACGTCGCCGCCGCACTTCTTGACGATCTTCTAGGACCATGCAATCTCTCTGTGGGCGCTATCCTCTCAAGTCCCTACCTGGGCTGCCCCCTCCTCCACTCCGCTGTTCTCAGCTCCAACCTTGACATGGTGGAAATGGTGCGACAAGTCACTGACAAGCACGACCACTCCATTCCCTGGGACCTTCCGGATGCCCTCGGATTCACAGCCATGCACTTGGCTACACAGGCAGATGATCTGAACTTCCTTTACGACCTTCTCTCCAGGTATTGAAGGTGTACTGAAGCAACCTAATCACCTTTAAAGCACACACATGCATACAGACAGACAGACACACACACAAACACACACACCTTGGATTCACAGCCATGCACTTGGCTACACAGGTGGATGATCTGAACCTCCTTTACGACCTTCTCTCCAGGTATTGAAGATATACTAAAACAAGTGAATCACCTTAAAAGCACATACACGTACACAGACATACATACACACACCTGGGCTTCACAGCCATGCACTTGGCTACACAGGCGGATGTTCTGAACCTCCTCTACTACCATCTCTTCAGGTACCCGGACGCTGATGCTGCACTCCACAGTGCAGCCGGTGGACATATAACACCACTGGAGATGCTGGCAGCCCGAAATCATGGCCTGGGCGCCGAGGCTGTGGACGCTCTCGACAGGGGCGAGCCTACTGAGGTCTTTGACGGAGCTGATGCTGCCGTCCACAGTGCAGGGGGGGGACAGGTAGCGGTGATGGAGCTGGTGTCAGGCAAACATGATGAGAGGCGCATGGAGGATGAGGAAGCCCTCAAGGAGGAGGAGACTGCCGTCCACTGTGCAGGGGGGGGGCAGGTCGCTGTGATGGAGCTGGTGGCTGGCAAACATAATTGGCGGCTCATGGAGGATGAGGAAGCCCTCAAGGAGGAGACTGCTGACATGGTCATCAATGAAAACAGCGGGAAGGGAAGCAAACATGTGTCAGTGAATAGTCTCGGTACTGGCAGCAGCACTGACAGCTGCAGTGGAGTCGCATGTGCCGTGCTAAATACCGTGAAAAGTATTGCTCCGACAAAGGAGGCCTCGGCCGGTAGACTTGCCATGCCTAATCCACTGTACCGATCCATCCAGTCCTTCACCACTCCAGATGCGGGGGCGGTCACTGAAATTAAACATGTGCCAGTGAAGACGCGGAGGCTTAACATCCCGCCGTGCATAGGGTGAGGCGGGTTGTATATTGTTGATTGTATATGGTTGCATATGTTGCTTATGGTTTATACATGGTTGTTTGTATATGGCTGCATATGTTGTATATAGTTGCTTTATATGTTGTATATGGTTGTGTTTGGTTGTATAGGGTTTGTACATGGTTGTTTGTATATGGTTGCATATGTGTTTACATTTTTATATGGTTGCTTGTGTATGGTTTTGTGCATATGCTTGCATATGTTGTGCATGGTTGTTTTTGTATGGTTGCATAATTTGTATATGGTTGTGTAATTTTGTATTTAGTCATTTGTATTTGATTGCATAATTTGTGTATGGTTGTTTTTAAATGATCATATAATTTATATATGGTTGTTTGTATATGGTTGCATAATTTGTGTAAGGTTGTTTTTAAATGATTATATAATTTATATATGGGTGTTTGTATATGGTTGCATAATTTGTGTGAGGTTGTTTTTAAATGATTATATAATTTATGTATGGTTGTTTGTATATGGTTGCATAATTTGTGTAAGGTTGTTTTTAAATGATTATATCATTTATATATGGTTGTTTGTATGTGGTTACATATGTTGCATATGGTTTTTTGTATATGGTTGCATGCCTTTCGTCCTTCTAGAAAGGTTAGGGCTCGACAAGCCAAGTGAGTGGACGAGTCGAGCTCGATTGAACTTGAGGATGGAACAAGCGACTTGCCTGGATTTGGACCAAAGAGCGTCCAAAACCAATTTGTAAGCCAAAGCTTAGAGGTAATACAGTGGACTCACTGGTAATGCCCTTTATCAGCTGTGAAACTGAACTCGACTTGAGTTAGGACGATTAATGCTTTGTTCTTCAAAGGATTGGATTGAAAGACTTCTAGGCTTCTTGCATTCATGTGGTGGCCCCATGCTATTTTTTGTTTCGTGCAACGCGTTGCAAATTAAGCGACTCAGTTGATCCGATTGCAACGCGGTGCCCCTCGAACCAAGCCCCCGATCGTTCCCCTTGAACACTCCCTACCCGCTCTTCTCTCTTTGCTTTCCCCTCATTCTCTATACTCCCTCCTCCTCCTTAATTCCATACTCAACGCACTCGCCCTTACTAGCCCGACCCGACCCGCGCGGCGCGCGGCAGCGCGCGGCGCGCGCGACGGCCCCGGAGGCGGAGACATCGACGCGCACGAAGGCGCACGACGAGACGACACGCCGACACGCCCGACGCGCCAGACGCGCACAAACACGCCCGACACGCCCGACCCGGCACGAGCGCACGACACGAAAAACGACACGCACACGGCACGACACGGAACGACAACCAAGACGCACAACACGCCGACAGCCGACCCGAAGACGCGCACGACACGAAAAGACACTCAGACGCAGACTAGCGTCACGTACACGCAGACCCGGCACGCCGAGGCACGACACGAAACGCACGCACGAGCACGACGAGCACGACACGCCCGACCGCACGACGCGCACGACACGAACGACACGCACGACGCACGACGCGCAAGACACGAACGACCCGCACGACGCGCACGACACGAACGCACGCACTGACGCACGACGCGCACGACACGCCGACCCGCACGACAGCGGCACGGACACGAAGAACGCACGACGCACACATCTACACGCCGACCGCAAGACGAGCACGACACTAACGACACGCACGACGAGCACTACACTAATTTACAACTTCTACTCACTACTCTCACTACACTCCCTACCCTCACTACTCTCACTACACTAACTACACTCACTACTCTCACTACACTAACTACACTAACTACCCTCACTACCCTCACTACTCTCCCTACACTCCCTTCACTCCCTACACTCACTATACTCACTACACTCACTACACTCCCTACACTCTCTGCACTCCCTACTCTCACTACTCTCACTACCCTCACTACACTCGCTACTCTAACTATTCTCACTACACTTCCTACTCTCACTACTCTCAATACTCTCACTACCCTCACTACACTCGCTACTCTCACTACACTCCCTACTCTCCGTACTCTCACAACACTCCCTACACTCACTGGACTCACTACTCTCAGTACACTCACTACACTCACTACACTTACTACTCTCACTACACCCCACACTCTCCGCACTCTCACAACACTCCCTACCCTCACTACCCTCACTACTCTTACTATTCTCACTACACTTCCTACTCTCACTACTCTCAATACTCTCCCTACACTCCCTACACTCCCTACACTCCGCACTCTCACTACACTCCTTACTCTCACTAAACTAACTACTCTCACTACTCTCACTACACTCAATCCTCTCACTGCACTCCCTACTCTCACTACTCTGACTACACATCCTACTCTCACTACTCTTACTACACATCCTACTCTCACTACACTCCCTACTCTCACTGCTCTTACTACTATCACTACACTCTCCTTGATGTTTATTCTTCCCCTTGTTGACACTTGCCTGCCCATCCCCGTTTCTTTCCCCCGCAGTGCTGCTCTGTTGGCTTGTTTCGTGGTAGCACAAGCTCGGCTGTGGTTTTACAGTTGATATCCTACTTATTGACATTTCCTGCCCATCCCCGCTCCATTCCCCTGCAGCGCTGCTCTGTTAGTTTTTTTCTCAGTAGCACAAGCTCGGCTGTGGTTCTACAGTTGATATCCTCCTTTTTGACATTTTCCGGCCCATCCCCGCTCCATTCCCCTGCAGCGCTGCTCTGTTAGTTTTTTTCTCAGTAGCGCAAGCTCGGCTGTGGTTATACAGTTGATATCCTCCTTTTTGACATTTCCCTGCCCATCCCCGCTCCATTCCCCTGCAGTGCCGTCTTCTTGGCTTTTTTCGCCATAGTACAAGCTCAGCTTTGGTTTGACACTTCATATCCTGTGTTTACAATATGGATGACCTTCACCATCGTTATGGTGATGCTGCCCTGTCTGGTCCAAGAAATACACGCCCTTGGGTTGAAACTTTGCAACTTGTGAGTAATGCAGATAACTTTGTCTAGTCACAAATTGAGAGTCTTGGTGCGACCCCAGTGCGACGTGCTGTCCACCAAACCTCGTCGTGCTGTGCTGTATTGTGCTATATTGTACTGTATTGTATTGAGCTGTTGTGTGCTGTACTGAAGTTTGTACTGTGTTGTGTTGTACCACGTTGTGCTTTATTGTGCTGTGCTTTGTTGTGCTATGTTCTGATGAATTGTGCTGTACAGTTTTGTGCATTTTGTGCTGAGCTGTTTTTTGTTGTGCTATGTTTTGCTGTATTGTGCTGTGCTATGTTTTGCTGTATTGTGCTGTGCTGTGTTGTGCTTTTTTGTGCTGTGCTGTGCTTTGTTGTGCTATGTTCTGATGAATTGTGCTGTGCAGTTTTGTGCTTTTTGTGCTGAGCTGTAATTGTTTGTGCTATGTTTTGCTGTATTGTGCTGTGCTGTGTTGTGCTGAATTGTGCTCTGTTGTGCTATGTTCTGATGAATTGTGCTGTACTGTGTTGTGCTTTTTGTGCTGAGCTGTTATTTGTTGTGCTGTGTTTTACTGTATTGTGATGTGCTGTGCTATGTTTTGCTGTACTGTGTTGTGCTTTGTTGTGCTATTTGCTGTGTTGTGCTTTGTTGTCCTATGTTTTGCTGTACTGTGCTGTGCTTTGTTGTGCTATTTGCTGTGTTGTGCTTTGTTGTCCAATGTTTTGCTGTACTGTGCTGTGCTTTGTTGTGCTATTTGCCGTGTTGTGCTTTGTTGTCCTATGTTTTGCTGTACTGCTGCTGTGCTTTGTTGTGCTATTTGCTGTGTTGTGCTTTGTTGTCCTATGTTTTGCTGTTTACTGTGCTGTGCTTTGTTGTGCTATTTGCTGTGTTGGTGCTTTTGTTGTCCTATTTTGCTTTCTTGGGTATACTGTGCTGTGCTTGTTGTGCTATTTGCTGTGTTGTGCTTTGTTGTCCTATGTTTTGCTGTACTGTGCTGTGCTTTGTTGTGCTATTTGCTGTGTGTTTGTGTTTTGTTTTCCTATGTTTTGCTGTACTGTTGCTGTGCTTTGTTGTGCTATTTGGCTGTGTTGTGCTTTGTTGTCCTATGTTTTGCTGTACTGTGCTGTGCTTTGTTGTGCTATTTGCTGTGTTGTGCTTTGTTGTCCTATGTTTTGCTGTACTGTGCTGTGCTTTGTTGTGCTATTTGCTGTGTTGTGCTTTGTTGTCCTATGTTTTGCTGTACTGTGCTGTGCTTTGTTGTGCTATTGCTGTGTTGTGCCTTTGTTGTCCTATGTTTGCTGTACTGTGCTGTGCTTTGTTGTGTTATTTGCTGTGTTTTGCTTTGTTGTCCTAAGTTTTGCTGTACTGTGCTGTGCTTTGTTGTGCTATTTGCTGTGTTGTGCTTTGTTGTCCAATGTTTTGCTGTACTGTGCTGTGCTTTGTTGTGCTATTTGCTGTGTTGTGCTTTGTTGTCCTATGTTTTGCTGTACTGTGCTGTGCTTTGTTGTGCTATTTGCTGTGTTGTGCTTTGTTGTCCTATGTTTTGCTGTACTGTGCTGTGCTTTGTTGTGCTATTTTTTTTGCTTGTGGGTGTTTGTTTGGCAGATGTTTTGCTGTAATGTGGTGTGCTTTGTTGTGCTATTTGCTGTGCTGTGTTGACTGTGATTTTGTGGCCTATGTTTTGCCTGATGTAATGTGTGTGCTTTGTGGTTCCTATGTTTTTGCGATGCTGTGTTGTGCTATTATGCGTGTCGGCTTATGTGTCTTATGTTTTTCTTCATGGTGTTGTGCTTTGTTGTCCTTTGTTTTGCTGTATGCTGTGTTTTGATGTTCTGTGTTGTGCTATACTGTGGATTGTGCTTTTGCGCGCACTAGTTGTGCTGATGTGCTGTTGGGTTGTGCTTGCTGTCGATGTGTTTTTGCTTGAGTGCTGGAATGCTGTGTTGTGCTTTGTGTTACGTGTTTGCTGTGCTGTATGCTGTGTTGTGCTGTGCTTTGTTGCACTATGTTGTGCTGCATGCTGTGCTGTGCTGTGTTGTACTGTGTCGTGCTTTGTTGTACTATGGTGTGCCGTATGCTGTGTTGTGCTGTACTGTGTTGTACTATGTTTTGCTGTATGCTATGTTGTGCTGTGGTGTGCTGTACTGTATTCTGCTTTGTTGTGCTGGATGCTGTGTTGTGCTGTGTTGTACTGTACTGTGTTGTGCTTTGTTGTGCTGGATGCTGTGTTATGCTGTGTTGTGCTGTACTGTGTTGTGTTGTGCTTTGCTGTAAGATGACATCCCTTCCAAATATGACAATCCAACTATTCCTAAGTGCGCCTACTCTTTTGTAGGAGTGGCAACGCCATTCGAACTAAATCCTCGGTGCCGCTGGTTTGTGTAGAGAGACCCACCTCCTGCCATGGGGTGAAATACCATTCACATATTAAAAAAAGAAAGATGGCATGCCCCTCTTTGCTCTTGCAGTTATAATGCTAGCCCACTCCACCCACACCCTCCCACACCCACTCCACACACCCACACCAATACCAAACTGCTGTTTGCTCTCGCAGTTACGATGCTATCTCGCGCGCTTTCTTCCGTCAGAGCTTGGCCACGTGAGTTTGTGTACAATATTGTGAACACTCCAACTGACAAACTAACTGACTGATGTCCTGTCTGGCTATTTGGGGGGCTGATTATCTGGCTGGCTGGATATCTGATTGATTGATTGATTGATTGGCTGATTGATTGATTGATTGCCTGATTGATTGCCTGATTGATTGCCTGATTGATTGATTGATTGATTGATTGATTGATTGATTGATTGTCTGCTTGATGGACTGACTGGATATCTGTATAATTGATTGATTGATTGATTGATTGATTGATTGATTGATTGATTGATTGATTACCTGATTGATTGATTGATTGATTGATTGATTGATTGATTGATTGATTGATTGCCTGATTGCCTGATTGATTGATTGATTGATTGATTGATTGATTGATTGTCTGCTTGATGGACTGACTGGATATCTGTATAATTGATTGATTGATTGATTGATTGATTGATTGATTGATTGATTGCCTGATTGATTGATTGCCTGATTGATTGATTGATTGATTGATTGATTGATTGATTGAGTGATTGAGTGATTGATTGAGTGATTGATTGCCTGATTGATTGATTGATTGATTGATTGATTGATTGATTGATTGATTGATTAATTGATTGTCTACTTGACCGACTGGATGTCTGTTTGTCTGGCTGATTGATTGATTGTCTGATTGATTGACTGACTGGATGTCTGGCTGGTTGGCTGGCTGATTGATTGACTTACTGGATATCTGTCTGGCTGATTGATTGGCTGTGATTGATCGATTGATTGACTGACTGACTGACTGGATCTCTGTAGGGCTGATTGATTGTCTGTGTCTGATTGGTTGATTGCTCGCTTGACTAGCTGACTGGATATCTGTCTGGCGGATTGATTGTCTGTGTCTGATTGATTGATTGATTGACTGACTGACTGGATCTCAGTCTGCCTGTTTGATTATCTGTCTGTCTGATCGATTGACTAACTGACGGACAGGCTGGCTGCCTGATCCTGCCTGTCTGGATCTCTGTCTGATTGATTGGCTGGCTGACAGGCTGGCTGGCTGATCTCCTGGCTGCCTGGATCTCTGTCTGATTGATTGGCTGGCTGGCTGATCTCCTGGCTGCCTGGATCTCTGTCTGATTGATTAGCTGGCTGACAGGCTGGCTGGCTGTCAGCTTGCCTGTCTGGATCTCTGTCTGATTGGCTGGCTGACAGGTTGGCTGTCTGATCGATTGACTGACTTCATCTCTGGCTGATTGCTTGGCTGTCTGACTGACAGGCAGTCTGATCGATTGACTGAATTTATCTCTGGCTGATTGTTTGGCTTTCAGGCTGGCTGGCCAGTCAACTTACTGACTGTCTCACTCACTCACTCACTAACTCACCCACTCACTCACCCGCTCACTCACTCACTCACACCTGATACCTTGGACAGGAGTGTTTACGCAAAGGTCTGCTTGTGTTTGTTAGTGGCATTCGTCTCCTTCTTTCTACAGGTCGGTCTCAGGGGTTTATTGAAGGTGCTAAATATGACTTGAGCTTGTAGCACGACTGCATCATTATTAAAGGAGCTAAAAAACACTTGTGCTTGTACCACAACTGCATCATTATTGGAGGAGCTAAAGAACAATTGTGCTTGTAGCATGACTGCATCATTATTGACGGTGCTAAATAGCACTGACTGACTGACTGACTGACTGACTGACTGGCTGGCTGACTGACTGACTGACTGACTGGCTGACTGACTGACTGACTGACTGACTGACTGACTGACTGACTGACTGACTGACATTATTAGAGGACCTAAATAGGACTTGTGCTTGTAGAACGAGTGCAAAATTACACACCTTTGTGTCTTTGGGGTGCTACTTTAGAGCCTTTGGGCTTGCTTTGGGGGGGGGGGGGGGGGGGGGGGGGGGGGGGGGGGGGGGGGAAAGCTGCTAATAGCACCCGGAGGCTGCCATAAGCACCATAGTGCTGTGTGATGACACTGTTTCCTTTCCTTAATAACAACCCTGGTAAGTCTTTCTCTCACCATATCGTTTGCGCGGTACAATAAATATATAAAATTAAGAATCTATGTAAAATTAAAAAATGCGCAGACGATATGGCACTTCCAAGCATTCAGCCACAATTAAGTACCGGTATGGTTTTAGAATGACCTGAAATTAGCTCATAACATCGCCATGAATCATGCGGTTGTAGCCCCATTATCAGAATAAATTGATCGGCCTCACTGAATATAATAAGCATTTCTTATATACCTCATATAGGGTAGAGGCGCAGCGCTTGCATTCTTTATACAGGACTAAGAAGGAGGGGTTATATTACAGATCTAGGGCTAAGAAGCAGAAGAAGAAGGGAAACGCCAAGATGCTGCTACGTGCTGCACCAAAAAGAAACAGTGCCATGCATCCATACCCACCCACTCCACTGGCTGCCTTTCACCCATCCATCCTGGTGTGCGCCTGCCCCTTCTGCACCCACATAACCGCCTAACCACCCATCCATCCTGGTGTGCGCCTGCCCCTTCTGCACCCACCTAACCACCTATTGCTTGCCCCTTCTTCCCCACTTAACCGCCTAACCACCTATTGCTTGCCCCTTCTCATCAACTTAACCATCCATCCACCCATTGCTTGCCCCTTCTGCACCCACCTAACCACCCATGCACCGATTGCTTCCCCCTTCAGCACCCACCTAACCACCTAACCATCCACTGCTTGCCCCTTCTGCACCCACCTAACCACCCATTGCTTGCCCCTTCTGCACCCACCTAACCACCCATGCACCAATTGCTTCCCCCTTCAGCACCCACCTAACCACCTAACCATCCACTGCTTGCCCCTTCTGCACCCACCTAACCACCCATTGCTTGCCCCTTCTGCACCCACCTAACCACCTAGCCACCCATTCTCCCATTGCTTGCCCCTTCAGCACCCACCTAACCACCCATCTCTCGCCCCTTCTGCACCCACCTAACCACTTAACCACCCCACCTTTACGTAATTTAATGGGGTGTTTGGGAGACGTGACAAGTCTGCTTTTGTTAGTCGGTAAGAAGTCCTTATTGTTCCCTACATCTTTGTCTGAGTTCTTGTGTTTTACCCTGTTGCTCGTTTGTTTGCATTTTGATTTATTAATTTTCGGGTTGATTATAATGTATTAATTTTAAATTATTAATTTGGGTATTTGTTTGACTGTCCATGTGATCGTTCCTTGACTTGTTGCATTGGTCTGAGTGAAGTCAAGTCAAACTGTAGGCAGGGACCATGAATTGCATTACTGTGTTTGTTTGTCCCAGTGCTTGTTTCTTTGTAACTGCTTTTCCTGTTTTTGGCGGAGCCCCCTCTTCAAGGGGGCGGGAGCCCCCAGTGTTACCCATTTGTCCGTCCGACCGAAAAACTTGAAGCCCGACACGTCAGCCAACGGTCGCGTAACTAACTCGCTTCGGTCAGCTCCATCGTTGCCACCTTTCGTTCCGTTGCCAACACACTCCGCCAATTTTCCGCATCACTTGCGACGCTGCATAGGACTTGTTGAGATGTGAAGCCTAACCTGAAAGCAGGGACCATATATATATATATATATATATATCCATAGGTGCCTAAGTCAGACCCTGAGTGATACGGATGGATTGAGCCTATGCCCTCAAGTCCAAAAACAAAGATTTTTTGCTTAAAAGTTGCCCATCCACATCAGTTCAACACACAAATACTCGGATTTGGGTTTTCTCAAATGGTGGGGACCAGATCAAGTGAAACATGCTAATTTGTTACTATGGGGTTCCCTAAGTCGATACGGGTTTTACGTAGGAAGTGATACGGAGGCTATCGCGACCGAAACAAGCCATTTAAAAAGAACACTGGATACAAATGTTGTGTAACGTCTTTCCCTACCAGTAGTCAATACGGAAGGTCTTGGAAGGCAGTACACAGGCAGTACAGTTGAGTACAGACCCCCAAAACACTGATTATTTACATTTCGTGGGTGTCCTAAGTCTAGGTCAGAGTTGCACAGCCTGAATTGAAACATTTTGGGCCTCGGTTTTGCTCTATCTCAAGATATAGCGTGCAGAATAACTTTTCTTTCTTTTCGAAAATTCAAAACTCAAAATTCAAATAGTTTTTGAAAATAAATTCAAAAAACAAACTTTTTTTTTCATTTGTCTTCAAACAACCACATCTGAACTCAGTTTTTGATTTGGGGTAGATCGTTGAAAACACACCCTAATCCTGAGCCATAGTGTGGTAGGCCACTGGGAGGTGAAATCTTGAGATGTACAGCTATTTCAGTAGATTCCGAGGCCAAGGCTGAAGCGCAGCCTCCGACCTTGTAACAGGGGTTCGATAAGCCTTTCGTCCGGAGGCACCTTTCTTCGGAATAGCTCGCGCGGCCTCGTATCTGACGCGATCTGGATTTGTATCACTAATTATCGCACATCTGATGTACTGCCACCGGCCTGCCGAACAAGGCTGCTCGCGGCTAGATGCGAACGCGCACGAAAAGTAGCTGCCCGCATAGCTGACACCGTCGCGAACAATATGAGCCTGACAGAATTCGATTCCGAGCAGTTTGGGCCATGTACGGCTCTGTATCACATTCTTGTATCGACTTAGGGCGTTTTCGGACTTAGGCACCTATGGAGATAGATGACTATGTGAGATCGTTCCTTGCCCAGTGTGTCATGTTCTCATGTTTGATTGTTCATTTGTTTGTTTCTTTGTTTCTTTGCATGTGAGATCGTTCCTTGCGTGTCATGTTCTCATGTCTGTTTGTTCATTTGTTTGTTTCTTTGTTTGTTTACATGTATAGGGGCCTGCCTCTGTGTAGGGGCCTGGTCGGGGGCATGCATAGGGGCCTGCCGTGTGTTCTTTCTAACGAGCGCTTCATTGTTTATTCTTGTATATTAACAGGGCTTCTTTTCAAATCTGAAAGTGTTTTTTTCTAGCTTTATAAAATAGCTAATGTCCCTATAGCTATTTCTGGGCGGCCTGAGCTGGGGGGGTATATAGCGGGGGGGGAAAGCCCTGTATAATAGTGTTGCTTTGCTATGTATTTGTAAGGTGTCAGTATTCATGTAGACTACTTGTTATGCTTGTGTTGCGCACTTATTAATATATATATATATATATATATATATATATATCCATAGGTGCCTAAGTCAGACCCTGAGTGATACGGATGGATTGAGCCTACGCCCTCAAGTCCAAAAACAAAGATTTTTTGCTTATAAGTTGCCCATCCACATCAGTTCAACACACAAATACTCGGATTTGGGTTTTCTCAAATGGTGGGAACCAGGTCAAGTGAGACATGCTAATTTGTTACTATGGGGTTCCCTAAGTCGATACGGGTTTTACGCAGGAAGTGATACGGAGGCTATCGCGACCGAAACAAGCCATTTTAAAAGAACACTTGAGTACAAATGTTGTGTAACGTCTTTCCCTACCGTTAGTTATTACAGAAGGTCTCGGAAGGCAGTACACAGGCAGTACAGTTGAGTACGGACCCCCAAAACACTGATTATTTACATTTCGTGGGTGTCCTAAGTCTAGGTCAGAGCTGCACAGCCTTAATTGAAACATTTTGGGCCTCGGTTTTGCTCTGTCTCGAGACTTAGGCACCTATGGATATATATATATATATGCCCTGTATATATATATTATTATTATTATTATTATATATATATCCATAGGTGCCTAAGTCCGATGTGGTTGGGCAACTTATAAGAAAAAAAATGTTTTGGGACTTGAGGGCATAGGCTCAATCCATCCGTATCACTCAGGGTCTGACTTAGGCACCTATGGATATATATATATATATATATTTTTTTTTTTTTTTTTATTATTATTCTAGTTCTATTCTGGTGTCGCGCTTAAATTGCTTGTGTTCTGCATCTTCTTGTCTGTTGTACTAATAATGTCCCTTGTTTCTCTTGTGCTTCGCAGTGTTACTATTAACGTATCTGGGGTCCCTAGTTCTGAGAAGTGTTGTGGCGGCAGTTCTTCTTATCTGGAGTTATCTTGCGGATGGGATTGTTGCCGTTGTCAGTAACCCACACAGACACAGACCACACACACACCACACACCACACACACAGACCACACACGCAGACCACACACACACACACCTAACACACACACCTAACACACACACCTAACACACACACACACCGCACACACACAGACCACACCACACACACACACCTGAGAAGTGTGGTGGCGGCACGTCTTCACCTCTGCAGTGATCTTGCAGATGGGATTGTTGCCGTTGTCAGCAACCCACACACACACACACCACACATATGCAGACCACAGACCACAGACCCCCCCCCCACACACACACACCACACGCACACGCACACACCACACACACACAGACCACCCACCACACTCACTCGCACCTAACACACTTAGACCACACACACACATCACACACACACACAGACCACACACACACCACACACACACACACCACACACACACATAAGAGAAATGTTGTGGCGGCACTTCTTCTTTAAGGAAGCTGATCATCATTGGTCAGTTTTAGAGACCGGTACATCATATGATACTGACCAAAGGCGAGTATGATATCAAACGAATTGCATCATATGGTATTGTATATCAATGGTAACTTCAGCATAGTCAGAATGCCTGCATCATATGATGCCATATGATGACATGATAGCATATGATGACATGATAGCATATGATAGCATATAATGGCATGATGGCATATGATGACATGATAGCATATGATGACATGATAGAATATGATGATATGATAGCATATGATGACATGATAGCATATGATGACATGATGGCATATGATGACATGATAGCATATGATGACATGTGAATGATGACATGATGAGACATGATAGCATTTGATGACATGATAGGCATATGATGACATTCGATTAGCTATCATGATGACATGATAGCATATGATGACATGATAGCATATGATGACATGATAGCATAAGATGACATGATAGCATATGATGACATGATAGCATATGATGACATGATAGCATATGATGACATGATAGCAGATGATGACATGATAGCAGATGATGACATGATAGCAGATGATGACATGATAGCAGATGATGACATGATAGCAGATGAAGACATGATAGCATATGATGACATGATAGCATATGATGACATGATAGCAGATGATAGCATATGATGACATGATAGCATATACTAGCAGATGATGACATGATAGCATATAATGACATGATAGCATATGATAGCATATGATGACATATGATGACATGATAGCATATACTAGCATATGATGACATGATAGCATATAATGACATGATAGCATATGATAGCATATGATGACATGATAGCATATGATGACATGATAGCATATGATGACATGATTGCATATGATGACATGATAGCATGTGATGGCATGATAGCATATGATGACATGATAGCATATGATGACACGATAGCATATGATGACATGATAGCATATAATAGCATATGATGACATGATAGCATATGATGACATGATAGCATATGATGGCATGATAGCATATGATGACATGATAGCAAATGATGATATGATAGCATATGATGAAATGAAAGCATATGATAGCATATGATGACCTGATAGCGTATGATAGCATATGATGACATGATAGCATATGATGACATGATAGCATATGATGACATGATAGCATATGAAGTCATATTGCCGTTCCCCAGACATTATGAACAAGACCATGATGCTGCCAAAGCGTTCGACATTGGTGAACTGTATTTGACTTATGGAGCTTGGGATGTTCGTGGGGGGAGTGCTTTGAATTCCCCTGAAGAAAGCAAGAGAGAATGGAGAGAAGCTGATATATCATACAGATTGCACCATTTTATATTGTAATAAATGGTAACTTTGGCCTAACCAGACTGCGGGCATCATATGATATCATATGGTGGCATGATATAATATGATGTCATACTGCCGTTCCCTACATATGCTTCTCAGAAGGATAAGTTTGCTTCTTTGTCTGGTGTTAGGGCAAAGAGGCCTGTTCTTGATGCTCCGGGTGGTGGTGATCGAGGCACAAGAGTTAAGCTTTTTTAGAGTGCTTAGTGCTGATAAACTGTTTAAAGTGTTGCGTAGTGGTGGACCTGTGTTTGTGCAGGGGAGTGCGGTAGGGGGAAGTTAGCCAGCCTGGGGGTGGGGGTTAAGGGTGGAGGGGGGTTAGGGTTTAGGGACAGGTAAAACTACCTTGATTATTTAAGCGACTCGGTGTGACCCCAGTGCAACACGCTGCCCCCCGAACCCAGAGGAGCGCGGAGCCCAGGGGCTTTGGGGGGGCACTTCTGACTAGTTTAGACAGACCCATGTGTTGCCATGCAGCGATAGGATCGGGACAGAATGGCGACGCGTCGCATACAAAAAGAGCTTCTTAGCATTATATTATCACTGTAGGACGAAATCAGGTTTTATTTTTACCTGCTTTGCTTGAAATGCATCTTACAGCATTGGAGGAGGATTATGGTGTGCCTTTGCCCATGAGTGAAAGTAATGATAAAGCCTGGTGGGGTGAGGTATCAAGGGAGCCGCGTTCTACGGCGGTAGGGAACGGGCTGCTACTGCACCTGGACAGAGCTACCATGGCGGTTGACAGCGACCGCGAACACTGAGGCGCACCCAGCACCTTTGTCGTTCTAGGAGCTCTGCCATTCAGCCATTCGGCGACCGGGATAAGGGTTTGTGCAAATATGAGGATATATTGAGGAATATCTATCCGATGGCGCTGAATCGTATCAAGATTTGTAGGTCCATAGTATGACTACGCCTGGTGGGGCGTGGTATTAAGAGAGCCCCATCTTGCGCTGTCCATTGTCTTGGATGAGTTGTCCATTGTCTTGGAGGAGCTGTCCATTGTATTGGAGGAGCTGTCCATTGTATTGGAGGAGCTGTCCGTTGTATTGGATGAGCTGTCCGTTGTATTGGATGAGCTGTCCATTGTATTGGATGAGCTGTCCATTGTATTGGATGAGCTGTCCATTGTATTGGATGAGCTCTCTATGCTAAGCCAAAAGATGTTGCCATTGGTAGACAAATTATTTAGGGATATTCGTGGAAGTGGGGAGCCCTGGGGGGGGGGGGGGGGAGATTGGTGTTCATTCGAGATCTGCTACAGTTGGGACCTATCCATGATTTAGTTATTGTGGGACCGAATGACAGAGTATCTTCCGAACGTGCTGCTGGTCGGCCTGAAGGCGCTAACACATAGATTGACAACTCGATTTTGCCGAAATGCCGAAAATCCAAATTCTGCGCACCTTGTACCAGCTATCCCAGAATTGCCTGTCACCTCTCTTATCATACGCCTTCAGGCTTGGCGCTTGGGAAGCGATTGGGGTCATATCATTCGCATTGGCGCTTGGGGAGCGAGGGGGAGATACTCGCAAACTTGGTAATTTATTCGCAATCATGCGAACCGCTTCCTATCTTTCTAGCACCAGTCTGCTGCTGAAGCCAAGTTTAATGGCGCATGTGCTGGAGCCTCGTTATATGTATGAAATTATAGCTGGCGCATGGTGCATGCTAGCTCCAGGCGCTGGTGCTTAAGAAATATGGAGTGAGTGGAGAGATACTCACATAACCTCGGAACTTTTTTTAAACAATCATGCGTGCTCTTGCTGGTCGGCCCCCTAAGGGGGACAGACCTATGCGATACTTATGCGAAATCGTGCTGTTCGTGCTGTTTTTCACATCTTCAAATTTCCCAAGAACGCCGGTCAAAATTGCCGGTTAATCTGACTGGCCTGAAATCTTTCTGACTCATATGTTCAAATGTGTTCAATTCCCGTCGGGGGCAGATTACCTCTGAGGGCACTTTTTCGCGTACGTATCACAGGGTTGCGGACTATGGACGCGGCGTTTTCATTTGTCGTTTCCCTCCTGTCCTGTGGACTCAGTCTAGGGACCTGGAGCATGTCTACGATTTCCCCTTGAAGAATTCGCTTCTTCGTGACTCTCGTAGCTCATTACATCAGCGCATTGTGCTTGACAATGAAATCTGCTCTTCCGCACTAGTTCCTGCAGGTTGCGAAGTAGCAACTGTAGCCTCGGGAGTTGCTGCACCTGCCTCCATGGAACTTCAGGAAGTCAGTGAGCTAATAAGTTCATTAGCCTTACAGGGCACCAAGTTGAATAATAATTCCATGCCATGCTACATTGATTCTTGACCCCCCCAATATTAAATTGAACGGATAAGTAAGCAACTGCTTGTGCATCCATCACCAAGGAGGCTGCCACTGCAGTTTGACGAACATTACACCACCTCTAGGGGACCCACCAGGGCCCCCTACTATTTCTACCTGTGTAAACCCACTGTAACGTCTCTATTGATATTGGAGGGGCTTCTTTATCAGCCTCGCTCAGAATGGCCAGACCACATTTCATGGGAGATGCAGGCTGCAGTGGGAGGTTGCGACTGCGCCTACACCTAGCATGTGCCACTTCATAGATTCGCTCCTGCCGGTCCAATGTTTGAGGACGTTGGGGGCGAAAATAATGGCGAGGAACCCAAAGCTTATAGACTAGCTGTGACTATAGCTAGCTCCGGCTTACGCTATGGTGTCCTTAACTTCACGTCCTGTGAGTAACGGTTCTACACGGATGGACTGTAATAGACTAGCTAAAGCCAATCTAAAAGCAGTTGCACGCGTGCTGATTTTTCAAGGCATTTGCGTTTTCGAAGCAACACAAATGGCAGTTGCACTTCTGAAGCAACACAAAATGACCAAATGTATCATCCTGAGGTAGTTTAGTCATCTTGGAAAGTCTCAAAGAATTCAACTCACGGCCCGTTTCTTGACGGGAGGCAACTATACCTTTAAAGCCAAACTGGCCCAGCAAGGAGACCCAAAACACCAACCCGGAGAGACTACCTTATACGTTGAACTATTAAAGAAATGATTATAAAATTTTAAGCCGTTTTTGTTGGAGACATCATTTAGGCATGACAGGGATTTATTTCCGCTATACTGTATATAGCAATCGCTAGTTTGACCCCGTTCTGGCGAAATTATGGAGGTTGGAGAGATGATAGCGGATGGTGTTCAAGACTTTGTAGCGAAGCCTCGCGAGTTCTCATTGGATGATGCAGATGGTAATATGATAACCTTGAGGTATCAAGTGCTTTTGTTGTTCTCTTATGCCTTGACCATTCACAAATTTAAATCAAATTCAATCAAATTAATTAAATGCATTATTACTTATAATATTTTCATTCCGGACGCACCTCCAGGCGCCCTTAATACCCTAATGAAATATATACAGAACTTATTTATTTATTGAGGGATTAAAAGCTACAATTATCGGGTAACATTTGTCAATATTTCAAATTGTGCTGTCCGTACATACACAAGTTTGGGAGCAGCTTTGTTCTCAAAAATTCGAGGCGAAAACATATAAGCATCCAAATCGACGAAACATTGCCCTATTGCGCTTGCTTATAAGAATTAGCACGGACTTCACCCACAACTCTCCCGCAGGGGCGTGCATGGGGTGGGCCCAAGGAAATGAAGCCACGCCAACTAAGGTGCTTCTAGTGCCAATTCACGTAATGTTCATGTTTACGGCCTTGCGAAGTTGCACAACCAACAATTTCATGCGAATCGATTGCAACTCCATCTCACGCACTTGCTGACTGTGGAATAAGTATGAAGGTACCCAAGAGGCCCTTGACTCCACTGCTCTATCGGGCAGCTTGCCGTTGTACTACCAAGTACCATCTCAGAGTCCTGTTTTTTTAGGTACCCAGGTGGCCCTTGACTCCACTGCTCTATCGGGCAGTTTCGCCGATTGCTAAGAATTGTCTGCTCAGTTTCCAACTTTCCCAACCATAACTATTTTACAACAACTTCTTCTGGTTTCTCTTTGTGACGGAAGACGAACGTTACCTTCATCTCAATGGATACCATTAAGATGTTAGAGAATCAGCTTCCGTACACTGTGAAGGCAGTTAGTAGAGATAATGGTGGAGAATATGCGAACAAAACTACCGGTATGCAGCAGTTTTATGCCTGTGAGGGCATCATCTACCAGACTTCCAATGCATATTCCCCCGAACAGAATAATAGGAATAGGACAGAGCGATTATAATAATATTCCCCCGAATCCTATATCTTATTATAAGTCGCTCGGTCCTACTCCTATTATAATAATATTCCCCCGAATCCTATATCTTATTATAAGTCGCTCTGTCCTACTCCTATTATGTTATTCACCGGGTTTCACCGGCTCACCTAGAGTGACTTAGAGTGCACAGGACTACCTCCCTGCTGCACTGTACTGTGATGCCGCTGCCAGCTATGGCACGGACTCTGACGCCGGTACCCTAAGGTGCCGCGCCATCTCAGTACTTCCTCCTAGCGCATTGATCGAATGCTTATCTATCTGTAAAGATCTTATCCTAACCGTCTTCCCCTCGTCTCTGTGCTCTGCACACACTCCGGAAAACTACAGGTCATGGTCCCTTCGCTTAAGATTGTCCTTGCTTGACGGTATTCCGAGCTGAAGGGCATTTTGATTGTTGTCGCGCGGAGTGAATCAATTGAAAGGAGTGAAGAAAGCTCCACCCGACAAGAACCTCCCCGCTGGGACACCACTCTTGTATATCATCCGCGTACCCTAGACCAGATTGCTAAGGAACGAAGAGTCGGGGGTTCGACTCCCCCTTCGGTCGCTCTTGGCGTTGCAGGTCGTCGTCAACCGCGATGGTAGCTTGTCCAGTTGAGGTAGGAGACCGCTCCCCACCCGCGTACGACGGGCTCCCTTAATACCACGCCCCACCAGGCGTTATCATTACTCCGCGTACCCGGATTGATCCTGCTCCATTGAGCATCAAGCTGTCGTCCAGCACCCCACCCCTCACCCCCCCCTGACAACCATCTCTACCTCCACTGCGCCCCCAACCCCCCCTTCCCATCTCCCACGTGCCGTTGCTTACGCAATCTCAGCCACCTCTCAACCACCTCCTAACCTATCAAACCCTCCAGATCTCTCCCAAGTTGGCCTCCACCTCCAACTCGCTCCTCCCACCACCAGATTCATTTTTTCCCGCCCCAGTTGCATCGCAAATTTTCACCACTTCTTTCAAACTCCTCCCCCCCCCCCCCCCCCCCCCCCCCCCCCCCCCCCCCCCTCTCCGCCGCTCCAATACTATCCTCTGTCATCGATCTCGACGCCATTCTGCTGCGTGGCCACACTTGACGGATCCTATCCGGCAATCTCCTGATGGGGGGCACATCCTGATCGCCAAGGTGGCCATCTCGCTCGACTCTCCACCTGGCCAATGCATCCTTATCCTGAACGTTTGCGCTTGAGAGAGATTGAGCCTGTCCATTGGAACGTCTATGAACCAGGCAAGCATTTTGGTGAGTGGTACTCAGCTATCTATGATGAACTTGCTTTAAGGGGCATGTTCGATGTCATGCCGGATGCTATGCTTGATTACCAGCCGGACGATGAGCCATCACCCTTCGTTGACTATGATGATGATGGTGATGATGATGCTTCTGATGAGCGATACCCTGACAGAGAGGATTATCCCGACGCTAGAATCTGTAGCTATGCAAACGGCGTAGCATTTAGGTATATAGTCAACTCATTGTCCACTCCCCTTGTTCGCATATTTGCCACGCACACAGACGTTGCGGCAACATTATTGCGAGGCCTCAGATTGCACTTTGGAAAGATCAACCCTGTTATGGCCGAACACCATCGATCTGTCCCGACTGTTGCCCTTGCTTGCACGCCTGTGCCCGCTGTCGTAGCCGCTGTCGTAGCCGTCCCTCTGATGTCTGCAAATGCAACAATTGAGGACAACAGCTCCAAATCCAGCTCCAACTCTAGATCCACTGTTGTTGACATTGAACACTTGCATGGGGGGGAAATGTCTGACAATCCTGTCATCCCTCATACAAGTGTACCTGTTCCCCTTGCTTGCACGCCCCGTCAGACCTTCATCTTCCACCAACACTTCTTTCATGAGTGGATTGAATCTATGGAAGCTGAACTCAAGGTATCCCAATTCTATTTTCCCCCTGGATCTCACAAAATACCTCATTTTCAGATTGAATACATCCTTGCGCACCTTTCAAAACCTATTAGAAAGTTTGTCAAGTTCCACACCGATCCAGACGACATACTAGAAGCACTCATATCCAAATACAGCCTCAGATCCACCGTCATTGATATTGAACACTTGCATGGGGGGGAACTGTCTGACAACCCTGTCATCCCTCATACAAGTGTACCTGATGTAGCCCATGATAACATCTCACGGACTGTCACTCATGCCTCCTCTTCACCTAGCCCTCAAGCCAACCCTGATGACTTGCATGAGGGGGATCTGAACATAAACCACACATCCACCTCCACGACAGAACCATCCACCACTGGTATCTCATCCTGCTCCACCCAGCAAGACATCATGCCAACCACGGCCTGCATTCCCGTCATCTACAAGAGTGACAAGATAACCCCATCAATCTCAACTGATTGGGATCACACTTTCACCGACGTACTTACCCAAACACGTGTCCCACCTCTTCCCCCTGAATGCAACAAGCACCAGGCTCATGCCACCACCGCTGACCTTTGCATAATCACACTCATCCACACTCATCCATACACATCAAGGAACCCCCTGTTCTCCCTGCCCACCAGCCGTAGGCACATCAAGGCATTGCGCCTTTCTCTAGGCATCGGATAACTGATTAGTAGATGAGAGGGAAAAGGGGGAACATTAGCTTTAAGAGGATCAGTTACTCCCCGTGTTCTGACTTACATGCTATAAACTGCAGCACTGTAATGCACTAACGTACTGCCCATGTGCTGATGTACAGAAGTACTGCTGCACTAAACTGCAATGCATCATGTGATGTGACCTATTCTTGCATGCAGATATAAGCATGAGCGATACCCTCGTGAGCTAATTTTCATCTGCTTGTAACATAATCCTGATGCACTGATGCACAGCCACCTACTGATATACTGTACTGCACAGATTGAAGTGCTGTACGGTACTAACGTACAACCCATGTGTAATGCACTGCTGTACTGAATTGCTGTGCACCGAATTGCACTGCTGTACAACAGATCTGTTGCATGAGCGATACCCTCGTGTGATGATCTACATGTGCACCCATGTGCTGATGTACAGAAGTACTGCTGTACGGTACTAACGTACAACCCATGTGTAATGCACTGCTGTACTGAATTGCTGTGCACTGAATTGCACTGCTGTACAACAGATCTGTTGCATGAGCGATACCCTCGTGTGATGATCTACATGTGCACCCATGTGCTGATGTACAGAAGTACTGCTGCACTAAACTGCAGTACTGTACAGCACTAGCGACCTGCAGATTCCATGTACCTTCCAGTGCATAGTCAACCTCATGGCATAGTTACATAGTGCGATTTGATAATCCCCACCATCTGTTAAATAATTAGTAATGAACACTCTAGGATTAATTCTTGATCTGCCCCGTACTGCCACATGTACTTAGCCACATGCTGTTCAAGCTTCTACCCCTTAGATGTTTTCATGCTGACAACATGATGCCTGCCCGATTCTAATTTAGCATTTCAGTACTCAGCCTTCACTCCCAAATTATGGGGGAGCCTAGCACAGACATCATCAGTTGTATTCCCGGCAGCCCTTGCATTCCCTGCAACATTCATAGCTATGCTTACGTTGATCTGCAATGACCCAGCGGATCCCACCAGCCTCAGCAGTCACTACCGTCACTACATCTCCTTGTCCGCTCCAACTGTTCCTGCAGCGACCCTAGCTACCTCGCAGCCCCAAGTAGCTGCTGACACCTTGTAGCTACCCTGCAGCACTCCTAAGTAGTGTTCCCTACAGCTTGATTAATCAGGCAGCTTCCTGCAGCTTGATTAATCATGTAGCTTACTGCAGCTCCTATGCAGTCCATCCTAGACCTTCCCTGACAGATCCAAGATTCAGACTGTTCCCTAGATATTGATTGATTGCATCCTGAATGACTGCTTTCTTCTATTTTAGTTTAGCTCTGAACAGAGACCTTGTCCCACAGGCTAATCTTGAATCATTCCCTGTAGCTTCCCTGCAGCCCCTAGTAGTATGCCCTGCAGCCTCCTTGCAGCTCCTAGGAGTTCACCAAGCACCCTCCTGACAGGCCCGAGCCTGATCCCGCAGCCCTTTCCTTGACATTGATTGATTGCACCATGACTGGCTGCTCTCTTCTATCCAGCTTAAGTCTGTACCTCCATGGCAGCCCTTTAAGCTGCCAACCTAGATCAGTGATTGAGAGTTCTTTAGACATGATAAAACCTTTGCTGAGCCAGCCTGCCTTGCCACAGCCGGTATTATTTTATCATTAACTCCTTGACAAGCCTGATGAGTTACAAATGTATTGTACCTCAATAATAGTTTTTTTTAATTTGTCACTCTAGTTTTTTAACTCCTCTAATTCCTGGAATTCTTCCGAATGAAGAATACCAGGAATTGGGGGGGATGTTATTCACCGGGTTTCACCGGCTCAGGTAGTCCTGTGCACTCTGGAGTGACTTAGAGTGCACAGGACTACCTCCCTGCTGCACTGTACTGTGATGCCGCTGCCAGCTATGGCACAATACTCTGACGCCGGTACCCTAAGGTGCCGCGCCATCTCAGTACTTCCTCCTAGCGCATTGATCGAATGCTTATCTAACTGGAAAGATCTTATCCTAACCGTCTTCCCCTCGTCTCTGTGCTCTGCACACACTCCGGAAAACTACATATTATAATAATGTTCCCCCGAATCCTATATCTTATTATAAGTCGCTCTGTCCTAGTCCTAATATAATAATATTCCCCCGAATCCTATACCGTACTGCTCTCAAAATTTAACGGTTTAAATTGACGGGAGCAACCGTCAAATCGTGGCGTATTGAAATTGAAATTGAAATTGTTACATCCGTGTATAAATCGTGGCGTACGGTACATTACGAAACGAAAAAAACGTCAAATCGGTTTTTTCGCCTATATTAGGTGCATCACTAGAATGCACATATCTCACTGCTCAGTGGGCCAAACGCTACAATTGTTAGTGATACGAGATCCCTGGGACCTCCTGCATATGTCTGCATATTCAGATGCATCATTTTCTCTGACAAAAATAACGAGTCTGGGAGTACAGACCCTGTGGCCATCTTTAACCACTCTTCCTTGCTCCAATTGTTTGAATAAGGACACACCGGTGATGAGGATGAGGTGCCCTTGGCCCTTCTAGGTCGCTGAGCAACACATGCACATACATTATGCATATGATTATGACATTAACTGAGCAAGAGATGATTTCAGGAGTTAATGGAAACAATTGAATGTCTCATTCTAGTTATTTCAATGAGTACCGGTAGTGTTATGCTGAACAAGATGTTGGGATCATTGCAAAATTATATGTACACTCCTTGCAGGTCCTATAACAGTGTACCCTAATATTGTACCATGAACCATGAACCAGTGTCACATGATTAAGTACATTGTTCAGTTGCGTAAATGGATTTTATTAAAATAGAAACCGTCAAATGTGTAACGTCAATTTATATTCCTATTAAAAAACCCGTCAATTTATAATACCCCCCCCCCCCCCCAAAAACCGTCAAATTTTGCAACCGTTAAATTTTGAGAGCAGTACGGGTATCTTATTATAAGGCGCTTTGTCCTATTCCTATTATAATAATATTCTCCCGAACAGATATAACAGTAGAACAGAGCGCCTCAAGCACACGATAAACGAACGAGCTCGGACAATGCTTGATGATAGACATCCCAATGCAGCCAAAAGCTGCAAACGGGTTATATTGGCTTTTGGGTTATTTGTGGCTATTTCAGGTTATTTCGGGCTATTTCGGGTTATTTTTGGCTACTTCAGGTTATTTTTGGCTATTTCAGGTTATTTTGGGCTATTTCGGGTTCTTTTGAGCTATAACGGGATATATGGGCCTTTGTCGGCCCCAAAGCTATGGGTTTTACTCAGTCCTCCTGCACAGGGGGGGTGGGTGGGCGTGTGGGTGGGGGGGGGCTTCGAGGTGGTGGTGGTGGGTGGGTGGGTGGGGTGGGGTGGGTGGGTAGGGGGGGGGGGGGGGGTCTATGGTTAGGCGCACTATGGGTTTTACTCAGTCGCTGGCTAATGGAGCTGGCTGGAGGCTGCCATGCAATGCACAACCATAAAAAGAAACAGTGCCTATGATGATGATTACAATTTTCCTGGTGCCCTACTAGACTCTAAATATGCCCGCAGCTTGACAAAGCCAAGAGGTACTTCTGAACATCATGCCAATTGTTTTGATGATGTTCGTGAACTGTGCTTTCGCACAAACCACCTGGAATCTTGGTGCCTGCCAGCCTGGAGCCTTGGTACCTGCCAGCCTGGAGCCTTGGTGCCTGTCAGCCTGGTGAACTGTGCTTGCTCATCTACCACCTCGAATCTTGGTGCCTGCCAGGAGCCTTGGTGCCTGTCAGCCTGGTGAACTGTGCTTGCGCATCAACCACCTCGAATCTTGGTGCCTGCCAGCCAGGAGCCTTGGTGCCTCTCAGCCTGGTGAACTGTGCTTGCGCATCAACCACCTGGAATCTTGGTGCCTGCCAGCCTGGAGCCTTGGTACCTCTTAGCCTGGTGAACTGTGCTTGCGCATCAACCACCTGGAATCTTGGTGCCTTCCAGCCTGGAGCCTTGGTGCCTCTCAGCCTGGTGAACTGTGCTTGCGCATCTGTATGTATGTTACAGTCCAGGGGTAGGCCAAATAGGCTAAAGGGACTTGCCCAACCGTAATAGGAAGGGCTTAAAAAGAAAACGCACTGATGAACTGGACCCCAAACAGTCGTTTAGCCGATGGGGGCCCTGGGTTCGTGCTACAGTGATAATTTACCACCTACCTCGCATCTACCACCTGGAATCCCCATATGGTGAGCGGTCTTTCCTTTGCAACGCCTTCTCATGCCTCACGTTTGCAAAGTGAGCACGGTCCACTGGCTCCGGAACCAAATCCTTTGGTGACTTGAGCTGGCAGCGCACAAAAGTTAGGCGGAAGACAGTATGTTTTTTCATGCCTTCCATGCTTGTGTCATGTTCTTCCTTTATTGTCTCCTGTACTTCTGTACTTTTGCTGCTTAAGCCTGTGCCCCTGATTGTAAAAGCGGCATCATCCGCATTGTTGCCACTCTTGCCACTTCTACTTCCATGGCTACTCCCACTGCTGCAAGCCATTCCAGCACTCATGCTACCTACGCTTCTAATCGTATCGCCGCAGTCATGGAAGTCAAGGGAGAAGATGTTACTATCACTGCTGCTGCCTTCCACATGTGAGGGATAGGCGCTGCTGCTGCTGCTGCTGCTGCTACTGCTGCCTTCCACATATGTCAGATTGGCCCTGCTGCTGCTGCTACTGCTGCTTTCTGCATGTTCGGGATTGGCCCTGCTGCTGTTGCTGCAGCTGCCTTCGGCATTTGTCTGATTGCCGCTGTTGCCGCTGTTGCCGCTGTTGCCGCTGTTGCTGCTGCTACCACCAGCACCACCACCAGCACCACCACCACCACTACCCCTGCTGAAGTTATCATCCTCAACGCGCTCTGCCTCTATCAACATTGCACAGTCAAGCTGCATGTGCTGTAAGTGCTTGCGCACCTGCACCTGTATCCCAAGGGCTCGTGCCAAGCCTCTACCCCCCATCGCAATCACATTCACAGCTCCGTGGTTCAACAGCTGGGCCTGTATCCATCGTTTTGCCTGGGTGTGTGAAGTTTATTGATCGATTGATTGGTTAGAGTTTGGGGTAAGGGTTTAGGGTTTACAGTTTAGGGTTTCAAGCATGCACATTCACAGCTCCTTGATTCAACAGCTGGGACTGTATCCATCGTTTTGCCTGGGTGTTTAGGGTTTAGTGTTTTAGGTGTACATATCCACAGCTGCGTGATTCAACAGCTAGGCCTGTATTCATTGTTTTGACTGGGCGTTTATAGTTTAGGGTCCAGGGTTTTAGGTGTACATATTCACAGCTCCTTGATTCAACAGCTAGGCCTGTATCCATTGCTTTGCCTGGGTGTTTAGGGTTTAGGAGTTTAGGTGTACATATTCACAGCTCCTTGATTCAACAGTTAGGCCTGTATCCATCGTTTTGACTGGGCGTTTATAGTTTAGGGTTGAGGGTTTTAGGTGTACATATTCACAGCTCTGTCATTCAACAGCTGGGACTGTATCCATTGCTTTGCCTGGGTGTTTAGGGTTTAGGGGGTTAGGTGTACATATTCACAGCACCTTGATTCAACAGCTGGGCCTGTATCCATCGTTTTGCCTGGGGGTGTGAATTTCATCGATTGATTGAATAGTACCGCAACAAAGACAAAGTCAACGAGCAGCCAAATTGTACAGCAGCATTGTACATCAATACATCAAAATTGTACAGCCAAATAGTACCGCAACAAAGACAAAGTCAACGAGCAGCCAAATTGTACAGCAGCATTGTACATCAACACAGCAGCATTGCACAGCCAAATAATACAGCAACAACAACAAAGACGGCGAGCAGCCAAATTGTACATCAGCATTGTACATCAACACATCAACAAAGCAACAGTGTACAGCCAAATAATATAGCAACAACAACAAGGACGGCGAGCAGCCAAATTGCACAGCAGTATTGTACATCAACACAGCAGCATTGCACAGCCAAATGATACAGCAACGAACACAAGGACGACGAGCAGCCCAATTGTACAGCAGTATTGTACATCAAACACAGCAACATTGCACAGCCAAATAAATAGCAACAAAGACGAGGTCAACGAGCAGCCTAATTGTACAGCATCATTGTACATCAACACAGCAACACAGCAACATAGCACAGCCAAATAATATAGCAACAACAAGGACGGCGAGGAGCTAAATTGCTGGCTGGAGCTATGTAACCAACTTCAAATTCAAGTTCAAGTTAGCACAGCATCAAATCAAAGAAATAAATAGATAATATATAAATAGAGGGGTACAAAACCAAGCAAGCTTATCATCAGTGTTGCCATCATTGTATTTGATATCGGCACTTTTGAAGAAGATTAAAACATTTTGTCAAAGTCATCCTGGAGTGCTTAATCTTTTTCCACCTTTCTGATGACTAAATCCCTCCACACACTCCTGGACAAGATCTCTATGGTGCCCATTGGTAATTTAGATCAAGTTACTGGTGGTGGTGGTGCGAGTTGTTGTTGTTGTTGTTGGTGGTGGTGGTGATGGTGGTGCGTGTTGTAGCTGGTGCTGGGCTTTACCTAACAAAAGTAATGATAACGCCTGATGGGTGGTATTGAGGGTGGTATTAAGGGAGCCCAATCTGACGGCGGTAGATAAAGGGTTACTTTACCTGGACAAAGCTACCATGGCGGTTGACAGCGACTGCGAACACTAATGCGCACCCATAGGGATTCAACCCCCGCACCTTCTTGTTTCGACATGCTCTACCATTGAGCCAGTCGTCAAAACGGGATGTCCATTGAAAAGTAATATCAAGTTACTCAAACAGTTTTCAGACCCATCATTTTTTCTCACCCTCGCGATACCTACACAAGTTTTATGCATACCTATATAAGTTGACATGTTCTATGCAGCGTCGCAAGCCACGCTAAAAATTGGCGGAGAGTGTTCGCAACGGAGCAACAGGTGGCAACGG
Organism: Chlamydomonas sp. ICE-L; assembly: GCA_013435795.1. Classification (NCBI taxonomy): domain Eukaryota; kingdom Viridiplantae; phylum Chlorophyta; class Chlorophyceae; order Chlamydomonadales; family Chlamydomonadaceae; genus Chlamydomonas; species Chlamydomonas sp. ICE-L. Next base: position 1,350,828 of record JACBWV010000099.1, read on the forward strand.
GAGTGAGTTAGTTACGAGACCGTTGGCTGACGTGTCAGGCTTCGTCTCGGGGGGGTGGGGTGGGGTGGGGTGGGTGGTGGGGGGGGGGGGGGCGGTCGGACGGTCAAACAGACAACGGGGTAACCCTGGGGGCTTCCACCAATCGAGCCGCGCGTTACTTGGCCAACTGTGCCATTTGTACTTCGTAGGGCAAGAAGTACGATTTCATCCTGGAGTACTACCGGAAGCCCTCTATTGCATTGAAAAAAAATGAAAATTTAAACATCCAAGAATTGTCACAATGACCTCTAAGGACGTGCCCAGTGGGATTAAGGAAACCGGATCGTAAGTATGCGCTGCTCGAGCCAACATCGCACCTAGATACCAGTTACCGTGCCGGTCGACGACCCTCCGGACGGGCCCAAGCGCACTCAAGGGCCTCTATTGCATTGGTAAGTGACATAACGGCGCTCAAATAGTTTTCAAACCCATTTTTCTGTTATCACCTTTTTGGTATTCATATCTGCTGGAGCACGACTAGTTGTGTGTGTACTGCTAGGGGGCAGGACCCCTGTACTGCCCACGTAGCAGACCCTTCTTAGTCAGCCACTCTGTGGCTACCTTACTGAATGTCAAACCATGTAATGAGGAAGTTGAATACTTCGTCCCCTGTCGTCTAGACAGCCCCTCTATTGCGCCAATAATATTTCTCCGCACAATCATGGGCAAGCCCTCAATTGCATTGGTCAGTAACATGAAGGTGCTCAACTAGTTTTCAAACCCATTAATCTTGTTTCACCTTTTTGGTATTCCTATCCTTCCGCCAATCATGGGCACACACTATATTGCACTGGCAAGGAACATCAAGGTACTCAAATAGTTTTTAAACTCATTAATCTTGTTTCACCTTTTGGTAATCATATCCCTCCGCGTAATCATGTCCAAGCCCTCTATTGCACTGGCAAGCCACATCAAGGCTCTAATAAACTTTTCAGACCCATTCATCTGTTCTCACCTCATTTGTTTACCCTGTAAGATAGCGAGTCCTCTATGGCATCTTTGGAAAGGCAGGCCCTCTATTGCATTGGTAAGTAACCTCAAGGTGCTCAAATAGTTTTCAAACCCATTCACCAGTTCTCACCCTTTTGGTATTTGTATCCCTCCGCGCAATCATGGGCAAGCCCTCTATTGCATTGGCAAGTAACACATGGTACAACAGAAACGTTTTATACCCCTTAATCTTTTATCACTTTTTTGTATTTGTATCCCTCTGCGTAAGCATGGGCAAGCCCTCTATTGCATTGGCAGTAACATCAAGGTGCTCAAATAGTTTTCAAACCCATTAATCCTGTTGAACCTTTTTGTTATTCGTATCCCTGCGCGCCACCATGGGCAAGCCCTCTATTGCACTGGCAAGTCACATCAAGGCACTAATAAACTTTTCAGACCCATTCATTTTTTCTCACCTTATTTGTATCCCTCCACTCGTAAGATTTGCAACCCTCCTCTCGTAAGATGGCGAGTCCTCTATGGCATCCCTGGAAAGGCAGGCCCTCCATAACATTGGCAAGTAGCACAAGGTACTACATGAAGTTTTCAGACCCATTAATCTGGTCTCACCTTATTTGCAACCCTCCACTCGTAAGACGGCGAGTCCACTATGGCATCTTTGGAAAGGCAGGCCCTCTATTGCATTGGCAAGTAACCTCAGGGCACTAATAAACTTTTCAGACCCATTCATCTGTTCTCATCTTTTTTGTTTACCCTGTAAGATGGCGAGTCCTTTATGGCATCTTTGGAAAGGAAGGCCCTCTATTGCATTGACAAGTAACCTCAAGGTGCTCAAATATATTTCAATCCATTAATATTTTCTCACCTTTTGGTATTAATATCCCTCCACGCAATCAAGGGCAAGCGCTATATTGCATTGGCAAGTTACCTCAAGGTGCTTAAATAGTTGTCAAACCCATCAATCTTGTTTTACCCTTTTGGTATTCGGATCCTTCCGCGCAACCATGGGCAAGCCCTCTACTGCATTGGCAAGTCACATCAAGGCACTAATGAAATCTTCAGACCCATTCATTTTTCCTCACCTTATTTGTATTCGTATCCCTGCGCGCCACCATGGGCAAGCCCTCTATTGTACTGGCAAGTCACATCAAGGCACTAATAAACTTTTCAGACCCATTCATTTTTTCTCACCTTATTTGTATTCGTATCCCTGCGCGCCACCATGGGCAAGCCCTCTATTGCACTGGCAAGTCACATCAAGGCACTCATACACTTTTCAGACTCATTCATTTTTCTCACCTTATTTGTATCCCTCCACTTGTAAGATTTGCAACCCTCCTCTCGTAAGATGGCGAGTCCTCTATGGTATCCTTGGAAAGGCAGGCCCTCTATAACATTGGCAAGTAACCTCAAGGTGCTCAAATAGTTGTCAAACCCATTAATCTTGTTTCACCTTTTTGGTATTAATATCCCTCTGCGCAACCATGGGCAAGCCCTCTATTGCACTGGCAAGTCACAACAAGGCACTAATACTCTTTTCAGACCCATTCACTTTTATCACCTAATTTTTATCTCTCCACACGAAAGATGGCGAGTCCTCTATATCATCATTGGAAAGTAATATCAAGGCTCTCATTTTTTCCCAAAGCTATTAATATTTTCTCACCTTAAAGAGATCTGTATCCTTACACACAGTACTTGGCGTACTTCTCTTGTGGCGCTGCAGTACCTGGCTGAGCTGAGCACTAGGTTCTAGCCGATGAACTGCCAGTGCCATTTTTGTAAGGTTGTGATTCGAGTCTAGGGCTTCCCAGCTTGTTGACATCAGCTGGGCCACGACGAGAAGGCCTTGCTCCTGAAAGGCATCGCATATTGTGTGTGTGTTTGTGTATGTGTGTGTGTGTGTGGGGGGGGTAGGTGTGTTTGTGTGAATGCGTTTGTGTGTGCGTATGTGTATGTGTGTGTGTGTGTGTGTGTGTGTGTGTGTGTGTGTGTGTGTGTGTGTGTGTAGATGTGTGAGTGAATGTGGACAGCAGCTGAGCCACGACGAGAAGGCCTTGCTCCTGAAAAGCGTCACGTAGTGTGTGTGTGTGTGTGCGTAGGGGGGGGGGGGGGGGGGGGGGGTGAATGTGGACAGCAGCTGGGCCACGACGAGAAGGCCTTGCTCCTGAAAGGCATCGCATATTGTGTGTATGTGTGCACGTGTGTGAAGGCATCGCATATTCAATTATGTGAGGCACGTATGCATCCATGGGGGGGGTCCAACTGGAAGAATATATATTAATAATAGATAATATGTGTCAGGGGGGGGGGCAGAGAGACAGATTTTGGACCACGTGTTCAATATGGTGTCCGATTCAGATGGGAGTTGGAATTGTGGAAGTTTCATACAAAAAGAGGGGGGAAATAAAGTTGGGATTTGTTTTTTACCCCCACCCCCTCCTAAAACAAGCTTACCACACCCTACCCCCCCTAAATTGGGGGTCATCCGAAAAATCTTTTCTTGGCCATTCCAGTTATGCTCTTACATCTTTCATGGGGTTGCCCAAACGTGACTTAGCTCAAAGCTCAGATTTGGGCCGCTTTGGGTGAAAACAACTTTGGACCCCTCTAACTTATGTACAACTTTATTTTTGGCTAAAAAAACTTGTTTTATATAGTTTGAGGATAAGCTCTATCCAAAGCGAAGATGCGGTACGGCAGCTTTTTTCTTGCCCCCCCCCCTCGATATATGTAATAATAATCAAGGGGGGGCAAAAAAAAGTGAAAGACCCCAACCCCCCAAAGTGTGAAGGCTCCCTTTTACAGACCCCCCCCCCCCCCCCCCAATAATAATATATATTATATATTAAATTTAGATAATAATAATACATAACATATAATACATATAAGGGGTGTATAAATTACTCTCTGCTTAAGCACTGCCGAACTTTTTACAACCTTGTAGGAAGCGGCATACCATATGATGTTGACCAAAGGCGAGTATGATATCATATGATATCATACAAATTGCATCATATGATATTGTAATATAAAGGGTTGCCTAGTCAGACTGTCGGCATCATATGATATCATACGATATTGTGATATAAAGGGTAGCCTAGTCAGACTGTCGGCATCATATGATATCATATGATGACATGATATCGTATTGCCGTTCCCTTCTACCCAGTTCAGGCAGGGAATATGAATTGCCTATCTCACCTGCAAGGAATTACTTGTCGCCAGAGCAACAGCACGCACTACTTAACTGACAGCAAGCACTACATAACTGACAGCAAGCACTACATAACTGACAGCAAGCACTACATAACTGACAGCAAGCACTACATAACTGACAGCAAGCACTACATAACTGACAGCAAGCACTACATAACTGACAGCAAGCACTACATAACTGACAGCAAGCACTACATAACTGACAGCAAGCACTACATAACTGACAGCAAGCACACCTACCCCTACACCTCACCTGCAAGGCATTCCTTGTAGCTAATGCAACAGCAGGCACTACACAACTGACAGCAAGCACACCTACCCCTACACCTCACCTGCAAGGCATTCCTTGTAGCTAATGCAACAGCAGGCACTACACAACTGACAGCAAGCACACCTACCCCTACACCTCACCTGCAAGGCATTCCTTGTAGCTAATGCAACAGCAGGCACTACACAACTGACAGCAAGCACACCTACCCCTACACCTCACCTACAAGGCATTCCTTGTAGCTAGTGCAACAGCAGGCACTACACAACTGACAGCAAGCACACCTATACCTACACCTACAGCTACACCTCACCTGCAAGGCATCGCGTGTCGCCAGTGCAACAGCACACAATGCAAAACTGGCGGCAGGCACTCCTACACCTGCACCTCACCTGAAAGGCAATACTTGTCGCCAGTGCAACAGCATGCACAGCAACACTGACAGCAGGCACACCTACACATACACCACACATGCAAGGAATTGCTTGTCGCCAGTGCAACAGCATGCACAGCTACCCCTACACCTCACCTGGAATGCATTGCTTGTCGTCAGTGCAACGCCACGCACTGCACTACTGACAGCAGGCACACCTACCCCTACCCCTACACCTCACCTGGAATGCATTGCTTGTCGTCAATGCAACGCCACGCACTGCACTACTGACAGCAGGCACACCTACACCTACCCCTACACCTCACCTGGAATGCATTGCTTGTCGCCAATGCAACGCCAAGCACTGCTTACTGACAGCAGGCACACCTACACCTACCCCTACACCTCACCTGGAATGCATTGCTTGTCGCCAATGCAACGCCACGCACTGCACTACTGACAGCAGACACACCTACACCTACCCCTACCCCTACCCCTACCCCTACATCTACACCTCACCTGAAAGGTATCGCTCGTCGCCAGTGCAACAGCACGCACTGCACTACTGACAGCAGGCACACCTACCCCTACCCCTACCCCTACATCTACACCTCACCTGAAAGGCATCGCTTGTCGCCAGTGCAACAGCACGCACTGCATTACTGACAGCAGATATTCCTACACCGCCAACGAGAATGTAGTCATACCTAATTGCGGGAGGTGGCAGGGAAGGCTAAAGTTGAGATTGGCAGTGATATGTAGAAATATGTTTCATTGGGGTTGGTATTGAGGTTGACGTTGGGTTTGGTAATGGGAGAGGAAGAGATTATGATTATACCACATATCATGATTATACATACTTATTATCATTATGATTATACCACATATCATGATTATACTTATTATCATTATGATTGTACGCATTATCATGATTATACATACTTATTATCATTATGATTATACGCATTATCATGATTATGCATACTTATTATCATTGTGATTATACCACATATCATGATTATACATACTTATTATCATTATGATTATACGCATTATCATGATTATACATACTTATTATCATTATGATTATACGCATTATCATGATTATACATACTTATTATCATTATGATTATACGCATTATCATGATTATACATACTTATTATCATTATGATTATACCACATATCATGATTATACATACTTATTATCATTATGATTATACGCATTATCATGATTATACACACTTATTATCATTATGATTATACCACATATCATGATTATACCACATATCATGATTATACTTACTTATTATCATTATGATTATACACATTATCATGATTAAACACATTTATAATCATTTTAACCATACGCATTATCATTATTATGAATCATTAGTATCATTATAATTATAAGCATTATCTTTATTATGCATAATTATAATAATAATAATTACAAGCATTATCACTGTTAAACATAATTAGTATCATTATAATTATAACCATTCTCATTATTATAAAGCATTTGTATCATTATCATTATAAGCATAATCATTATTATGCATAATGATTATAATAATAATTATTGTGCATAATGAGTATAATAATAATTATTGTGCATAATGAGTAAAATAATAATTATTGTGCATAATGAGTATAATAATAATTATTGTGCATAATGAGTATAATAATTATTAAAAGCATTATCATTCTTATACATAATTAGTATCACTATGTTCACCATACCTATCCCGTAGCAGCTCTTCAAACATTTTTTTGGCAAGGCTTCCAACTCTTGCGCCAGCCCGGACATTCATGGACAGGTGCCTGGTGACCTGACCTCCTCTTTGGGCCTGCCAAGGCTCTAGGGGCCAAGCGCTATCTTCATTACGCCAATTATGTGGCTGCCGCAGTTGGTAAGATTCGTGCTCGGGCTCCATATAGTCCTCGAGGTAGGCGTGCTTATGATGCGCCTGGCCGTGCACATGCTCTCCGGCAGCTTCCCCTGAACTGTGCCTGCTGTGTGCCTGGCTGTGCCCATGCTCACCACCAGCGCTACCTCGACTGTGGGTGCCCTGTGACTGACTGTGCTCATCCTCTGGTTGCCACTGGAGGTAAGATTGGTGCTCGGGATCCATGCAGTCCTCGAGGTAGGCGTGCTTACGATGCGCCTGGCCGTGCACATGCTCTCCGGCAGCTTCCCCTGAACTGTGCCTGCTGTGTGCCTGGCTGTGCCCATGCTCACCACCACCAGCTTCATCTTGAAGGGGCATCAACCTATCTGGACTGTAATCCCATGCCCTAGCTGGACTGTGTCCCCACCGTGTCTGGCTATGCCCATGCTCAAAACCAACCTGACTAATCTGAAGGTGTATCAACTATATCGACTGTGACCCAGCGTCTAATCTGGACAGAGAACCGAGGGTGATATGAAGGGGAAAACATAAGGGACTCAGCCGCGATGCTTTCAACGAAAAGGAAGAAGAACTATTCAGAGGGTAAATTTATGTTGGCGTTGAGGGTTGGGCAGTATAAGAAAAAGAGTAGGAAAGTGGTGCTGTACCAGGAGAACACGTTAGACGCGTGAACGTCGAGATGGAAATATAAGGTGTTAGCCAGGGTTAACTTAGGGTGGAAGGGCTCATCCCAAAAGAGACTCGATTAGGAGGAGTTGGAATTTTGCCATGGCTCCTTTCCCGCGATATATGCTGGTGGCCAGGAGCTCTCTCTATGCTCGCTCTCCTTCACGGTTCTTCTCTGCTTCTCTCGCCCCGCTTTTTTTTCAAGGTCCCTCCCCCTCTGCTTGCAAGCGAGATTTATTAAAAGATACCGATTTCAAAAATAATGAGGCAAGCTTAGGGACATACTGTTCTGATGTTTCTCGGCGTATGGCGAACCTTGTGCTGGACTGTGTCTCCACAGTGTCTGCCTGGGCCCGTGCTCTCTATCAGCTTCCATTGGACTGCGCCTACTCTGTGCCTGGTCATTCCCATGCTCACCACCAGATTCAGCTGGACTGTCTATCCACCGTGCATGCCTGTGCCCGTGCTCTCTATCAGCTTCCATTGGACTGCGCCTACTCTGTGCCTGGCCATTCCCATGCTCACCACCAGATTCATCTGGACTGTCTATCCACCGTGCCTGCCTGCACACGTGCTCACCAACAGCTTCCATTGGACTGCGCCTACTCTGTGCCTGGCTGTGCTTGTGCTGTCCACCAGCTTCATCTGGACTGTCTATCCACCGTGCCTGCCTGCGCACGTGCTCACCATCAGCTTCCATTGGACTGCGCCAACTCTGTGCCTGGCTGTGCTTGAGCTGTCCACCAGCTCCCCCTGAACTGTGCCTGCTGTGTGCCTGGCTGTGCCCATGCTCACCACCAGCGTCACCTTGACTACTTTTCACATCACTGCCGAAAATCACCTTCCCATGTTGACTGACAGGGGCACTGCTTTTTGACGGAGTCCCCTGTTCAAGGGAGCGGGAGCCCCCAGGGTAACCCCGTTGTCCGTTTGACCGCCCACCCGAAACATTGAAGCCTGATACGTCAGCCAACTGTCTCATAACTAACTGGCTTTGGTCAGCTCCATTTCCGTTGCCACCTTTCATTTTGTTGCCAATAGCCTCCGCCAATTTTAGGCGCTGCAAGCGACGCAATCGACGCCGTATAGAAGTCCTCGTCTCACTGGCTATCAACACCTCCCCTTGTTGAGTGACAGGGGCACTGCTCTTCACATCACTGGCGATCAACACATTCCCATGTTGACTGACAGGGGCACTGCAGTTCACTTCACTGGCGATCAACACATTCCCATGTTGAGTGACAGGGGCACTGCTCTTCACATCACTGGCGATCAACACATTCCCATGTTGACTGACAGGGGCACTGCAGTTCACTTCACTGGCGATCAACACATTCCCATGTTGAGTGACAGGGGCACTGCTGTTCACATCACTGGCAATCAACACATTCCCATGTTGACTGACAGGGGCACTGCTGTTCACATCACTGGCGATCAACACCTTCCCATGTTGACTGGCAGGGGCACTGCAGTTCACTTCACTGGCGATAAACACCTTCATATGTTGACTGGCAGGGGCACTGATTTTCACATCACCGGCAATAAACACCTTCTCACTGTGTCTACTATGATAAGAGCGTGTGCCTCCCAGATCTCCCATGCACTTCTTTGCCATGCCATGTTGATAAGGAGACAAAAGGGCTTTTTTGCTGGTGTTGGTGTTGATACTGCTGCTTGTGTTGTTGCTGGTGTTGGTGTTCCTGCTGCTGGTGTTGTTGCTTGAGTTAGCACAGTTGGCACCAGCCTTAAGCCAATAATACTGTCTAACTATGAGGGCGAGATGCTGGTGCTGGTGGTATTGATGGTGCAAGGAGTGGAGGTCGTTTTGCTGGTGGAAGATGCTGGCGCACATGCTGCTGGTGGCAGATACTGCTGCTGGCAGATGAAGATGCTGCTGGGGGTACTGTGGTGGCAGACGCAGATGCTGCCGGTGGCAGATGCTGACACCACTGCTGGTGGCTACCGCTGGTGGTGCTGTGGTGGCAGACGCAGATACTGCTGGTGGCAGATGCTGCTGGTGGCGGTCGTGTAGCAGGTGATGGAAGCGCTGATGCTGGTCTCGCTGGCACAGGAGCTGGCAGTGTTCATGATCGCGGTAGTTGATGCTGACATGACAATGGTGTTGACTGGCGGTAGTTAATGTTGACATGTCGATGTAGTTGATCTTGGCATGACTATGTTGCTGGCTGAGTCTCATGGAATGCTCCAGCCATGTTTGTGGAGCTGGGCCAGCAACGGGAGTGGAGCCGTTTGTCCCCTGAGGCAGCAACGGAAGTGGAGCCAGGAACTGAGCAGAGACGGCAACGGAGTGTACAACAAAGGTTTTGCAAGCAGTCTGGGCCAATATAAGCATGGGACAGGAACAGTTATCTCTGGTTGAAGCTGCGATGTGAAGGCCACAAAAGAAGCAACTCACACCTGCCTGCCTCCACGAGCCTGTAATCGCTGCCCCACACCTGCCAGCTAGAGTGTTGAGATGGTCAGCTGCTCGGTTATCTCAAGTCCCCATGAGTGTGGAATGGATGCCTCCATGGTTTGAGACTGCCTGGCCAAACTCGGACTTTGGCGCTAGCTTGATGCATTGGCGGCTACTAGCATAGCTTTTCTTTCTAGCTACAAGCAAAGCGCCGCAGCGCTATATGCCTACTCTAATGGCTGGGTGAAGGCAGGTGCAGGAACGGTAAAAATACTTAAAGCAGGCTGGAAGCTGAAAGCAAGCCCTCTGTCAGATGGAAGAAAGCTGGCTGGAAGCTGAAAGCAAGCTCTCTGATAGCAACGATGATGCAAAGCTGTCTGCCGACGAGGTTGGGTAGAATCTGACAGACGGTAGGACAGACAGACAGACAGACAGACAGGCAGGCAGGCAGGACGAAAACGAGTTGTGGTGTGGCTTAAGGACTTCCAATTGACAAGCATGCGTTGATTCCAAATACCGCTTGACACCATGCCACAGAGATCCCGAAACGGAACGTGCTTTGCGGGAGGGACGTGTGAACTCTGCTCATCGGTAAGGTAGGGATGTGTATGTACCAGATGGACGAAGTGAGGGAAGGGAGAAAGAGAAGAACGCGGAATGGCGGAAAAGAGGACCTTGGGAGAGAGGAAGGAAGGTTGGGCGCATGCGGGCGCATGGGTCAAGTCGACAGTTCGACACAGCTCGACACAGCTCGACAGGTTGGCTGTCAGAGGTGTGAACTTCAGTGCGAAGTGGTACAGCGCAGTACAACGCGAATTACTCACCACCACCTGGGACCTCCATGTATTGAGGGACGCTACGTCGCTGCCCAGTGCTATAATTGGATATACTCCCTGCTGGCGCATCTCGTCTCGTTCATTCCTCGATTAAGCCTCAAATTGGCCATTACGAGTATGACGATAGCCAGCGTGTCGTGTGTCTGAGCCCTAAACTCTAATTCTGACCACTTATTCCAGTGCGAGCTTTCTGGCTTTGACCTATCTCCGCTCTTTCGCTAGTTGGCTTCACTGCGCTCGACCAGCGCGCCGATTGAGCCTCGCCTTGGTGACCTACAGCTTACGCACAGCTCGTGGAACGCTTGCACACAGCTTGCACTCAGCTTGCAAATATCTATTCTCAGGTTGCACATAGTGACAAAGGCTCCATATAGCCAAGTAGAACTTGCAGAACCTAGCTGGCTCCTAGTACCTCCACTCAACTGGGATATTTTGTACAAAACCACCATGAGTGGCGTGGAGAGTGAGAAAGCAGCAGTCATAGCTGAATTCAGGCTAGCCTTTTCGCACTTGGAAGAGGAGGGGCAATCCAGTGAGTATGGGACGTGATTGCGAAGGTGTGGGGTGGGTTGGCGGGGTGGATGGTATTGAGTGGGCAGTTGGGGGGCTATGGTGGGGCGGATGGTAGTGAGTGGTTGGTAGAAGGTGGTCGGTTGGTGGTATAGTGGGGTAGGTGGTATTGTGTGGTCAGTTTGGGGTATGGTATGGTATGGTGGGTGGTAGTGGTTAGTCAGTTGGGGGTATGGTGGGGTGAGGGGTATGGGAGGGTGGATGGTAGTGGGTGGTCGGTTGGGAGATATGGTGGGGTGAGTGGTAGTGGGTGATCAGTTGGGGGTATGGTGGGTGGTGGTTGTTGGGGGGAATGGGAGGGTGGATGGTAGTGAGTGGGTGGTAGTGGGTGGTCAATTGGGGGATATGGTTGGGTGGGTAGTAATGAGTGGGTGGTTGGGGGGTATGGGAGGGTGGGTGGTAGTGAGTGGGTGGATGGGTGGTCGGTTGGGAGATATGGTGGGGTGGGTGGTAGTCAGTGGGTAGTTGGAGGATATGGTGGGGCGGGTAGTAGCGAGTGGGTAGTTGGGGGATATGGTGGGGTGGGCGGTAGTGGGTGGTTGGTTGGGGGGTATGGAAGGATGTGTGGTAGTGCGTGGGTGGTTGAGGGGTATGGTGGGATGTGTGGTAGTGCGTGGGTTGTTGGCGGGTATGTGGGGTAGCTGGGTTGTAGTCCAACCAACCAACCTCCCTACCAACCAGCTAAGCAAACAATGAGCCAACCAACCAACCAACCATAGTAGTCAATGCCTGGCTGACTCCGAGTCAAGAAAAAGCACTAGTGGCGTACCAACCAACCAACCAACCAACCAACCAACCAACCAACCAACCAACCAACTAACCAGCCAACCAACCAACCAGCCAACCAACCAACCAACCAACCAATCACCCAACCAACCAACCAGCCAGCCAACCAGCCAACCAATGTAGTCCATGCCTGGCTGACTGCTCATCAAGAAAAAGCACTAGTGGCGTACCAACCAATGTAGTCCATGCCTGGCTGACTGCTCATCAAGAAAAAGCACTACTGGCGTACCAACCAACCAACCAACCAACCAATGTAGTCAATGCCTGGCTGACTCTGAGTCAAGAAAAAGCACTGGTGCCAACCAACCAACCAACCAACCAACCAACTAATGTAGTCAATGTAGTCAATGCCTTGCTGACTCAGCGTCAAGAAAAAACACTACTGGCGTACCAACCAACCAACCAACCAACCAACCAACCAACCAACCAACCAACCAATGTAGTCAATGCCTGGCTGACTCTGCGTCAAGAAAAAGCACTACTGGCGTACCGCACGTGTTTCGACCTACAGCCTAAGTCACATTGGGCTAAGGAGGAGCTGTGTGATGCAAGTGAGGGCGAGCTGAAGGAAATCGAGACCATGATGGCCAGGCTGGAGACTGATGGCCACCTGGCTACTGAGAAGTGCAAGGAGTATTGTAGCGACCTGACAGTGCTCAACTATCTGCGTGCAAGGGACCACCACTTAGGTGGGTAGGATTGGGGTTTGGGATTGGTTTGGTTTGATTTGGGATTTGAGAAGTATTGAGAGTACTTGACAGTGCTTAACTATCTGCATGCAAGGGACCACCACTTAGGTATGATACCCAGCCACAGTACTGCTTATAAAGTACAATGGGTTTGCCAGGGACCACCTTTTAGGTGGGTCGGTTTGGGGTTGAGTTGGGATTTGTGTAGTATTGTAGGGACTTGACAGTGCTCAACTATCTGGGTGCAAGAGACAACCACTTAGGTACGTGGGATTTGGTTTGGTTTGATTTTGGATTTGTGTAGTATTGTAGGGACCTGACAGTGCTCAACTATCTGCATGCAAGGGACCACCACTTAGACAGGTGGCTTTGGGATTTGGGCTTGGGTTTGGAGTTTGCCAGGGACCACCACTTAGGTGGTTGGGGTTTGGGGTTGGGTTGGAATTGGGGTGTCTTTTAGTTGGGATTTGGGACGTGTTGTGGCAACATGACACGGTGACTATAGCTAGCTCCGGCTTCCGCTGTGGTGTCCTTAACATCACGTCCTGTGAGTAACTGTATTACACGGATGTAACAATTTCAATTTCTATTTCAATGGCAACTTGGCAGTGCTCAACAATCTGCGTGCAAGCGACCACCACTTAGGTGGGTAGGGTTGGGATTGGTGTTTGGGTTTGGGGTTTGATTTGGTTTGGTTTGGGATTGGGGTTGTATTGTGGGGACTTGACAGTGCTCAACAATCTGCGTGCAAGCGACCACCACTTAGGTGGGTTGGGATTGGTGTTTGATTTTGCGTTGGGATGTGGGTGTGGTTTGGGATGTGTGCAGTATTATGGAGACTTGACAGTGCTCAGCTATCTGCGTGCCAGGGACCACCACTTAGGTATGTGGGTTTGGGATTGGTTTTGGGGATTGGGGTTTGATTTGGTTTGGTTTGAGTTTGGGGTTGTATTGTGGGGACTTGACAGTGCTCAACTATCTACGTGCCAGGGACCATCACTTACGTGGGTGGGGGTTGGGCTTGGGGGTTGGGGTTTGCCAGGAACCACCACTTAGGTGGGTAGGGTTGGGATTGGTTTTGGGTTTGGGGATTGGGGTTTGATTTGGTTTGTTTGAGATTGGGGTTGTATTGTGGGGACTTGACAGTGCTCAACTATCTGCGTGCCAGGGACCATCACTTAGGTTAGCGCATCATCATCACTTTATCAGGGACCACCACTTATACCTAGGGAAAGGCTGAATTAGTTAATACTAGAGAATGAATCATATAAGTTAATGTTAGTTAATATTATAATGATGAGCCGTCTCACCAGGAATTTGAATTTATTTGAATAACTAATATTATTGAGACACTATAATAATATGAGTTAATATTAGTTTTTCAAACACTACTAATAGTTACCTTTCTCTACTTATACCCAGCCGCGGTACTGCTTATCAAGAACAATACTTGGTCCTGGATTCACATATTTATAGATTTATCAGACCACCACTTAGGTGTGTGGGTTTGGGGTTGGGATTTGGGTTTGGGGTTTGGGTTTGCGTTGGAATTTCGTTTGGATTGGAATTTGGCTTGGGATCGGGGTTGAGGTGGGTGGTTGGGTGGGTGGTTGCATGGGTTCAGTTTTTAGGGGGTTGAAGCTTGGTCAAACTTGGTGACTGTGAGCATACAACTTTTTTTTCCACAATCTATTTGCCTTTTTTCAATTCATGATTTGAAGATGGTGCATGGTGATGGTGCATGGTGATGTTGCACGGTGATGTTGAAGATGGTGATGATGATGATGGTGCAGGGTGATGGTGAAGATGGCGATGGTGAAGATGGTGGAGATGGTGATGGTGCAAGGTGATGGTGAAGATGGTGATGGTGAAGATTACATAGTGCACCACAAATGCAGATTGTGCGCATCAAATGCTTGAACACACTCCGAAATGCATATCTTTTATTATGACGATAGTTACTTTACAATGACAAATTAAAGAGACCCAACGGAGAGCATGACAATTTCATGATGGCATTTAGGCAATGTTCTCTTCCTATGTACTGCAAATGTGCTGTACATTGCAGCTTTGCCCTCTGCACCCCCCCCCACCCCCACCCCCACCCCCCCTGCCCTGCCCTGGCCTGGCCATGACTGCTGAAGCATTTTATTATTTTAAACAATTTTTTCTTTTTACTTTCTTCTTTGTGCATGATGTTTGTAAGTCCCCCTTGACTCTGTCAAGCCGAGGGTACATTTGGAGTCCAGTAGGGCACCAAGAAAAATGTAATCAGCATCATGATCATCATTTTTCCGTGTGGCTTGCCACACATGCTAAGGACTTGTCAACATGTGATGTGCAGATCGTGCGCATCAAATGCTGGAACACTCTCTGAAATGGCGCAGTGAAAAGGAGCCTTGGACCTTTGAGAATGTTGCCTCGAGAACTGACAAGATGGTCTCAGATGCTCGCATTGTAGGCTACGACATGCAAGGAAGGTGGGTGGAAGGCAGGTGGATGGTGGTGGTGGTGGATGTGGATGGTGGCAGGTGGATGACAAGATGTTGTCAGATGCATGCATTGTAGGCTACGACTTGCAAGGAAGGTGGGTGGAAGGCAGTTGGATGCTGGTGGTGGATGGTGGTGGTAGTGAATGGTGGTGGTGGTGGATGTGGATGGTGGCAGGTGGATGACAAGATGTTGTCAGATGCATGCATTGTAGGCTACGACTTGCAAGGAAGGTGGGTGGAAGGCAGTTGGATGCTGGTGGTGGATGGTGGTGGTAGTGAATGGTGGTGGTGGTGGATGTGGATGGTGGCAGGTGGATGACAAGATGGTGTCAGATGCATGCATTGTAGGCTACGACTTGCAAGGAAGGTGGGTGGGAGGCAGCTGGATGGTGGTGGTGGTGGCTGGTGGCAAGTCGTGACAAGACGGTGTCAGATGCATGGATTGTAGGCTACGACTTGCAAGGAAGGTGGGTGGAAGGCAGGTGGATGGTGGTGGTGGACGGTGGTGGTGGATGACAAGATGGTCTCAGATGCTCGCATTGTAGGCTACGACGTGCAAGGACGGTGGGTGGAAGACAGGTGGATGGTGGTGGTGGATGTGGATGGTGGCAGGTGGATGACAAGATGTTGTCAGATGCATGCATTGTAGGCTACGACTTGCAAGGAAGGTGGGTGGAAGGCAGTTGGATGCTGGTGGTGGATAGTGGCGGTGGATGGTGGTGTAGTGGATGGTTGCAGGTGGATGACAAGATGTTGTCAGATGCATGCATTGTAGGCTACGACGTGCAAGGACGGTGGGTGGAAGGCAGGTGGATGGTGGTGGTGGATAATGGCGGTGGATGGTGGTGGTAGTGGATGGTTGCAGGTGGATGACAAGATGTTGTCAGATGCATGCATTGTAGGCTACGACTTGCAAGGAACGTGGGTAGAAGGCAGTTGGATGGTGGTGGAGGATAGTGGCGGTGGATGGTGGTGGTGGTGGATGGTGGCAGGCGGATGACAAGATGTTGTCAGATGCATGCATTGTAGGCTATGACTTGCAAGGAAGGTGGATGGAAGGCAATTGGATGTTGGTGGTGGATAGTGGCGGTGGATGGTGGAGTAGTGGACGGTGGCAGGCGGATGACAAGATGTTGCCAGATGCATGCATTGTAGGCTATGACTTGCAAGGAAGGTGGATGGAAGGCAATTGGATGTTGGTGGTGGATAGTGGCGGTGGATGGTGGTGGTAGTGGTTGGTGTCATGCGGATGACAAGATGTTGTCAGATGCATGCATTGTAGGCTATGACTTGCAAGGAAGGTGGATGGAAGGCAATTGGATGTTGGTGGTGGATAGTGGCGGTGGATGGTGGTGGTAGTGGTTGGTGTCATGCGGATGACAAGATGTTGTCAGATGCATGCATTGTAGGCTATGACTTGCAAGGAAGGTGGATGGAAGGCAATTGGATGTTGGTGGTGGATAGTGGCGGTGGATGATGGTGGTAGTGGATGGTTGCAGGTGGATGACAAGATGTTGTCAGATGCATGCATTGTAGGCTACGACTTGCAAGGAAGCTGGATGGAAGGCAATTAGATGTTGGTGGTAGATAGTGGCGGTGGATGGTGGTGGTAGTGGTTGGTGGCATGCGGATGACAAGATGTTGTCCGATGCATGCATTGTACGCTACGACTTGCAAGGAACGTGGGTGGATGGTGGCAGGTGGCAGGTGAATGACTGCCGGCATCGTATGAAATCATATTGCAGTTCCCTACTTACAACACCTCAACTTGACCTCCCCTCTAACCCACTCAATCTGACAGGGCACACACAAACACACACACACACACCTCAAATTGACCTCACCTATGACCGGCTCAATCTGACAGGGTCAATCTGACAGGGTACACACACAAAGACACACGCACACACACAAAGACACACAAACACCTCAACTTGACCTCTCTTCCCACTCACTCTCACCCGCTCAATCTGACTCAGGGTTGTTGTGTACTCCTCCTTTGCCAAGACCACTACACACACATCCCCCCACGCATCCCCCCTCCCCCCCTCCCCCCCCCCCCCCCCCCCCCCCCCCCCCCCCCACACACACACACACACACCCTACGCACACACATCATCACCCGCCTACACACACACATACCTACACACACACACACACCCACACACACCCCTACACACACACATACACGCACATCCTCATCCCTCCTACACACACAATCTGACTCAGGGTTGTTGTGTACTCCTCCTTTGCCAAGACAACTAAACGAGTTCCAGCTGAGGTGACAGTCAACACAGCTGCTATGATGGTACGGTACTTTCCGGGGCACTTGTGCTTTTTCTCCCTCCTAGTAGTAGTGTATTAGTTGAGTTGTTAGTCGAGAAACTTCTACGAGTTGTTAGTCAAGAACCTTCTGAGAGGTTTCGTGTGAGGTTCGTAGGTCCTACCCACCCTCTCTCCCCCCCTCGCTTCCTCCCTCAACACATCTGCTACGATGGTAGGCAGGGATTTTGACCTGCTATATATAGCGATCGCTAGTCTTGACTCCGTTTTGACAATTCTCACTACAAAAATGTGAGCAAAAAAACTCCCCCCCCCCCGATTTGTATGAGAGAAACAAATCGTGTGTGTGAGAATGTGTGTGTATTTGACTGTGTGTGAATTTGTAGACTTTCGTGCGTGTCTGTGTGGCTGTGAATGTACGTGTGCATGATTGAGTGTGTGTGTACTTTTTGTGCATGTGACTGCATGTGACTGTGTAGACTTGGGTGCATGTCTGTGTGGCTGTGAATGTACGTGTGCATGATTGAGTGTGTGTGTACTGTTTGTGCATGTGACTGCATGTGACTGTGTAGACTTGCGTGCATGTCTGTGTGGCTGTGAGTGTATGTGTGCATGATTGAGTGTGTGTAGACTGTTTGTGCATGTGACTGTGTCTGCATGTGTGACTGTGAGCAGGCGTGCGCATGATTGAGTGTGAGCGGGTGCAACTGTGTGTATGTCAATTTTCTCTGTGTATGACAGTGTGTGTGCATGATGAAGTGTGAGCATGTCTGTGGGTGCGACTGTGCAGGGGTGGTATTAATACCGTCATGAATTTGTTTTCATCCCTGCAATGCATGTGTCGATTATATTTTATTCTTATTATATAATCATCCCTACATCCCTACAATGCATGTGCCGATTATACTTGTATTTGTTATTTATATTTTACAATCATCCCTACATCCTTACAATGCATGTGTTGATTATATGTGTTATTTATATTGTATACTCATCCCTACATTCCTACTTCGCATGTGTCGATTATATATTTATATTTTATTCTTACTTTATAATAACGACATCCCTACAATGCATGTGCCGATTATCCTTGTATTTTTTATTTATATTTTACAATGTTCCCTACATCCCTGCATCTCTAGTGCATGTGTCGATTCTATTTGTTATTTATATTTTATAATCATTCCTGCATCCCTACAA
Organism: Chlamydomonas sp. ICE-L; assembly: GCA_013435795.1. Taxonomy (NCBI): domain Eukaryota; kingdom Viridiplantae; phylum Chlorophyta; class Chlorophyceae; order Chlamydomonadales; family Chlamydomonadaceae; genus Chlamydomonas; species Chlamydomonas sp. ICE-L. The sequence goes on from JACBWV010000099.1 coordinate 1,369,527, forward strand.
TGCATGTGCCGATTATACTTGTATTTTGTATTGTATTTTACAATGGTCCCTATCGCATACCTCCCTACATCTCTACAATGCATGTGTCGATTCTATTTATTATTTATATTTTACAATCATCCCTACAGCCCTACAACGCAATTGCCGATTATATTTATATTTTAGAATCATCCCTAAATCCCTACTATGCATGTGCCAATTATATTTGTATTTGTTATTTTATAATCATCCCTAAAAACCTACAAGACATGTGCCATTTATATTTATATTTTAGAATTATCCCCAAATCCCTACAATACATGTGCCGATTATATATGTATTTGTTATAGTATAATCATCCCTAAATCCTTACAACACATGTGCCGATTACATTTTTTAGGAGAAGGCCAGCCTCTGTCGGCATGCTAACTGCCCAGGGAATGTGGTTTGGGTGGTGAGTCAAGTTCTCTCTTTTGCTTTGGGGTTGGGGTAGCAGTTTCTAGGCAGCTACCCTTTGGGTGGTGAGTCAAATTCCCTCTTTTGATTCGGGGTTGGGGGTAGCAGTTTCTAGGCAGCTACCCTTGCTGGCCATTCAGCCGAACCTAGCACAACCTAGCGCACCGAGAAGCTGTCACAAGCTCATAAGTATGCTGTTCCTTATACCCTGGCTACCATGCTGCTTAAATGAATCATATAACGTAGCCTATCGTAACTTAATTCATGTTTACTATTATCGGACTATGATAACTGAATAGTTAACATTAATTATATGGTAAACTATTATAACTGAATAATAATATAACGCAACCTATTGCACCTAGAAGCTGGCACATGTCCATCAGTATGCTGTTCCTCATATTCTGGCTACCATCCTGCCTGCTGTATGAGGACATAACGACAATGGCCTTTATTTTCGTCTCCGAGCGTAGCTTGTAGGCAGCTCCGCTGACTGGCTATGCAGCCAAATATAGCGCAACCTTGTGCACCTAGAAGCTGTCGCGTGCTCATCAGTATGCTGTTCTTCATACCCTGGCTACCATCCTGCCTGCTGTATGAGGACATAGTGGCAATAGCTTTTATTCTTGTCTCCGAGCAACAGCTTCTAGGCAGGTCCCCCGACTGGCTATGCAGCCGAACCTACCGCAACGTTGTGCACCTAGAAGCTGTCAAATGTTCATCAATACACTGTTCCATGTATCCTATCTACCCCTTTTTTTTTTGCAACGCATTTCAAAATGAGCGACTCGTCGCCACCCCAGTGTAGTATGCTGCCCCCTGAAACCCGGCAGAGCCTGAAGGGTTTAGGGGGGCATTTCGAACTAGTTTAGCTGGACCCATGCGTCGCCATGCAGCAACGGAATGGTGACGCGTCGCATTTTCGTCTCCAAGCAACAGCTTCTTAGCTGCTCCCCCGACTAGGCATTCAGCAAAATAGAATGCAACCTAGTACACCTAGAAGCTGCCACACGGCCATCGCTTCCGTCAGGATAAATAAATATATAGTACACTTTATTACGAGGTTTGAGGTTGAGGGGGCCAGCCCGTTTGCTTGCACTGGGGCCAACCACCAATGGGGGGAAGGGCTGTCATCCCCCTGGAGCAAGAGGAAAGTAAAAGAGCCCGGGTGGGTGGGTAGGTTCATGTATTGCTTTGCACAACGGACAGCATGAGAAAATAAATAAATAAATAGTACGGCCAACCACCAATTGGGGGGAGGGGGGGGGGGGGGAGGGGGGGCATCCCCCTATATCATGAGTAAATTATGAGTGTCCGGGAGGTTCGGGGGGGTCATGTGTCACCTTGCAACGACAGGCTGGCGGCGCAGTGGCAACTTGCGTCAAAAGTATAAAAACAGTGCCTAGAAGCTGTCAAATGGCCATCACTCCCATGAGTACCCTGTCCCATGCATAGGGGTCGGCTATGTTATATATTAGTGAATAAATAATATTATATTATACAGTATAATACTATATAATATGAGTCGAACGAGCTGTCTCACCAGAAATTCGATTTTATTTGAAAAACTTATATTATTGTGACACTTTAATAATATTATTTATATTAGTTTTTCAAACACTTATATTAGTTGTCGTTACCTACCCACCCATACCTACCACCCATACCTACCTACCTACCTACCCCTGCATCCTGACAGCCATCCTGCTTGCTGCATTGGGAATGTATGACCTGGACCAGCCTGGACGTGTCTTGAAACTGTCTGCGGCCTGGTAATTACATTCTGTGTTCGTGTGTGTGATGTAGTAGTGTGTATCAGAGTTTTTCCCGCTATGTATAGCTTTCGCTACTTTTGAGTATGTTTTGGCCTAAATTGCCGCTATAAAGAACCCAAATCTATGGCCCTATAAAGCTACAAGATATAAGGACGCTGTTCCTGGAGGAGGCCTAAACCCATAAAGCTATAAAAAAACACTTTCTGAAACAAAATCCCTCTCGTGCAGCTTGGTGCCGTTGTCCACACCTACAGCTGGTGGTGATCAAAACAAAAATCCCTGGTGTGTATGCTACACATGTTCACCCCGCCCACAGATGGTGAGCAGCCTGAGGGCTGATGGGCCGTGTAATCAAATCAGAACAAATTATGAATGGCTTGAATCATCGTTTACCTAACTCACTCATAGTCTCCTCTCCCCTTTTTCTCACCTTCTCATCACCTTCTTCTCACCTTCTCATCACCTTCTCATCACGTTCTTCTCACCTTCTCCTCACCTTCTTCTCACCTTCTCATCACCTTTTTCTCACCTTCTTATCACGTTCTTCTCACCTTCTCCTCACCTCCTTCTCACCTTCTCATCACCTTTTTCTCACCTTTTTCTCACCTTCTCATCATGTTCTTCTCACCTTCTCATCACCTTCTCATCACTTTCTTCTCGCCTTCTTGTCACCTTCTCATCACGTTCTTCTCACCATCTCCTCACCTTCTTCTCACCGTCTCCTCACCTGCTCATCACGTTCTTCTCACCTTCTTCTCACCTTTTCTCAACTTCTTCTCACCTTCTCTTCAACTTCTTCTCACCTTCTCATCACGTTCTTATCACCTTCTTCTCACCTTCTCTTCAACTTCTTCTCACCTTCTCATCACGTTCTTATCACCTTCTTATCACCTTCTCATCACCTTCTTATCACCTTCTCATCACCTTCTTATCACCTTCTCATCACCTCCTCACCTCCTCACCTTCTCCTACTCACTCCTAATCTCCTGCCTCCTGCCCGCATCTTTCCCTGTTGACGTGCAGAACCATGATCAAAATTTGAAATTTGAAATTTTATGCAGAATCACTTTGGCTCTCGACATAAGAACGGCTTCAACTTTTGGGACACTAACCCTCAGTTTGCCCTGGCCGGGGCAAACGTATTCGGACATCACTACCCAGGTACCTTTTCCTACCTAGTTTTATCTTGTTTCCCTTTTTGAAAGGGAGGCTAACCCTCAGTTTGCTGTAGCCGGGGAACATATTCACATCACTACCCAGGTACCTTTTCATCTTGTTTTACATATTGTAATTATAGGTAGATTTATCCTATGATATGATTCAGTTTTATCTTGTTCTATTGAAAGGGACGCCAACCCTCAGTGCGTCCTAGCCAGGGCGAATATATTCAGACATCACCACCCAGGTACCTTTTCCAACCTTGTGTTTATCGTGTTTCCCTTTTTAAAAGGGAAAGTAACCCTCTGTTTGCTGTAGCCGGGGCAAACGAATTCGGACATTACTACTTTTTATCTTGTGTAATCTTGTGTTATCTTGTGTTATCTTGTTATTTTGAAAGGGATGCCAACTCTCAGGGCGAATGTATTCGGACATCACTACCCTGTCTAGCTGCGGGCGCATGTAGAGTCCAGGAGAGCAATTTAATTCTGTATACAAGTTCAAGTTCGAAGTTCAAGTTCAACAAGTCAATTAAAAATAACACTACAACTTCAAGTTCGAAGTCCAAGTTCAATAAGTCAATTAAACATAAAAGAACATGTCCAAGTTTGATGTTCAAGATCAACAAGTCAATTAAACATACAAGTTCAAGTTCAAGTTTGATGTTCAAGTTCAACAAGTCGATTATTTAAACAAGTGCAATTTCAAATGAAGATCAAGTTCAACAATTCAATTATACATACGAGTGTGTCTTCAAATTCGGTGTTCAAGTTCAACAATTCAATTATACATACGAGTGCGTCTTCGAATTCGGTGTTCAAGTTCAACAATTCAATTGTACCTAAAAGTTATACTTCGAAGTTGAAGTTCGACAATTGAATTATACATTCAAGTGAAAGTTCAAATCCGAAGTTCAAGTTCAACAATGCAAGTCTAGATACAAAATCCATATGCTGAGTGCCTGGAGGATCGATCATAGTCGACCCACCCTCCATCTGCATGGGTCTGTAGCAGCCCAGAGTTGTCTGACAAACATGCAACAATTCAATGCTACACACACACTCCACCCGCAGAGTGCATGAAGGTCATGATCATAGTCGACTCACATTCCATCTGCATGGGTCTGTGGCAGCCCAGAGTTGTCTGACAAACATGCAAGAATTGAATGCTACATACACACTCCACCCGCAGAGTGTCTGAAGGTCATTACCATAGTCGACCCACCCTCCATCTGCATGGGTCTGTGGCAGCCCAGAGTTGTCTGACAAACATGTAACAATTCAATGCTACATACACACTCCACCCGCAGAGTGCATGAAGGTCATTACCATAGTCGACTCACCCTCCATCTGCATGGGTCTGGGGCAGACCAGAGTTGTCTGACAAACATGTAACAATTCAGTGCCACCTACAGATACTCAATGCCACACACTCCACCCGCAGAGTGCCTCAAGGTGATGATCATAGTGGATCCCCCTTCCATCTTCATGGGTCTGTGGAAGGCAGTCAAGCCTATGCTACCTGAGAAGACGCGCAACAAGGTCAGTAACCCTAAGTAAACCCCAGCTGGCTTACACACAAACACACACACTCACACACTCACACACAAACTCGCATGCACACAAATACACACACAAAAACACACATGGGTCTGTGAAAGGCAGTCAAGCCTATGCTACCGGAGAAGACACGCAACACGGTCAGTAATCCCAAGTAATCCCCAGCTGGCTTACACACAACACACACAAACACACACACTCACACATGCACACACACAAACACACACAAACACAAACACACACACATGGGTTTGTGGAAGGCAGTCAAGCCTATGCTACCTGAGAAGACACGCAACAAGGTCAGTAACCCCGAGTGTGGTCGCAAGGCTGAAACTTAAAGGAATTGACGGAAAGGCACCACCAGGGGTGGAGCCTGCGCACCGCCTTGTGCCGGCAATGTTTCATTCAAATTTCTGCCCTATCAACTTTCGATGGCTATCCCAGCTGGCTTAGACACAAACACACACACACACACACACACACAAACACACACACGAGTTTGTGGAATGCAGTCAAGCCTATGTTACCTGAGAAGACAAACAACAAGTTCAGTAACCCCAAGTAAACCCCAGCTGGTTTACGAGCTACCAGCCTAAACCCATGTGTTGTGATGATGGTGTTACAGTCCAGAAGACATGCAACAAGGTTGGTAAGCCTTAGTAATGATAACGCCTGGGGGGCGTGGTAGTAAGGGAGCCCCGTCTTACGGCGGTAGGGAACGGGCTGCTACTTTACCTAGACAAAGCTACCATGGCGGTTGACAGTGACCGCGAACACTACAGTGCACCCGTGGGGATTCAAACCCGGCACCTTTGTGCAAAGAGCGTCAGTAAGCCTTAACCTACGTGATGTGATGTTGTTGTTACTTTCCAGGTGTAGACCAAATAGGCTATAGGAACTTGCCCAACCATGACTGAAGGGGCTATAACAAAAAAGCACTTATTAACTGACCCCCAAACAATTGTTTTACCAACGGGGGCCCTGAGTTCGTGCTACGTGATTGCATTCTATAGTTATGAGTGTGGTGTAGTAGCGTTTACACAACCCATATTTACTCTGCCGGCAGACGGGGATCAGCCTGAAGGCTGGTAGACTATGTAATCAAACAAACCATAGAAGGTAAGTTCGGCTTCGTTGTTTTTCAGCTTTCTGTACGTCCATTTGTGTAGCGAAAGTTGCGATGCAAGCCTGATTTCAGGATTGTGGCATAGCACAGTATAGGGCGGAGCACGAAGCGCAGAGCCCTGGGTGGTTCTGAGGGCAGCGCGTTGCGCTGGGGTCCCACCGAGTCGTTAAACTTGTATTTCCGGCAGTGTAATGCATAATGCATGTATGTATGTATGTATTCTCATGCACTGGGTGAGTTCATGAACGATGGCAACGTAATGTATAATGTAAAATGTGTGTAAAACGTCGTTGGCGATGCAACGTTGTATGATGTATCATGTACATACTCCCATGCAGGGTGAGATCATCGACGATGGCAATGTAACTTATAAATATATAATGTGTGTATAACGTCGATGGCAATGTCATGTATATTGTATAATGTGTTTAATGTCGATGGCAATGCAATGTATAATGTATGTAAGTACATTTTCACATGCAGGGTGAGTTCATCGACGATGGCCATGTTACATATAAATGTTTTATGTCGATGGCAATGTAATGTCATGTAAATCCAATCCAATCATGTAGGTAAATCCGCATTCCCATCCAATCCAATCATGTATGTAAATTGGGTTTTGCAACCCAATCCAACACCAATCAAAACCCAATCCAACACCAAACACCAACCCACACCAAAACCCAACCCACATCAAAACCCAATGTGCAATCCGCATTCCCATCCAATCCAATCATGTATGTAAATCTGCATTCCCACCCAGGGTGAGTTCATCGACGATGGCAATGTTACGTATAAATGTATAATGTGTTTATAACGTCGATGGCAATGTAATGTATAATGTGTGTAAGTACATATTCCCATGCATAGGGTGAGTTCATCGACGATGGCAATGTTACTCATACATGTATAATGCAGGTATAACGTCGATGGCAATGTAATGTATAATGTGTGTAAGTCCATATTCCCATGCAGAGGGTGAGTTCATCGACGATGGCAATGTTACTCATACATGTATAATGCAGGTATAACGTTGATGGCAATGTAATGTATAATGTGTGTAAGTCCATATTCCCATGCAGGGTGGGTTCATCGACGATGGCAGTATAACTTCAAAAAACAAATATAACGCCTGGAGGGGCATGGTCTTGTGAGCAACTGTGTAACAAACCAATCCATATTCACATGCAGGGTGAGTTCATCGACGATGGCAATGTAACTTTAAAAAAAGAAACGCCTGGAGGGGTGTGGTGTTGTGAACAACTGTGTAACAAACCAATATAAAAACAAATAAATAAATAGTACGCCTTGTTCCAAGGCATGAGGGTGAGGGGGCCAGCCCGTTTGCTTTCACTGGGGCCAACCACCAAACAAACCAATATATATTCCCGTGCAGGGTGAGTTCATCGACGGCACAAAGGACAACAAGCCCTACTTTGACTCAATCTTTGGCCCGGAGCTTGCTGACTACATCTTGAACCTCATTGACCAAGATGCCAAGTGAATAAAGATTTAGTACACCTTATTATGAGGCGTGAGGTTGAGGGGAACAGCATGTTTTCTTGTACTGGGGCAAACCACCATAGGATGCCAAGTGATGTTCATCTTGAACTTGAACTTGATTACATAGCTCCAGCCATAAATTTTGCTGCTCGCCGTCTGAGGCAGTAAAATAAATTAAATGCAAACGTTATCAAGACAATCGACAATCTAATCATTCTTATCAAAATATAATTCATATAGATCCAATATCTCCAAGTGATGTTCATCTCTGCGATTCTGCTTATTAGTTCATATTTGCTGGGACCGACATATCACATGTTGTTGACTAGGCGAGAATGATAATAGATTAGTACAAAATAATGCTTGCTTGCTGCTATCTTGATTGCTTGCTTCAATATTTCCTTTCTTTTCCTGGGGATTTGTTGGAAGACCCCTTCCAGATGTTGTGGAGCGAGATGGCTCTATCGCAGAGCGATCCCGGATCGAACAGAAGCAGGTGCGGGGTCATATCAGGCCGCTGGTTCGAACCCCATCGAGGTCACCTGGGCCCACCCGGAGGGTCCTCAACCGGCATGGTAACTGGACTCTAGGTGTGATGTATGCCCGTCCATCGCATACTTAAGAGCCGGTTCCCTTAACCCCACGTCCTTAGAAGTGTCAGTGTGACATGTCTTGGAAGTTTAATTTTTTATATTTTTTTTATTGTGGAGCGGCCTTGTCTTGGGGCAACTATGGCGAGCAACAGTGTGACGGATACCGATACTCGCGTTCCTCTATCGATCACCACGTTTACCCCCACTGTTTACAATTGGTGTAGACGGAGGGTACAATTGGTGGAGACGGAGGGAACGTTGATGACAATGTAATACTATGTAATTGGGCGAGCAGTATTCAGGAAATGTATCTCTTAGCCACTGTTTAATTTGTTTTTGCTACTCGTGGCAGCTACCCGCCAGCTCCAATAGCCATCCACTGGCTCAAACCCAATGCTTGACGCTGCATCGGAATGCCTCTTCACCAGGGTTGTTTGAATCGTTACATAAATTAAATGTTCACTGTAGCACGGACTCAGGGCCCCCATCGGTAAAACGATTTTGTGGGGTTGAGTTCGTGAGTGCTTTTTCATTTTAGCCCCTCCTGTCACGGCCAGGCAAGTCCATTTAGCCCATTTGGCCTGCCCCTGGAATTTGGGCCTGCCGACGAGAACAAGCCAAAACAAACAAGCCAAAAGCCCAAAGCAAACAACAAACGAACAAACGTACAAACATACAAACATATAAACAAACAAACAAACAAACACGCAAACAAGCAAACAAGCAAGCAAAACAAACAAACAAACAACAAACAAGTAACTAACTAACTAACTAACAAACGTTGTTATAAACCACCACTTTTGTTCACAGGTTCAACCGTGTATGCAGCCTCCTGTAGTATGATTGTGGCAGTACATACCAGGGGTACTGTAATAGTGTCTGGCTCATTTTAGACGTTGCACTTGGTTACATGGCTCCAGCCGTCAGGCTTATTGCCATGTTTCGTAACTGTGCCCAGAAAATCACCCTATTCTCAACTGAGGCTTGGGGGGGAATACGGTAGTCAGGATTCTCAATTTTTTATTTAAGTATGCTACATTCCAGGGGTAGGCCAAATAGGCTAAGGGAGTAAGGGCCCCTTCGCAAGTAAGTAAAGGAGGGTCCGTTGACCAGAAGGAAAGGTCTGTTGCGTCACAGGATGCAGGCTATACAATTGGCTACCGTATGTCTCAGGCAGCATAACTGGGGGTCCACCTGAAGTACCCTGGTTGATAGGCCACCTGAAGTACCCTGGTTGATAGGCCACCTGCACCCTGGTTGATAGGCCACCTGCACCCTGGTTGATAGGCCACCTGAAGTACCCTGGTTTGATAGGCCACCTGCACCCTGGTTGATAGGCCACCTGCACCCTGGTTGATAGGCCACCTGAAGTACCCTGGTTGATAGGCCACCTGCACCCTGGTTGATAGGCCACCTGCACCCTGGTCGATAGGCCCCTCACCCGGTTAGAGGCCACCGTTGCACCCTGTCGATAGGCCCACCTGCACCCTGGTTGATAGGCCACCTGAAGTACCCTGGTTGATAGGCCACCTGCACCCTGGTTGATAGGCCACCTGCACCCTGGTTGATAGGCCACCTGAAGTACCCTGGTTGATAGGCCACCTGCACCCTGGTTGATAGGCCACCTGAAGTACCCTGGTTGATGGGCCACCTGAAGTACCCTGGTTGATGGGCCACCTGAAGTACCCTGGTTGATGGGCCACCTGAAGTACCCTGGTTGATGGGCCACCTGAAGTACCCTGGTTGATAGGCCACCTGCACCCTGGTTGATAGGCCACCTGAAGTACCCTGGTTGGTAGGCCACCTGCACCCTGGTTGATAGGCCACCTACATTACATTATATGTTAAAGTCTACTTGACACCGCAAGGGTGTATGAGACTCTGTGCTTTAAACAAAAAGAAAAAGCACCCACAAACAAAAAAAAACAGGGGTGTGTCGAGGACAAACAAACCAAGCTCCCAACTACCGTTTTGGTGGCGTAGGTATTAACCCCCCTAGGGCCGGACCCAGATCTCAACCACTTACAGTGGCGGAGGTAAGAAGCTAACAAATGAGAAGTCACAAGAAGAAAAGAAAAAAAGGGATAATAAATTACGGTGCCACTAAGCAGTCCAGGGCTACCTGTCTTGCTCTTCTACAAGTAGAAAGATAGTCGGCTAGGATGCTCCAGAAAGTCTTAGTGCCATTTCCATTCATAAAGGTTCTGAATGTGGAATCGCAGAATTCCACATTCCGTACGGTTAAGTCGGTAGCCTCATGGACATGCCTATAAATATCTGTAAACAGCTTCTGGTAGCGGAGGCGAATATCATTATAAAAAGGGCACTCAAACATATGCATTTCATCCTCAGGTTTTTGGAACCCACACATTTGACAGTGTCTCATTGAACGAGGGATGTGTGCTCTATCCACCACCCTCATTCTTTCTGTGTTCAGCCAATGGGAACCCATTCTAAACTGTGCTATAGAACGAATCTGATCCTGCTTATGTAAGGCAGATGTAAAGGGAATCAAGCCATTCTCATCATTGCTGTTGGCTGCGAACCATTTCTGGTATCTGAGGCGTTTAAAGCCAACCCTTCTCTCATCAGGGATGTCTCTAACTGCATTGGTGTCACTTGGGTACTTAAACCTCCATGACTCAAAAACTTCAGATATAATACCTTCGACATCGACAGCCTCCAAAATGTTGAGGTTTTCACTGGATCCTAGCTTGTGGAGAGCACAACGTAAGTCACGAACCCAGCCAGTGTTGGAATCAAAAGATTCCTCAAGAGCCATTCTAATGACATCCTCAGGTTCTTTATCTATGGTCTTGTTTAAGCCAAGCAAAACACAACGGGGTTCTACCCAGCTCTTCCATGATAATATGAGATGTAGTAAATTGGCAAACACCCAACATTTGTTTAAGTATACCTCAAAGCCATTTCTCACAAGCATGGTCATTTGAGATAAGTGTGTTGTTCAGAATAGAAGGAGCCCACACCTCACAGCCAAAATTCAGGATAGGTTGTACAAGAGAATCAAACAGGTGGGTGAGAATATCAATATTGTTTATCTCCATTGTATGGCATCGCCTACGGAGCATGTGGTGAGCCTTTTGGGCCTTAGCGAGCATCCTAAAAAAAGCAGTTTTTGCACGATTGCTTGAGTCACCATCCACAAAGAGGGATCCCAGGTAGATAAAAGATAACTTTGTAGAAAGCTGTGCCTGAAGTACCCTGGTTGATAGGCCACCTGAAGTACCCTAGTTGATGGGCCACCTGAAGTACCCTGGTTGATAGGCCACCTGAAGTACCCTGGTTGATGGGCCACCTGAAGTACCCTGGTTGATAGGCCACCTGAAGTACCCTGGTTGATGGGCCACCTGAAGTACCCTGGTTGATAGGCCACCTGCACCCTGGTTGATAGGCCACCTGAAGTACCCTGGTTGATAGGCCACCTGCACCCTGGTTGATAGGCCACCTGAAGTACCCTGGTTGATAGGCCACCTGCACCCTGGTTGATGGGCCACCTGAAGTACCCTGGTTGATAGGCCACCTGCACCCTGGTTGATAGGCCACCTGAAGTACCCTGGTTGGTAGGCCACCTGCACACAGTAGTAAGGGCTTCAAAATAAAAAAGTCCCTTCAGCCTAATTGGCAACCCATACTGGACTGCGACGTACTTGCAGTGATATAGGAAGGGAACGGCAATATGATATTGTATGATTGCCGGCAGTCTGACTAGGCTAAAGTAGTTAAGTTACAATTTATACATGATGCAAATCGTATGATATAATATGATGTACCCGCCTTTGGTCAACATCATATGATATGCCGGTCCCTACTGTAGTAGATATAGTACCATACTACATATAAGCAGGGGGGGGGCAAAAAAAGTAAGACCCCATAACAAAAAAGTGTGAAGGCACCCTTCTGCAGACCCCCCCCCCCCTGTTATTGGGTATTAGAATAGCATTACATGTTGCGACGATTACCCTTGTAGTCGTCTGCGTGTATAGCAGGGCGTAGGTAAGGTTCTATGCCCCGGCACTGCCTGGCAGCAACCCAGCTCCTGGACCTGGCAGGAAGCCGTCCTGGCCGGTTGGCCGGTCCAGGCAGTTGGGTATGATACACCTACATATCATATCATAACATTCCCCCCAATCCTGGGTATTCTGGGATTAAAACCAAAAATTCCCAGGATTTAAAACAAGGTAGGGGAAGTCTATAGAAATCCAATCTAGGACAAAAGAAATTAATATTAGCCACAAGGGTACTACCTGAAGAGGAAAGTTTCAAAAACCCTTCAGGATACAGGCAATCATTAGATTGGTCTGTATATGTAACACAGAGCCTTGCCCAAAAAAATGTGTTTGGGCAAGGTATGGTTCCTGAGGAAAGCAAAGGAATAAGAAACCCTACTCAAATCTAATTCCTAATGTAACAAACTAAAGGAAAGGCAGCTCCATGTTGTCATCAGCTCCTCATGTAGGCTCGGCTGGACAGAGTCACGCATGTCTTATCTTAAATTATACAATTGGAGGGAGTGGCACCTGTCGCAATACCACAAAAAATTGTGGACAATTGGAACTTTTCTGAATGTTAAACTCTAAATGGTATCAAACCAGACTAATAACCCTGGTGCTGAGTCACATGAGAGCAAGTAATGCATGGTATATGCATATACATGCAAATCATATCACGTCAAGTACGAAGGTGTGCGCATAACTAGGCGCATATCAAAAGCACAGGTCAAAAGCAAACCATGAAGTATGCTCCTGTGGGTATCGCACGGGGAGGGACGGATGATGCATGTGGTTGGCATAACTATTTACCCCATTCCTAGTACTCTAGGGGCTATAATCAATCATGGTCAGCAGAAAAGAGAGAGCAAGAGGTACCAATGTTCACGAGGGCAGAGAATGGTAATCTTGAAGGCTGTACATGGAGCAGTACAGGATTTATTCCTAAGGAGTCTTAGTAGACAAGATGTCTGTGCTAGTCCCCCCATAATTTGGGAGTGAAGGCTCAGAACTGAAAAACTAAATTAGAATTAAGCAGGCATCTTGTTGTCAGCATGAAGACATCTAACGGGTAGAAACTTGAACTGCACGTGGGTCAGTACATGTGGCAGTACATGGGGCAGAACAAGAATTAAATCCTAGAGTGTTCATTGCTCAGTCGTCACAAATGCTGGGACTATGATTGTAAGGCAGTAGGGACTAGAAAATTACATTGTATGTACGATAGTGCAAGTACATCTGTGCACATACGTCAGTGTATGGGCATCAGTGCATGTACATATGTACATCAGTACATCAGTGCATATATAACAACATCAATGCATGTACACTAAACGCAGAGAAAGGTAGCATCATACAGATCGTGGTGCTCGGACAGACAGCTGTACATGTGTAAGTACATAAGTGCTCATACAATTTAATCAGAGCATGTCAAGTGCACATACAATCAGTGGTACTACAAGTCATACAGATCCTGATGCAGATCAGTATGTATTCTCCCATTCTGTCCTCACAGTCAATTTATGCATGACGTTGAGAATGACGCTGAAAATGTAGTGATGAAGTGCATGTGAGTCACAAAGATCTGCTCATTTTCTGCACAGCATGTACATACATTGTGATTGATCAATGCATGTCACATGTACATACAGATCAGCAAATATGTACATCATGCAGATCAGTGCATCAATCTTGCACGTCATAATCTGCTCATCAGATCAGGTTATAAGATCTTGACATCATGCATGAGAGGGTACATGGGGCAGTACATACATTCATGCAAGTTACTCATGGACCATTCCCCCATGTTCTATCAGTCCCCATGAGTAATGAACACACAGATCTGCACCTTAGTGCATGTGTTGATCTTGACATCATGCATGAGTGGGTACATGGGGCAATGCATACATTCATGCAAGTCATTCATGTACCATTCCCCCCATGTCCTATCAGTACCCCACGAGAAATCTCAAGGGCAGGTTGTCCCAGATTTGTCCCAGATTTCCCTTCTCACTAAAGCTAAGGTAATGCGAAGTATGGCTTTAGAACTTGTCAGAAAGGTAATCGGCTCGGCTCCAGGTGGTTTACCGGAAGTCACAGTGACGGAAGTCGCAGCGACGGAATGTCTGGACATCTTTGAGCGTAACGCAATAATTATAAGGAAAGGAACTGGGAGGTACAGCAGGTGGGGGCGGGGTGTGGAAAGGAGCAGAGAGTAATGCGCGACCAGAAGAGGTGGTTTGATGTGCAAGATGAAAGGGCAGGGCCCTCGAGGAAGGTACTAGGGCAGTACATCGCCATCAGGAATGAGCCCTAGGGAGCAGGAACGTAGATATCGCTAGCAATTCCCTCGGGTGCATGGAGGGGTGAGGCAGTCAAGCAACCGAATCATAAGTGAGCCAGGCGCCAAGGTGCAGAATGCAAAATACCCCCCCTTTACCCCAAAATTACCGAGGTCATCAACCAATACCAATGCGTCGCAGGCGGTGGGTCCTGTGGCATCGGCAACGCGGGTTGATGAGAAGTGCTAGTGTGGGGGCACTGCGCCTAGGCAGAATGATGCTAGGGATGAGGGAGAATGCATGTACTGCAGGGGGGGGCAGCGCAGGTACAGTGGTATCCTGCGTGGGTGTGGGGAGGTGCAAGTCAGCAGCAGCATGAGAGATAGGGGAGACTAGCGCAGGGACAGAGGTAACCTGCGCGGGTGTGGGGAGATGCAAGACAGCAGCAGCATGGGAGATATGGGAGACCAGCGCAGGTACAGAGGTAACCTGCGCGCGTGTGGGGGAGGTGCAAGTCAGCAGCAGCATGAGAGACAGGGAGACCAGCGCAGGTACAGAGGTAACCTGCGCGTGTGTGGGGAGGTGCAAGTCAGCAGCAGCATGAGAGACAGGGGAGACCAGCGCAGGTACAGAGGTAACCTGCGCGGGTGTGGGAAGTTGCAAGGCAGGACGGGGTGTGCGTGCTGTAGAACGGGCGGAATCAGGTGACCTACGACCGCACCTAGTGGTTTTCGACATATCTACAACCCGATATCTAGCAAGTGAGGAGATGGCTCGTGGTCGAGGATCACTAGTACATTTGCTTTTGAAGTGACCGACACCACCACAGTTGTGGCAGGTGGCCTTCGACTTATCTACAAATCGAAATTTAGCAGGAATAGTCAAATCAGAAAGGTGATGCTTCCAAATGTAGGTCCCCAGCTGTGTCTCGTGAGGAATCCACATGGACGGATGACGGCGTGTTAGTCTCAGAAGTCCAGCAGGATTGTGGTGTATGAGGAAAACGTGTTGTCCGATTGTCCGATTGGGGAATCTAATAGTTATATCCGCGTGATACACCACAGGAATCCAGTTGGCGCGTCCGCGGGGGGTGGATCCAGCGGACAAATGAAGCGGGCAAATCAGCGGAGGTGGGTGGTGGGGGGGGGGGGGGGG
>JACBWV010000099.1:1386222-1424074 GCA_013435795.1 Chlamydomonas sp. ICE-L
CCCCACCCCCCCCCCCCCCCCCCCCCCCCGCCCCCCCCCGGCGTCGGAACCCACTGTACCGCCACGTTCTCAGTCCACCTTAGTTTTATGGTGTCTAATTATGCCCATCCTAGAGGGTTTTGTTGTTTTACAGGCCTATCCATGCGTTGGTCCGAGACAATTGGGATGATTGAAACATAAAAATCCATCACAAGATCGATGTTACTTGTTTGGTTGGACTTGAGATCAGTCAGTCAGTAAAAAATAAAGCAGTTAAAAAGTCAGTCAAAAACGAAGAAGCAGTGAACTACCACAATGGGCCACACTGTCGTCGTTGTACTAGTGGTGGCTTACGGCGTCGGTGTGTGTGTGTGGAGAGAAGAGAGAGAGAGATAGAGAGGAGAGAGAGAGAGAGATAGAGAGAGACCCTGACAAACCCTTACTCTTGGACCCCCCCCCCTCCCCCCTCTGGCCCTTGGCCTATGTTGTGGTTGATCTCTTCCCCAATAGCAATACGGTATATGACCTGGTATTTAGTAGGGAAACTGTTCCACTCCCATGGCATTACCGAGTACTCAAACATTGCCTGAAAAAGAACCTAGAATTTAAATTGAAAAGTGTCAGATTTTCCCCTTGCCCCCCCCATCCGCTCGGCCCAAAACTTTCGAGACCATATCCTTTTTTTCTACGGTCCAAAATAGAAGAAATACAACCGATTCGTCATTCTCCTATATCTATGACAGTTGATATGAGGTCATTTGTTCGAAGTAGCCCCCCCCCCTTGCAATGTCCCAAGGTCTACATTTACCCTTCTGGAGTGGGCGGGAGCCCCCAGAGTCACCCCGTTGTCCGCATGTCGTGCTGTCTGTTCGTCGTGTTGTCCTCACGTAACTCTGCCCCTAACAAGCCCCCTGGCTTCGGCCCGCTTCGCTCGATTCCTGTGCCACCTGTCGACATCCCGATACCAACACTCACTCGCCCATTTTTTTTCGCGTCGCTTGGCGGACGCTCGCCAGACGTTTTGTTGACTTAAAGTCACTCTTAATTCCCTTCGCCTACGGTTTGGGCCGTTGGGCTCGGGTGGCCGGCTGGGCTACCGAGCTTTTGACCAGTCGACAGGGTTCGAGGAAACGTGGGCTCCTTGTAGCAGGCTCCGGGTGGCTCATCACCTGCATTGTAGGCATCCCGGGGCCTGAGTGGTCCTACGCCCCCCGGTTATTATTAACGACAATATTATTAGTCGAAGCTGAGGTGGCGAGGTGTACTGGGGGTCCTGATGATGGATGATGTGTTCTCTCGTCAATTTCTTTCCTGCTCAATTCCTTACCCCACATTCCTTGGACTTCGTGCGCCACCAAGCACCCAGGCGCATGTGCTTTCCGAATGGAGCCCAAAATGTCCGAATCCTCTCCGTATGTGAATATTGAGCACGAGCTATCCAAGAGCACTCAAGTAGCAGCTCGGGCAGCGCGGGCAGCGCAAGATGTAGAATCATGCGCACCGCTACTAGTTGGCACCGAAAGCTACGAATGGGCAGCTATTTCGAACCTTGACGTCTTCTTCGCAAGAGTGTACAGGTATTTTCCCCCTAAGGCCCTACACCCGGTCACTCTTCCTTTCGTAGCGACTTGCAATACAGGTTTGAAATCATCACAGGGTTTCAGAGGCAATCCATATCCAGCCTCTGCGAAAAATAGCTCCCCCGGCCCTCAAACCCTCTAAGCTCCACTCCGTTCCCATCGCCTCCCTCACCGCTGAACTGCTGTTCACTGTCATGTTGCCAGGTTATTTCACAGCAGCCCTGTACATCTTCTCACACATCTTCTCACACTTCTAAACTCACCCACCATGTGCACCACGTACATAGTGGGACAATGCCTGGTGTGTCCACCTGGCATGTGCTTGTGGATTCTGTCATTTAAGGGATATGGATGATGCTGGCAGCTCTGCGCGCTCGCAACGAGTTTTGGCCATCTGTGCGCAAAACTAAATCAACCTGGTAAACCTTAGCTTGGCTTATGCAGTTTTCCAACACGTCTTAAATCTTTTGCCCTGCCCAGTGGCTGGCTGAGGGAGCTGCTTAGAAGAAGCTGCTGACGTGTAGTTTAAAGAAAACAATGGACATGGGGAAGCCGACAGGGTAATAAGGTTATGGACAAAAATCCAAGCAATCTTTGACGCTCAGGTCTGTGTTTTAAGTTGTCCTATTTGGGTGGGTGAGGTGTGGGCTTATGATTTGTGTGTGTCGAGGTTGGGGGGTGAGGGTGTGGCTTAGGTTTGTGTGTGTCGAGGTTGGGGGGTGAGGGTGTGGCTTAGGTTTGTGTGTGTCGAGGTTGGGGGGTGAGGGTGTGGCTTAGGTTTGTGTGTGTCGAGGTTGGGGGGTGAAGGGTGGTGGCTTAGGGTTGTGTGTGTCGGGTTGGGGGTGAGGGTGAGTGGCTAGGTTTGATGTGTTGTCAGGTTGGGGGGTGAGGGTGTGGCTTAGGTTTGTGTGTGTTGAGGTTGGACTGTGAGGGCATGGTATAAGTTTGTGTGTGTTGAGGTTGAGGGGTGAGGGCAGGCATATTTTGGTTGGTGTTGAGGTTGGGGGGGATGAGTGGCAACATTCTAAGGGTTTTGTGTGTGGTTGAAGGATTGGGGTGGTGGGAGGGGGGGGGAGAAAGCAATGGGGCATGAAGAAATGTTGTGTGTGTGTTGAGGTGTTTGGTGGGGGGGAGGGCATGGCATAGTTGTTGTTTGTTTGTGATTAGGGTAGTGCTTTTTTGGTGTGTTTGTGTAAGGATGTTGTGGTGGTGGTTTGGTGTGTTGGTGTGTGTGAGTGTGGTGTGGTGTGTGTGGGGTTGTGGTGTGGGGGTGGTTTGGGTGGTGGTGTGTTGGGTGGTGGGGGGGGGAAAGGGGGGCATTGGTAATATAAAGAGCGTTCATTTACCCACTTTCTCTCCCTAAAGTCTTCTCAGGGGTTCCTCCTATTTTCCCTTCTTTCACACCTACCCCCCTCATGCATTGCATCCACCTAACACGTACAGAGCTTAATCTCTCGCTTTTCCTCCCATCTATGATTTTCTGTTTTCCTTATTCGCCTCCCTTCACTTCCCCTTCCCCCTTCCCTTGCCCGCCGTTTATTTATCCAATCTCTTAAATACCAGGGACCTTGGTGTTGCCAAGACCTCTAGCTAACCACAGATTCAAATCCAGCCCCCCCCGGGCGGCCCTCTTAGGCGCCTCCACCCAATCGCTACCATGATGAGCCACAACTTTGAAAGACAAACCAAATCCTTGATCGCTAACCATAAGGACCCCTGGTTCTGGAACGAAGAAGGTCTGCCTATACCGGTTTAATATCCCACCCAGGAACCCTCTTTCCTGATTTCCATTCAGTACCTTACTATGCCTATCCCCCTCTCAGTCACACCTCACCCAGCCCATCCCCCATATAAACCCCCTCAGGAGAACCCCTCGTCACCCCTTGTCAGCCCCCCCTGTCACCAACCCTACTCAACCATTCTCAACCCCCTGTTCAAGCCGGAGCCTCTCACCCCTCAACCCCCGGATCCGTCCACTCCTCCCCCTCTCACCCCCTTTCACCCATGTCACCCCCCCCCTCACCGCCTCTCAACCCCTCCACCCCCCCACCCCCCGGCGTCCTCAGCTCCCCTCTCACCCCCTCACCCCCGGCGCATACACCCGTCTCACGCGCGCCACACACCCCTCACCCCTGGCACTCCTCTACATCCCCGCTTAGAGTTCAACCTCCTACCCCTGTCACGTCCTCTCACTCGTCTCGCAACCCCTCTGAACTCTCGCACCTGTAACCAGCCGTCCTCCCCCCGCACCCTCCCGCCCCTTTCCCCCCCGTAGTCACTCCTGAACCGCCCCGCCCCTCCCCCCCCCCCCCCCCGGCCCCCCCTGCAAATACTGGCACGGCCGTGTCCGTTCTCCCCATCCGTTTGTCGTCCGGCTGCTCACATGTGCAGTCTCGCTTTCAACCTATACCCCTCCTCTCCCCCCCCCCTCCCCCCTCTCCCACCCCTGTCCCCGCCACCACTTGACCCCCCTCTCGGGTTGCTCAAATCCGCATTGCTCGCTTTCAAAACATCCGCCTTCACGTGCTTCTCCTCATCTTTGTCAAAAACTGGCGGTGTGGGGTGCCTTGCCTGCCGAGTGCTTGCATCAGGACTCATGCGACATCACCACCTTTAGCCCACTCTCACACCCTCTAACCCCCTCACCTTCTCCCCCCCCCCCCCCCCCCACCCACAACACCACTGCTCAACTCCAATACTGCGACCGTAGAGGCTTCTTCCCCATCCTCGTCTCCTTTCTGCGCAACAGTCGCCCGTGCTTGCTTCAACCTATAACCTCCCTAACCTACTCCCAACCCTCCCCCCCCAAGCACCCCCCCCCCCCCCCTGGCAATACTGGCGATGGCCGTAGGGCCTTCTCCCATCCTCGTACTGTGTCCTGCTCACACGCCGTGCTCTATGCTTTCAAACTATAAACCCTCAGTACCCCTCCTGCCCCCCCACCCCCCCCCCCCCCCCTGGGGGCCGATGGCTGGCTAGGCCGGGCTGCTCCCTCCCTCGTCGTGCTGATCGGCTCAAACATTGCGTGCTCGCTTTAACCTAGTAACCTCGTCCTCCCCACGCCCCCTACCTCGCACCCCCCACTCCCCTCCAAGAATACTTGCCGTTGGCCCTGGCCTCCACCCGCATCCTCGAGCTCTGGACTTGCTCATATCGCCCGTGCTCGGCTTTCAACCTAGAATCCCTCTCCCCCCCCTCTCCCCCCACCACCCTTCCAGATACTGCATGCCGTGGCCTGCTCCCCCATCTCTTCTTCTCCCTGTTCTCAACATCCAGTGCTCGCTTTCATCACCATCGCCTTCAGCGGTTTCCTCCTCACTTTTCAATGGTTGGCCTTGCATGCCGAGTGATGGGTCGAGCCGGACTCGATGCTGCATACCACCATGTAACGCACCCTCTCACCTCGCTCACGCCCTCTAACCCCCCCCCCCCCCCCCACGCACACCCACAAACGCCCTCCAGATACTGGCATACCTTGCCTGTCTCCCCGTGTCCTCGCCTCTGGTCTGCTCAAACGTGCAGTGCCGCTTTGCAACCTATAACCCCTCTCCCCCCCCCACCCCGCACCTTCCAGATACTGGCATGGCCGTGGCCTGCTCCCCATCCTCGTCTCCGGGTTGCTCAACATCGCAGTGCTCGCTTTCACCATCGCCTTCAGCGGTTTCCTCCTCATCTTTGTCAATTGGGGGGCTCTTGCTGCCGGGTTTCGTTCAGGCAGGACTCATGGCGGCGTCACGCACCTGATACCCCTCTACCTCTCTCACCCCTCTTACCCACCCCCCAACCCAACTAACCCCCCCCCCCCCCCCACTGCAACGCACCCCTCCAGATACTGGCATAGCCGTGGCCTGCTCCCCATCCTCGCCTCTGGTCTGCTCAACGTCGCAGTGCTCGCTTTCAACCTATAACCCCTCTCCCCCCCCCACCCCCACCCTTCCGAATCTGGCTGGCCGTGGCCTGCTCCCATACCTATTCCGTCTCCTGGTGCTCAACACGTCAGTGCTGCTTTCAGTTCACCATCGCGTTCCGTGTTTCCTCCTCATCTTTGGTCACCTGGGGGCCTGCAACTCCGAGTGTGTTGCCGCAAGACTCATCGACGTGCATCGCAGTCGCTCTGTACTCGCACCCCCTTGATGCGAGGCCGAGGCATGCTGGTAGATGGTGATGATCATTATTTACTTCAACTCTTCAGGTCTCTACTGGATATGGACCCTTAGCCACTTTGCGTGGGAGCTTCGGGGCATGGCAGAGGTGTGTCTGTGGGTTTGGGGTGGGCGGGTGTTGGTGAGTGAGTGAGGGAATGGCATTTTTGGGGGGGGGTCTTTATCTGGATTTGACCCTTCCCATCTTTTGCTTGGAGGCCTTGGGGGCATGGCAGAAGGTTTGGGGTGCGTGGTTTGGGGTGTGTGGGTTTGGTGAGTGAGGACTGGCATTACAGGTTTGAATTAGTGTGGTGGGGTGGTAGGGGGAATGGCATATGTGTGTGCACCCCTTGGGCAACTGGGGAATTGCTGTAGATGTGATTATTATTATTTATAGTATCATCTTCGGTCTCTACTGGATATGGACCCTTAGCCACTTTGCGTGGGAGCTAAGAGGCATGGCAGAGGTGTGTGCGTGGGTTTGGGGTGGGTGGGTTTTGGGGGGTGAGGGAATGGCATTTGTTTTTTGTTCCTTACTGGATATGAACCCTTAGCCTCTAGCGTGAGCTGAAGGGTCATGGCATAGTTTGTTCGTGGGTTTGGGGGGGGTGGGTGTTGGGGGGTGCAGTGCAATGGCATTTATGTGTGTGTGAACTTTAAGGGTGGATGTGTGGGTGGGGGGGGAATGGCAAGGTGTTTATTTAGTGGGTGTTGGTGAGTGTTGGGTAGGGAGGGTGGGGTAGTGTGGGTGGTCAAAAAAAGGTTTTTTGTGGTTTTAGTGTGGTGGTTTGGTGTAGGGGTGAGATGTGGTGGTGGTGGTGGGTAGTTGTTGGTATTTTATAGGCTGTTTGTTTTGTGTTTAGTTTCCAATGGCCTCAAATAGATTTGTTTCTTCGTGCGGGTGTGGGGGTGGGAGTTGGGATGTGGGGTGGGGGGGCTTGCCTCGGTGTGTTTTTGGGTGTGGTTTGGTTGTGTTTGGGGGGGGTCCTTGTGTTTTGATTGTTACGTTTGGGTGGGGGCTTGGGGTGGGTGTGGGGGCCCATGGCATAGTGTTGTGTTTTTTCGGGTGGCTATGTGGAGGTGGAAGCTTGATAAGTGGTGGCATATATGAATAGTTGTGGTGGCGTGGGGAAGTTAAGCTTGGTGGGGGATGCTAATGCTTCGGGGCCCAATGGAAGGTGCTGCAGGGGAGGTGGGGTGAACTGTGTCTTGGTGTGATTTTGGGTGCGGCTGGGTAGGGTGGGTACAGTGGTGTATGTGTGTGGGTGTGTGGTTGGGGGGGTTGGGGGCTAAAGTGATGGGTTGTAGGTTAGGTCTAGGATGAGGAAGGGTGGAAAAGTGGGGGCAAGGGAGATGAAGTGGTAGTGAGTTGGTTCATTTACGCTTGCTTGCACCTTCCAACCAGCTTCCCTCATACTTCCTTCCACCTTCCAACTAGCTTCCCCCGTACTTGCTTCCACCTTCCAGCGTAGCTTCTTCCACCTCGTCCTTGCTATCGCACAACCTGCCAAACCACCTTCCCTCGTACTTTCTTTACCATCACCTCCAACCACTTCCCGCGTATTAGCTTCCATTGCTTCCTCCACCTTTCCAACCAAAGCTTCCCTCTACTGTGCTTCCTCCTGTCCCCTTCCAACCAGCTTCCGCACACGTCTTCCAAGTGCTTTCCACCTTCCAACCAGCTTCCCTCTTTTTTACTCCCACCTTCCAACCAGCTTCCCTCGTACTTGCTTCCACCTTCCAACCAGCTTCCCTCATACTTGCTCCTACCTTCCAACCAGCTTCCCTCACACTTCCTTCCACCTTCCAACCAGCCTCCCTCATACTTCCTTCCACCTGTCCAAACCACTTCCCTCAAACTGTTCTCCCCCCCTCCAACACCACTTTCCCTCAATACTTTCACTCCATACTGCCTTCCGCTGCCAACCAAAAAAAAGCTTAAAATATAACCACTCAAACTCTCCACCTTCTCGAATCAGCTTCCCTCAACAAACGTCTTGCTTCCACTCCAACGCACCTGTGATTACTACCACAGGTGAAGCACTTCATGAACAACAAACTAGGCGTCAGTGAGCGCCAGGTTGGCATGATGACCTGGGCTGAGGTGGTCCATAAGATTGTACTGATTCAGCGTACTACAAGGTTGAGCATAGCCAGGTGCGTGTTGTCTGACCAGGCATTGGGCTGGGTGGGGATCAGCTCGGTGGGGGCTGGGGAAGGTGGGTTTTAGTGGTATGATGGAGGGGGTGAGAAGGGACGAGGGAGAGAGCTAGGAGGTGGGGGCTAGGGGTAGAGGAAGGAGGGGAGGGGGCAAGAGTGGGAGGAGGGCAAGATTGGAGGCTGAGGGTGGGGGGGTGGGGGTAATGATAGCGCTAGGGGGGCGTGGTGTTAAGGGAGCTGTCGTCGCAGGTGGGGGCGGATCGTACCTCAACTGGACAGCTACCATCCCGGGAGGGGGGGGTGGGGGGGGGGGTACATGTAGAAGGATAAGGGGTAAGGCTATGGGGCCTATGGATATGTGTGTGGGGGGTTGGGGAGATGAGGGCTAGAGGGCTGGGGTGGTGGGTAGGGAGGGGGCCGGTCACACACTGACAGGACCACATGCACACAATATTATCTCACCCACACTAAATTACACACAAATGCCAAAAACACACACGCAACACATGCCTTACATACACAAACATAATAAACACAAAATGCAAAACCCTCAAACGCAAACAAACTCAAAACGCCACACATCAAGCACACACGCAAATGCAATATGAAACACAACACACACACAAAGACACAACAAAAAAACCTAAAACATAAAACCTGCAAGGCACAAAGACACAGACAACACAACAAAAAAACAAGGACAAAACACCACAAACCACACACACAAAAACACCTGCCCCCCCAACAACAAAAGCAATAAGAAAAAAAAAAAAGAAACGAACACAAAAAAAAAAAATAAAACAAAAAAAACCAACACCCAACAACAAACCCACCCCCCACACACAAAACCCACAAAAAAAAAAAACAGACAAAAAAAACCAAAAAAACCAACAAACACAAAGCGAAAACAAAAAAAAAAAAACAAAAAAAAAAAGAAAAAAAAAAAAATAAAAACAAAAACAACAAAAAAAAAAAAACACACACACACAACCACAGAACACACCCATCCCAAAAAAAAAAAAAAAAAAAAAAAAAAAATAGAAAAAAAGAAAAAAAACAAAAAACAAAAAAAAAAAAAAACAAAAAAAAAAAAAAAAAAAAAAAAAAGAAAAAGAAAAAAACCCAGAAAAAGAAAAAAACGAACAAAAAAAAAACAAAACAAAAAACAAAAAAAAAAAACAAAAAAAAAAAACACAAAAAAAACAAATAGAAAAAAAAAAAAAAAATAAAAAACAAAACTAAAAAAAAAAAACAAAAAAAAACCCCCCCCACCCCCCCCCCCCCCCCCCCCCCCCCCCCCCCCCCCCCCCACCACCACCACACCCACCACACACACGAACAACACACATGCAGGGACCTGAACGAGCACTACAAGCGTGAGACCGCATCATGTTTTTAGTTTACACAGTCACATCCTCACGCCACGCGCACACACCACACCTCACACAACAAACACACACCACCAACCACACACACAAACACACACAAACACACACACCGGCAGGGACCTGAACGAGCACGGACATCGTGAGCCGCATCATGTTTTTAGTTTACACAGTTACACACTCACGCATGCGCACACACACACACACACACTCACACACACACACACACACACACCCACCACCACCACACACAAACACACACAAACACACACACCTGCAGGGACCTGAACGAGCACGACATCGTGAGCCGCATCATGTTTTTAGTTTACACAGTCACACACTCACGCACGCGCACACACACACACACACACTCACACACACACATACACACACACCACCCAACCACCAAAACAAACCACACAAAAACACACACACTATGCAGGGGACCACTGAACGAGCACGACATCGTGAGCGCTCATGTTTTTAGGTAAACAGTCACCACTCACGCAAGCGCACACACACACTCACACACACACACTCGCACACACACACACAACACCACACCACCCCACCACCACAAAACAAACACATACAAACACACACACCTGCAGGGACCTGAACGAGCACGACATCGTGAGCCGCATCATGTTTTTAGTTTACACAGTCACACACTCACGCACGCGCACACACACACACTCACACACACACATACACACACCACCACCACCACACACAAACACACACAAACACACACACATGCAGGGACCTGAACGAGCACGACATCGTGAGCCGCATCATGCGCAAGGACAACTACCTCATAGCTATAGTCAACGCGGGATTGCTTAAGTTGGCAATGCCGAGCCTATTTAGGAGCTCAGGTGAAAGTTGTAGTGGCGGCTCCAGCAAGAAAGTCGCCAAGCAGCAACAGATGACCAAGACTTTAGAGTGGAATTTGAGATGGTAGGTTGCACATAGCCCCCCCTACCATCCCACCAAACCACACAACATAACTCACCACACCACACAACACAACACACAAAAACACACCACACCACACAACACCCGTGGGCTATGTCGGCTCCAGCAAGAAGGTTGCCAAGCATCACAGATGACCAAGACTTTAGAGTGTGGAATTTGAGATGGTAAGGTTGCACATAGCCCCCCCTACCATCCCACCAACCACACAAACATAACTCACCACACCACACCACACACACACAAAACAAACCACAACAACACAACACAACACAACACCCGTGGACTATGGCGGCTCCAGCAAGAAGGTTGCCAAGCAGCAACAGATGACCAAGACTTTAGAGTGGAATTTGAGATGGTAGGTTGCACATAGCCCCCCCTACCATCCCACCAAACCACACAACATAACTCACCACACCACACAACACAACACACAAAAACACACCACACCACACAACACCCGTGGGCTATGGCGGCTCCAGCAAGAAGGTTGCCAAGCAGCAACAGATGACCAAGACTTTAGAGTGGAATTTGAGATGGTAGGTTGCACATAGCCCTCACTACCATCCCACCAAACCACACAACATAACTCACCACACCACACCACACAACACACAAAACCACACAACACAACACAACACCCGAGGACTATGGCGGCTCCAGCAAGAAGGTTGCCAAGCAGCAACAGATGACCAAGACTTTAGAGTGGAATTTGAGATGGTAGGTTGCACATAGCCCCCCCTACCATCCCACCAAATCACACAACATAACTCACAACACCACACCACACAACACACAAAACCACACAACACAACACTCGTGGACTATGGCGGCTCCAGCAAGAAGGTTGCCAAGCAGCAACAGATGACCAAGACTATATAGTGGAACGTGAGATGGTAGGTTACACACAGCCCCCCCTACCACCCCACAACACCCCACCCCACCACACAAGACAACACACAAAACCACACAAGAAATCACCCGTGGAAATTAGAGTAGAACTTGAGATTGGATTTTAACCCCCCCCCCCCCCCCCCCCCCCCCCCCCCCCCTACCATCACAACACCCCACCACACTACATATCTCACCACGCAACACAATACAACACAACACACAAGGCCACGCAAGATACACCCGTGGACTTTAGAGTGGGACTTGAGATGGTGGGTTGCACATGGCCCCCCCTACCACCCCACAACACCCCACCCCACAACATAACTCAACACACCACACCACAACACACAACAACACAACACACAAGGCCACACAAGACCACACAAGATACACCCATGGATATTATAGTGGAACTTGAGATGGTTGGTTACACACAGTCTCCCCTGCCACCCTTGACCCATGTTTGAAGTAAAACGCTTGCAACTTGAATTATACATACAACTAAAAAGCTTGTAACTGGAATTATATATACAACTAAAAAGCTTGCAACTGGAATTATATGTACAACTAAAAAGCTTGCAACTGAATTATAGTACACTACAACGCTTTGCAAACTGGCATTATAGTACAAACTCAAAACGCTGCAACTGTACTTACATGTAAACTAAAACGCTTGCCAACTGACGTCTATGTCTGTGTCCCCCACCCACCCCTAAAAAGCTGGCAAACTGGAATCCCCCCCCACCTGTATTCAGACCCTTTTATCAATCCAACCCGTTTGCAAACCTGGCCTCATATGATAACAACTAAAACGTCCGTAGGCGACACTGGCTTCAGTTGTTCTAAACCGCTTTTGTAACTGGATTATATGTACAAACTAAAAAGCTTGTAACTGGAAATTTATCAAATGTACAACTAAAAAGCTTTACTCTGAATTAATATATACACTAAAACACTAAAAAGCGTGCACTGAATTATATTTTCAAACTAAAGCTTGCACTGGCTTATAATGTCCAACTAAAAAAGCTGTAACTGGAATAATAACTACAAAGCTGGCAAACTGAAGAATATTACCTACTTAAAAATACTAAAAAGGCTTTGCCATTGGAATTCATTCACTCAAGCCCTGCAAAAAAAAAGAAGAACTGTAATTATAGTACAAGACTAGGAAAGCTTGTAACTAACGTGGCTTAAAATACACTGAACAATAAGGGAACATACACAACTCAAAACAAGCTTGCACTTGAATTATATGTACAAACCACACCCCGACTAAAAAAGCTTTGTAACTTGAATTAAAGACACAACTAAAAAGCTTGCAACTTGAATGCTCTTTGGCCCTCCTCTCCAACTTTTGGTGTCCTTTCCCTAGATGCGTTCTTGATCTAATGTTTGAAGTACAACTAATGCAACTTGAAATATAAATATCCTACTATATATATAATTAAACAATTAAATTGCGTTATTTTAGCAGATCTAACCTTTACTTGTCTTTGTTCCAGGTGCGTCCTTGACCCAATGTTTGATGAGACCTTCTGCCTCAAGCGAGGCATGTGTTCTGATGTGGAGAGGTTGAAACGACGTAAGTCACTGTTTCATATTCTTGATTGGGTTAAGGGTTTTGGTTCATTCTTCCATCCATCCATCCTTCATCATCCACCGTCCATCCATCCATCCATCCATCCATCCATCCATCCATCCATCCATCCATCCATCCATCCACCTACCATCCATCCATCCATCCATCCATCCATCCATCCATCCATCCATCCATCCATCCATCCATCCACCAACCCACCCACGCACCCATCCAGCCAGCCAGCCAGCCAGCATCCACCCATGCTCCCATCCATCCACCCATCCATTCATCCCACAGTCCTGCACAGGTTTAAGCAATCAAGCATCATCATACAACTTTGCGCTTATGCTTATCTGCCCCTCCCTCCCCACCCCCACCCTCACCCTCACCCCCCCCACACACCCACACCCACACCCACACCCACACCCACACCCACACCCACACCCACACCCACCCCACCCCACCCCACCCCACCCCACCCCACCCCACCCCACACCCCACACCCACCCACCCCATACCACCCCACACACACCCCACCTACCCCACCACCCACCCACCCACAGCACCACCCCCACCCCACACCCACACCCACCCAACACCCACACCCACACCCACACCCACTTCACACCCCACACCCACACCCCACACCCCACCCACACCCACACCCACACCCCACACCCACCCCCCACCCACACCCACCCCACACCCACCACCCCACACCCACCCCACACGCACACACACCCCACAGGTCTACCCGGCGCTGCTGTAGTCAACGCCCTCCTTTCCCCCTTCGTGCTGCTGTTTGAGCAAATATATATTTGAACGCACAATGCAGAGCGCCTCTACTCACTCCCACAACCACCCCAACCCACCCACCCACCCCACACCCACACCCACCCCACACCCCGCAGGTCTACGCGGTGCTGCTGTAGTCAAGGCCCTCCTCTCCCCCTCCGTGCTGCTGTTCTTTCTCATATACTTCTGAACGCACAATGCGGAGCGCCTCAACTCACCCCCACCCCTACCCCACACCCCATACCCACCCACACCAAACACCCACACCCACCGCACACCCCACACCCACCCCATCCCCACACCCACACCCACAGGTCTGCGCGGTGCTGCTGTTGTCAACGCACTCCTCTCCCCCTTCGTGCTGCTGTTCTTGCTCATCTACTTCTTTATGCACAACGCGGAGCGCCTCTACTCACACCCGGGGTCCATGAGCTCTCGCCGCTGGTCACCACTCGCACGCTGGATGCTGCGAGAGTACAACGAGCTACCGCACTATATTGATAATCGGTAGGCTTGCTTGTGTTTTTGCGTTTGTGCGTGTGGGTGGGTGTGTGGGTAGCTGGGTAGGTGGGTGGGTGGACGGTAAGTGGATCCATGAGCTCTCGCCGCTAGTCACCGCTCGCACGCTGGATGCTTCAAGAATACAACGAGCTACCGCACTAAATCGATCCTCGGTAGGCTTGCTTATGTGTTTGTGTGTGTAGCTGGGTAGGTGGGTGTGTGGACAAGTGGATCTATGAGCTCTCGCTGCTGGTCACCGCTCGCACACTGGATGCTGCGAGAATACAACGAGCTACCGCACTATCTCGATCATTGGTAGGCTTGCTTATGTGTTTGTGTTTGTGTGTGTAGCTGGGTAGGTGGGTGGGTGTGTGGACAAGTGGATCCATGATCTCTCGCCGCTGGTCACCGCTCACACGCTGGATGCTGCGAGAATACAACGAGCTACCGCTCTATATCGATAATCGATAGGCTTGCTTTTGTGTTTGGGTGTGTGTGGGTAGCTGGGTAGGTGGGTGTGTGGACGGTAAGTGGATCCATGAGCTCTCCCTGCTGGTCACCGCTCACTCGCTTGATGCTGCGAGAATACAATTAAACAATATAATACAATACAATACAATACAAAATAATACAATACAATATCAATAAATACAATACAACATAATACAATACAATATAATACAATATCAATAAATACAATACAATATAATACAATACAATATAATACAATACAATATCAATAAATACAATACAATATAATACAATACAATATCAATAAATACAATACAATAGCAATAAATACAAACACAAAATGCAATGAGAATACAATGAGCTTCCGCACTGCCACGATAGCCGATAGGCTTTGAAACCTTTGGAACCCAGGAAAAACACGCACACGCACAAGTCTTCTCAGTAAAAATCTGAGAAATATGTCAAAAGGTGCTTTGCATTTGCTCATTGACAGCTCAACACATACTTATCTAAATTATACTAGTACAGTGCCTGTGTGGCCGTTGCCCCCCACCCCCCCACCCCCACCCCCACCCACCCACCTCCCCCACCTCCCCCACCCACCCCACCACCCACCCTACCACTCCACCACCCACCCTCTCCACCACCCTACCACCCCCACCACCCCCACCACCCCCTACCACCCCCACCACCCCCACCACCCTACCACCCCCACCCCCACCCACCTCCCCCACCTCCCCCACCCACCCCACCACCCACCCTACCACTCCACCACCCACCACCCCCACCACCCTACCACCTCTTTGGGTTTGCTCTTTGATAGCTTTACAACTAGCAATTTAATTTATATGCCAGACGTGGGCAGTGCTCGTGCGCTCGTTGGCCATCCCACACACACACCCAGGCACTGTGTTTCTTCTTCACGCGACCCGTCGCAACTAGGGCTTGACTAGTCAGAAATGCCCCCGTCTTCTTCGTCACGCGACCCGTCGCAAATTGAGCCACTTGGCGTAACCCCAGTGCGATACGCTGCCCCCCCGAACCTTGCGGAGCCCTGCGAGGGGGCGGGGGGGGGGGGGGGGGGGGGGTCGCGGGCGGTCGCGGGGGCATTTCTGGGGTTCACGGGGTTCGGTGGGGCATCGTGTCGCACTGGGGTTGCACCGAGTGGCTCCCTTTGGGACGGG
Organism: Chlamydomonas sp. ICE-L; assembly: GCA_013435795.1. NCBI lineage: Eukaryota > Viridiplantae > Chlorophyta > Chlorophyceae > Chlamydomonadales > Chlamydomonadaceae > Chlamydomonas > Chlamydomonas sp. ICE-L. Next base: position 1,401,868 of record JACBWV010000099.1, read on the forward strand.
TCGCATGATTAAGAAGACGGGGGCATGAAGAAAAAGACGGGTCGCATGAAGAAGAAGACGGGGGCATTTCTGACTAGGTCAGCCCTAGTTTAGTCGGACCCATGTGTCATTCAGCTGAGATGAGCTAAAACATGGTTCTATACTCCTCTTATCGACGATAGTGAATCTGGATGCGGCTGTGAAGTACATTGTGAAGTGCATTTCCCCCTCCCACACCCTGGCCTCTGTAGCACGAGGCTGTTGTGACATACATTGTGAATTATATTTGTCTTGTGTTGCAGGTTTAACGCAAGTCATGAGGCTGCTGTGAAGTACATTGTGAAGTTCATTTTCTTGTGTTAGCAGGTTGAACGCAAGTCACGAGGCTGCTGTGAAGTACATTGTGAAGTACATTTTCTTGTGTTTGCAGGTTGAACGCAAGTCACGAGGCTGCTGTGAAGTACATCGCGCAGTTCCCCTCCCACACCCTGGCATCAGTAGCACGCTTTGTTGCCTTTGTCACCGGCAGTTTTGCCGCTCTGCTGCTTCTGGTAGGTGCTGCGTTTGTGTGTGGGGGTGGGGTGGGGTGGGGTGGGTGCTCTTATTGGGGGTCCTTCGTGGGGGGGGTGGCGTGGAGGTGGAGCCTGGTTGGAGGTTTTTGTGTGTGTGTTTGGGGGGGGGGGGGGGGGGGGGGGGGGGCTCAGTTGCACGCTTTGTTGCCTTTGTCAACGGCAGTTTTGCGACTCTGCTGCTGCTGGTAGGTGCTGTGTGTAGGGGGGGGGAAGGGGGGGGAGGCCCGTAGCACATTTCGATGCCTTTATAACTGACCAGGTTGCTGACCTTCTGCTTCTGGTTGGTGCTGTGGGTTGGGGTTAAAGTGTTTGCAAATACACCAGACAGGTCTGACTGTATTGCACTAGGGTGCAGCTGCTGTATGTCTATAAGTCTGTAACACAACAAGTTCAATGGTACAAATGTTCTGCTTAAAGCATAAACCTAGACGTGGTGCGCTAAAGCATGGCACTACCAGCATTGTGGCACAGGGTACTTCCATTGACCAAATTGGCCAGCGCTTTAGCGCTTGAACAAATAAAAACTGTGCTTTGTAGTGCAAAAAGCGCAAAAAATGCTTGCTGCGCCCACAGGGGGTTGCAAAAAACTGCGCGAAACGCGCAGTGGGGCTCAAAAAGGCAGCGCACAAAAGCGCGCGCTTGGAAGTACCCTGGTGTGGCACAATGTGTGGGTCACCTATATCTGAAACGATCTGGCATTACGCGACAACTACGATGATCAAGCCATTACTGCGGGTCATCTATATCTGAAACAATGCAGCATAGAGTGTGGGTCACCTACCCCTAAAAGCAATGTAGCATGAGGTGTGGGCCACCTTTATCTGGCACGATGTGGCATAACGCGACAACTACGATGATGAAGCCATTACTGCGGGTCATCTATATCTGAAACAATGTGACATAGAGTGTGGGTCACCTAGACCTTAAAGCAGTGTGGCGTAATGTGTGCGTCACCTATATCTGAAACAATTTGGCATTCTGTGCAGATGACAATTCTGGATGAGAAACTTCTTGAGCGAGATCTAATGGGTCGTCATGTTGTGTGGTGGCTTGCCACCATGGGCGTGCTCCTCACAGCAAGCAGGTTAGTACATGGTGCAAGATTCATGCGGTTCATGTGGTTCATGAGGTTCATGCGGTACATGTGGTTCATGTGTTCCAGGAGGTTCTTGCGGTACATAAGGTTCATGTAGTACATGCTTTCCAGGATGTTCTTGTGGCACATGTGGTTGATGCGGTACATAAGGTTCATGTAGTACATGCTTTCCAGGATGTTCTTGTGGCACATGTGGTTGATGCGGTACATGAGATTCATGTGTACCAGGAGGTTCTTGCGGTACATAAGGTTCATGCGGTATATGTGGTACGTGAGTTCCAGGGGGCTCATGCGGCACATGCTGACCTAAGACGAACAAGATCAATCCAAAATTGTCGAAGCCAATACCAAACCTACTGCTGGTTCTTTTTAGGACCCTGCTCAGTGATTAGCCTGTTCTACTTAGCCAAACTACACCAAACCAGCCTGTTCCAAACTAAACTGAACAAAACTAAACTAAATTAGCCCGTTCCAAATTAAACTAGACTAGCCCGTTCCAAACTGAACCAAGCTAAACGTAACAAATATAACTGTGGCTGAATCTAGATCTGAATCTTGCATGTCCAATTCGAATTCTGTCCTTGACCCAACCTACTCCAGGCTCTATGTAAGGCTTTGGTGAGTGACCATCCTGTCCCAAATCAGATTTAACCAAGCCTAGAAAATCCAGTCAGGCATTCAGTCAGGCAGGCAGGCAATCAATCATCCAGGCAGTCAGGCATTCAGTCTGACACGCATTCATTCAGTCAGGCAGCCAACCATTCACTTCCCCTCCAGCCATGTCTTTCTGTGTAGGGCTGTGGTGAGTGACGACCCTGTCCCAAATCAGACTGAACCAAGCCTAGAAAATCCAGTCAGTCAGGCAGTCACTCAGTCAGGCATTCAGTTAGTCAGGCAGTCAGACAGGCATTCAGTCAGGCAGGCAGGCATTCAGTCAGTCAGTCAGGCAGTCAGGCACACATTCACTCAGTCCGGCAGGCATCCATTCACCTCCTCTTCATCCATGTCTTTCTGCGTAGGGCTCTGGTGAGTGACGATCCTGACCCAAATCAGAGTGAAGCAAGCCTAGAAAATCCAACCGTGTTTGAATCTAACAAATCCAATTCAAAGTGACAATTCTAAACATACCTACTATTTCCAATTCCCATTTGTATTCCTATTTCCTATTCATCCTGTCTTTCTGTGTAGGGCTCTTGTGAGTGACGATCCTGTCGCGTTTGACCCTGAGAGAGAGATGTACGAGGTTGTGAAGTACACACACTACATGCCACGTCACTGGAGAGGGAGGGCTCATACCAGCGAGGTACAGGCCGCTTTCAATGCTCTCTTCAAACCCAAGGTATGGCTCCAGCCACTTTTGGTGAATTGCTTGCTTGCTTGCTTGCTTGCTTGCTTGCTTGCTTGCTTGCTTGCTTGCTTGCTTGCTTGCCTGCTTGCTTGCTTGCTTGCTTGCTTGCTTGCTTGCTTGCTTGCTTGCATGCTTATTAATTTGCCTATTTATTCATGACGTTGTGTAAGAGCTTGTCCTTCCATCCATCCACCCATCCATCCACTGGAGAGGGAGGGCTCATACCAGAGACGTACAAGAAGATCATACCAGCGAGGTACAAGCCGCTTTCAATGCTCTCTTCAAACCCAAGGTATGGCTTCAGCCTCTTCTGGTGAATTGGTTTGTTTTATGCTTGCTTGCTTGCTTGCTTGCTTGCTTGCTTGCTTGCTTGCTTGCTTGCTTGCTTGCTTGCTTGCTTGCTTGCTTGCTTGCTTGCTTGCTTGCTTGCTTGCTTGCTTGCTTGCTTGCTTGCTTGCTTGCTTTGCTTGCTTGCTTGCTTTGCTTGCTTGCTTGCTTGCTTGCTTGCTTGCTTGCTTGCTTGCTTGCTTGCTTGCTTGCTTGCTTGCTTGCTTGCATGCATGCTTGCTTGCTTGCTTGCTTGCTTGCATGCTTGCCTGCTTGCTTGCTTGCTTGCTTGCTTGCTTGCAGAAACAGGTTAATCTTCATAAAAACAATCCATCAGTTTCAGCACATATTTGACCCTTGGAGGTCATGCTGTTCTTCGAGGAGATGTGCAAGTGTGCAAATTAAATATTAAAATGTATTAAACTGTGCAAATTAAAAAACAATCCATCAATTTCAGCACATATTTGACACTTGCAGGTGCTGCTGTTCTTCGAGGAGATGTGCAAATGTGCAAATTAAATTAAAATGTATTAAACTGTGCAGATTAAAAACAATCCATCAATTTCAGCACATATTTGACACTTGCAGGTGCTGCTGTTCTTCGAGGAGATGTGCAAATGTGCAAATTAAATTAAAATGTATTAAACTGTGCAAATTAAAAAACAATCCATCAATTTCAGCACATATTTGACACTTGCAGGTGCTGCTGTTCTTCGAGGAGATGTGCAAATGTGCAAATTAAATTAAAATGTATTAAACTGTGCAAATTAAAAAACAATCCATCAATTTCAGCACATATTTGACACTTGCAGGTGCTGCTGTTCTTCGAGGAGATGTGCAAATGTGCAAATTAAATTAAAATGTATTAAATGTGCAAATTAAAACAATCCATCAATTTTCAGCCACATATTGACACTTGCAGGTGCTGCTGTTATTCGAGGAGATGTGCAAATTAAATTTAAATGTATTAAACTGTGCAAATTAAAAACAATCCATCAATTTCAGCACATATTTGACACTTGCAGGTGCTGCTGTCTTCGAGGAGATGTGCAAATTGCAAATTAAAATTAATTAATGTAATTAAACTGTGCAAATTAAAATAATCCATCAACTTTCAGCACATATTTGACACTTGCAGGTGCTGCTGTTCTTCGAGGAGATGTGCAAATGTGCAAATTTAAATTAAAATGTATTAAACTGTTGCAAATTAAAAATACATCCATCAATTTCAGCACATATTTGACACTTGCAGGTGCTGCTGTTCTTCGAGAGATGTGCAAATGCGCAAATTAAATTAAAATGTATTAAACTGTGCAAATTAAAAACAATCCATCAATTTCAGCACATATTTGACACTTGCAGGTGCTGCTGTTCTTCGAGGAGATGTGCAAATGTGCAAATTAAATTAAAATGTATTAAACTGTGCAAATTAAAAATAATCCATCAATTTCAGCACATATTTGACACTTGCAGGTGCTGCTGTTCTTCGAGGAGATGTGCAAATGTGCAAATTAAATTAAAATGTATTAAACTGTGCAAATTAAAAAACAATCCATCAATTTCAGCACATATTTGACACTTGCAGGTGCTGCTGTTCTTCGAGGAGATGTGCAAATTAAATTAAAATGTATTAAACTGTGCAAATTAAAAACAATCCATCAATTTCAGCACATATTTGACACTTGCAGGTGCTGCTGTTCTTCGAGGAGATGTGCAAATGTGCAAATTAAATTAAAATGTATTAAACTGTGCAAATTAAAAACAATCCAGCATTTGCTTCACTTATATTTGACACTTGCAGCTCCTGCTGTTCTTTGAGGAGATGGCTTCTGTCATCTTTAGGGGGCGGCAAATATATCTATATTGCCCCAACGTTAGATCTATATAGATCTATATATAGCAAAAAATACATATATATATGTATATATATATGGTATATCGGTACCTCAGGGAGGCCTCTGAAAAATCTGGGATTTATTTTACATGTAGTCTGCATCATATCAAGGTGCCTTGTGCCTTCAAAACAAATACAGGATTTATTTAAAGTCCAGTAATCACTTGTGAAGTTCGCTGCCGACGCGGTCACATACTAAACAGTCACGATATAGCCTCCCAAACCAACCCAGGCCTAGTCCTCCCTAACCCCATCATCAGTTCATCACCCTCAGCAGTTCAGCATACATCAGGTCCTAGAGAAGTCTTTACACTGTCTAATTTTTGCACCTTCTAGGCAGCTCCCCTGGCTGGATATTCGGACAAAACTAACGCAAGCTAGTGCACAGAGAGCTGCCTAGAAGCTGCTACTGGTTGCTGAACAGTTCATCATCATCATCAATTGATCATCATGCCGCAATTGCTTCCCTAGGGTAGTAGACTAGTAGGGTTACATGGACACATTGTGCAGTCGCCCTGAATCATCCCCTAAAGGCCATAGGCTGAAGTGTGGGTGGGTGGGTGAGGGTGGGTGAAGGTGGGTGTGGGTGTGGGTGTGTGTGTGTGGGGGGGGGGAGGGGCTCGACTGCTTTAAGAACCTCGTCCAGAGACCAGAATTTAGAACGCGCATCCGAACGCGTTGCGAGCGCGCGTTTTCTTGCCCAACTGCCGCTTGTGCAAAGCTGGGCGCGAAGGTCTAGGTGACGTCCAGCCTGGCGTAGAAGGGCTGTCCAGGTCCAGTTCCACAACGCAGCCGGCTTGGTTGGTTGAGCCCCCCTTGCATGCCTTCATGTGCGCGTTCGTCGAGTTGCTAATGTTGTTGGGACTGACGCCAATGTCATAAGCGCAACAAAACAAGAGGCAAGGTCCACCTTCTTCAATCCGCGCATGGAAGTTTGCTCTCCAGTTAGAAGCCAGTGGGGCTTTCTCGAGAAAGGCCAAGACGGCTGCAGGCGACTTACGATCGCTCTTATAACTTTGTAAGCCAGCTTCATTCAGAAGGCTATTTGCCGTTTTCATTTGGAACAGTGCGAAGAAAGCAAATAGGAGGAGCGAGGAGCAGTTCGACGGCTCAAACGGCTCATATAGATCTATATAGATATATCGGGACCGGGGGGGGCGTCGGACAAGGGATATCGATAGATCTATCGGCTTCGCAAATATATATATATATAGATCTGTATAGACCGATAGATCTATATAGATCTATCGGTCTTTGCTGCGCCCTAGTCATCTTAAACTGAATAACAGTTTAAAGTTTTTTAAAACATAGGTGTCTTACTAAAAACAAACCAGCATTTGCGGCACTAATATTTGTCTTAATGAAAACAAACCAGCATTTGCGGCACTAATATTTGTCTTACTAAAAACAAACCAGCATTTGCGGCACTAATATTTGTCTTACTAAAAACAAACCAGCATTTGCGGCACTAATATTTGTCTTAATAAAAACAAACCAGCATTTGCGGCACTAATATTTGTCTTACTAAAAACAAACCAGCATTTGCGGCACTAATATTTGTCTTACTAAAAACAAACCAGCATTTGCGGCACTAATATTTGTCTTAATAAAAACAATCCAGCATTTTCATCACTAATATTTGACCCTTGCAGGTGCTGCTGTTCTTTGAAGAGATGGCTTCTGTCATCTTAACACCGTTCATGCTTTACTTCTCGCTACCTGCCTGTGCCGGTAAGTCCAGGTCACAATATAACATAATATATGACATAACATAATATAATATAATTGAATATGTAGGTAAGTCCTGGTCGCAATATAATATAATATAATATAATATAATATAATCGAATATGTAGGTAAGTCCTGGTCGCAATATAATATAATATAATATAATATGAATGTATGTATGTATGTATACAGGAGGGTGCAAAAAACAAATACCCCCTGATGGGGTCGAAAAATTTGAAATATTTTTCAAGGGGTGGTGTGTGTGTGTGTGTGGTGGTGGTGGGGGGGGTACCCCGACCCCATGAAATTAACTGTAAGTTACCTCATCTACCAGCAAATGATCTCCTCTTTCATATTACACCAGGAGAGCCCCATACCATTGAGTGGAACCAGAGAAAACATAACATGTCAGCTTCCTATAGCCAGCCAGCCAGCCAGCCAGCCAAATTGGGTGGTCTCATTGGAGTGCTGAAAAAAAAAAAAACGATATCTGGCACAAGTGTCGATAAATGGATGGTATCACTTCTGGGTTTAGGCCTCCTCCAATGACAGCGTGTTAATAGCTTTTTAGGGCCATTTAGGGCTATTTAGGGCCATTTAGGGCTATTCAGGGCCAATTAGGGCCATGTAGGGCCATTTAGGGCCACTTACGGCCACTTAGAGCCATTTAGGGCCATTTAGGGCCATATAGGGCCATTTAGGGCCATCAAGGGCCTTTTAGGGCCATTCAGAGCCAATTTAGGGCCATTAAGGGCCAACTTAGGGCCATTTAGGGCTTATTTAGGGCCATTTAGGGGCCATTTTGGGCCATTTAATTGGGTTCTTTGTAGCGTCAATTGGGGCCAGAACAGGGTCAAAAGTAGGAAGAGCTATATATAACGGGAAAAACAATCTCTGGCACCAGTGACAATCAAGTCCATACAGCCTATTTCCTGAAAAACTCCTCAATAGCTCCTCCCGGCAATTTCCAATTAGTAGTGGTGGTCGTGTGTGTGTGGTAGTGTGTGTGTGGTGGTGGTTTGGACTCGAAGAATTCCCTGAATAACCAGCTCCTCCCAGCAATATCAGCTGCCAACACTTTTACCGGTACCGGAAACCTGCCGCAGATTTTGTGTGCCCCCCCCCCCCCCCCCCCCTGATTCATCCTATTCGGAGAACCTTGGACTGTGAAGCAGCAACAAGAAACACCTAAAGGAGCATAACATGAGCAACGCACACAACAAACACAGCAAAGCAAAGCACACTGGATACGTTTTCCCTCATGTTTTTACACTCATAGCTGCCCTAAGCAACTGAATATGTTTTCCCTCATGTTTTTACACTCACAGCTGCCCTAAGCAACTGAATATGTTTATCCCGCCTGTTTTTACACTCATAGCTGCCCTAAGCAACTGAATATGTTTTCCCTCATGTTTTTACACTCACAGCTGCCCTAAGCAACTGAATATGTTTCCCCTCATGTATTTACACTCACAGCTGCCCTAAGCAACTGAATATGTTTTCCCTCATGTTTTTACACTCATAGCTGCCCTAAGCAACTGAATATGTTTATCCCTCATGTTTTTACACTCAGAGGAGATTGCTGAGTTCTTGAGAGAATCCACTGTTCATATCGATGGAGTTGGAGATGTTTGCTGGTGAGTGTGGGTGGGTGTGGATGGGCGGGCGGGTGAGCGTGGGTGAGTGTGGATGGGTGGGCGGGCGGGTGAGTGGGCGGGCGGGGGTGGATGGGTGGGTGGGTGTGGATGGGTGGGTGGGTGTGGATGGGTGGGCGGGTGAGTGTGGATGGGTGGGTGGGTGTGGAGTTGGAGATATTTGCTGGTGGGTGTTCAGAGCATGATGGTAGTGTGCATTGCTCTGTAGGGGCGGTCAGATACTGAATTCGATGGGTGGGGGGGCGGATGCATTGTGTTTATATGTGGGTGGGTGGGTGTGGAGTTGGAGATGTTTGCTGGCGCGTGTTGAGAAATGATGGTAGTGTGCATCGCTCCATAGGGGCGGCCAAATACTAAAGTGGATGGGTAGGGGGGCGGGGGCGTAGTGTCTGTATGTGGGTGGGTGCGAAGTTGGAGGTGTTTGCTGGTGTGTGTTGAGAAATGATGGTAGTGTGCATCGCTCCTTAGGGGCGGCCAAATACTCAAGAGGATGGGTAGGGGGGCGGGTGCGTAGTGTCTGTATGTGGGTGGGTGCAAAGTTGGAGGTGCTTGCTGGCGCGTGTTGATAACATGGTAGTGTGCATTGCTCTGTAGGGGTGACCAAATACTCAAGTGGATGGGTAGGGGGCGGGTACTTGGTTTTTATAGATGTGTGCCACATACCTGCTTTGTTCATTGTGCTTGTGGCACTGCCTTATCTTGCTTGCAACCCGACATCTAAATGTATGTGGGTGGATGTGGGTGGATGTGGGTGGCACATACCAGTTTTGTTCATTGTGCTTGTTGCGCTGCCTTACCTTGCTTGCAACCTGACACCCAAATGTATGTGGGTGGATGTAGGAGCATGGCGTCTGTATGTGGGTGGGTGAGGATGTGCGGTCGGTTGAGTGTGGATGGGTGGGCGGGTCAGTGCGGGTGTGTGGGTGTACATAGGTGGGTGGGTGTTGGTGGGTGTGGGTGGGTAGTTTTGGTTGCATGTGAGTGGATGTGGGGGCATTGCTTCTGTGTGGGGGTGGGGGTGGATGGGCGGGTGAGTGTGGATGGGCGGGTGAGTGTGGATGGGTGTGGTTGGGTGGTTTTGATTGTATGTGGGTGGAGTGAGGGATAGGGGGGTGGGGTGGGGGGATCTAGGGGGGGGTGAAGGATGAGGGTGGGTGGATGGATGTGCAACTTGTTGGTTGGTAAGTTGGTTGTTTGCGTCATTAGGGTTGGGTAAGTTGGTTGTTGGTTGGTAAGTTGGTTGTTTGTGTCATTAGACTGATCATTTACCCCTTGGCCTCCCCTTGATCCTTTGTACCGCTTTCTCTGTACAGCCTTGCAAACTTCGATCTGGATCAACATGGCAGTACCAAGTACGGAGCCCCAGGCCAGCCAACGTGTTATCCCCACCATCCCCACCAGAAAGGCGGCGGAGCGCCAAGGGGCGGACCTCCTGACAGTAGTGGCGTGGTGTGCAATCGACAAGGCAAGGTAGAAAAGTCGCTCCTTACCTTCGTAGCCACCTACCCCACATGGGAGCCGCAGCCTGCTGGCAAGCGGATGCTACGAACACTTGCCAGGTAAGACCCCCCCCCCCCCCCCCCCCACACACACACACACACACACACACACACACACACACACATACATACAAACACCTACCTACCTACCTACCCCACCTGGGAGCCGCCGCCTGCAGGCAAGCGGATGCTGCAAACACTGGCCAGGTAGGATCCCCCCCCCCCCCCCCCCCCCCCCCCCCCCCCAACACACACACACGCACCTACCTACCCCACCTGGGAGCCGCCGCTTGCATGCGAGAGGGAGCTACAAACATGTTTTTTATTTTTGGACGACACATCCTCATTCTGTTGTTGCATGGCGATGCATGAACACGCCAACACCCCGGGATCTGTGCTTTGTGCTCTGCCATGCGATACCCAAGTAGCTACTTAACCTAGTCTTCATAAATCCGAAATAAAAGAAGTTCTCTGCAGCGTCGCAAGCGACGCTACGAATTGGCGGAGAATGTTCGCGACGGAGCGACAGGTGGCAACGGAAGCGAGGAAGTTACGAGACCGTTGGCTGACGTGTCAGGCTTCGTCTCGGTCAAACGGTCGGTCGGACGGACAAACGGTTGAACAGGGGGCATCGCCAAGACCTCTGGCCTGGCCTGGTAGGTAGGGGGCATTATCAAAGTATGACACTACGGGCAGTTCAATGCAACTCAAAGCTTCAGGCTAGACCCAGTGCCTGGCTGTTGGAGCTGGCTGGAAGCTAACCCCAGTGCCTGGCTGTTGGAGCTGGCTGGAAGCTAAACCCAGTGCCTGGCTGTTGGAGCTGGCTGGAAGCTGCCATGAGTAGCCTAAAAATGAAACAGTGGAATCATGATCAAACGATGCCAAACATGATGAAGCTCGGTCAACTCTGGTGAACTTCAATTATGAACTAAGACCTGTACAATTCTTGACTTAAGACATGTACAAATCTGAACCAAGACATGTACACATCTGAACTAAGACATGTACAAATTTAACTCAAAACATGTACAAATCTGAACCAAGACATGTACACATCTGAACTAAGACATGTACAAATCTGAACCAAGACATGTACAAATCTGAACCAAGACATGTGCAATTCTGAACTAAGACATGTACAAATATGAAATATTGGAATGTCCGAACCGCCCCCACCCCAACCCCCAACCCTCCCGTCCCAACCGAAACCCAAAACCCAGCACCCCCTGTACATACACACACAAATTGACATACCAACAACAACAGCAAACACACCACCACCACCACCACACCCACCACCACACCTGCCACCACCAACACCTCTACCCCATCCACCACCACCATCACTACTAACAACAACAGCACCAACATCAGCACCAGCACCAGCACCAATTGAGCAGGACCGTTACACACCTTTTTACTCCCCCATATTCTCACTCAGCCAAACGAACTACCACCGGCACTACATGGGGGACTCAGGCGATGTACCGCCCTACTACTTCCCTGGACAGGGACCAGATCCAATGGACCCCTCATATGCCCTCCCGAGGTACAGAGAAGGTTTGAACCCTCGTCAGTATTCTCTAAGCCCTCAGAACGGCTTGTCTCCTTGGCCTGGGCAGTACGAAGGTACGCCGCCTGCCATGCAGGCAGGTCAGCATTGTGGTCCTGGCCCTGTGGGTGAGAGGCCTCAGCCAGTCCCTCCGGTGGATGAGGCAAGCCCAAGTGCCAGCTACCACCGGCTTGATGGGAGGAGAGCAGTACAAGTGGTAGTGCCTGAGTCGACCCGTGGTACTGTGGATGGTGTGGAGCCTTCACACATGCCAGGTGGCATGGTTTTGAATGGTTTCGGGTCTTCATTGCAGCACTCCGGCCACCATGGTGACCTGGATCCCTTCAGAGAGGGACAGCCTGGACAGCACCGAAACCACCCAGGCACTACAGGCGGTACAAGGTCAGATCAGCAGCCTGATGGTACAGATAGGATGGGGAGTACAGGGCCTGCCTACAATGACTACGAGGAGAGCCCGCCAGGCTGTCGGGAAGAGACCTGTGGGCATGGATCTAGCGCTGATGCAGATCTTAATGTACATGGTTACAAAGGCGGTACAACAGACGTTATTGATGTACATGGTTATGAAGGCCGTACAACAAATGAAATGGATCTCCAGCTTCCCTTCAGCACCCCACCTGACGATTATCAGTGCCACGGCCAACGTGCTGGTACACAGAGTTTAGGGTTTACACCTGACCCGCTTGGTTCCGACAGCGGTACAACACCCAACCTAGTCTTCCCGCACAACGCAAAGTACAACCCTAGTCGTCCCACCACAAGCACAGCGCAGTCTGAACTGTTGGTTCCAAAACCTTGGCGGCCCCAGGTGTCTCGCTTGCGTGGCCAACCCATCCACTCGGGACCTGGGAGCAGTACTGCCTCCGTCAGTTACAGCGATGTACAACGTACTCCAGGTACTTCATCATCCTTGTCGGCGCCTGAGCCGTCTCATAGGCAGACGAACCCCGGGGTCCCACCCTCCCACGGCCATTCCGGAAGTTACCAGTGGACCCCCCAAGGTCCAGGGCCGGCTAATCTCCAGTACGGTCTGCGCCCCCCGCCCCCCTGTGTACCGCAGTCTGGAGGGCTGGGCCCCCCGCTGGCCAACTACTCCAGGGGGGGCTCAGAGCGGGTCCAGAGTTCGGGAGCTGCCTCAGGGTATCATGCAAGTGTGATGGCCCATGGCCTCAATGACTTCGGAGCCAGGGGGGGCTCAGAGGGGGTCCAGGGTTCTGGAGCCTCCTCAGGGTACCATGCAAGTTCGATGGCCCATGGCCTCAATGACTTCGGAGCCAGGGGGGGGGACGACTCACTGCCAAGAAATGAGACAGAGGACTTGCAGAACCGGCTGGTTGCTGGTCATGGACTGTTGCAGAGCCTGTATGAGGCGAGGGAGGTGACAGTCCAGCACCGGCGGATGCAAGCGCTAGCTGAAAGGAGTATCTCACACTCCAGGCTGGGTCGGAAGAGTGACCTGGGAGGCCATGGTCAGCCCTAGGGGTGCAGGCTGATTTTGATGATTTAATTAATATTTTGTTGTTGGCTGGATGGTCATGGGCTATTTCAGAGCTTGTATGGGGCAAGGGAGGTGACACGCTAGCACCGGCGGATGCAAGCGCTAGCTGAAATGAGTATTTTGCACTCCTTGCTGGGACAGAGGAGTGAGCTGGGTGGTGACCAGCCAGTTGGTCTTATCTTGCTTGCAAACTGCTATCTAAATGTATGCATGCATGTAAAGGTCGTCGTACTGACTTGCTTGCAACCTGCTACCTAAATGTTTGCATGCATGTATGTTCCAGTCCAGGGGTAGTCCAAAGAGGCTAAAGAGACTTGCCCAACCGTGATAGGAAGGGCTTGTGCATATAAAGCTCGTTGTACTGACTTATCTTGCTTGCAACCTGCTATCTAATTGTGTACATATAAAGCTCGTTGCACTGACTTATATTGCTTGCAACCTGCTATCTAATTGTGTACATATAAAGCTCGTTGCACTGACTTATCTTGCTTGCAACCTGCCAACTAAGTGTATAAATGTAAGGCTCCTAGATACTGGTATGCCACCATGCGTCTAACGGGATATTGATAGTCTAATGCTGGAAGAAGTGAAGGAAGAGTTATATGGGCTGTGTTGTTAACATAAGAGTGCCAGTGTCTTGACGTAGCACCAACGTGCTCTTAATAGCCTTCCGGTGCTACCAGTGTTGTTCAGGACGTTGCATCCTCCGTCGCAGGCGCAACGTCAAAGAGTGGGGAGGGTCCGTTGACCAGAAGGTAGGGTCTGTTGCGTCGCTGGACGCAGGCCATGCAGTTGTATCTCAGGCAGCAGAGCCGGGGGTCCTCCTGAGGTACCCTGGGTGCTATCGGCAGCTTTATTGACCCCAAAAGCACCCCTCAAAGGCTCTAACGGAGCACCCCAAAATTACTGTGGTGTTTTTTGTACCACTTGGTGTCTTATTTGTTTTTTGTACGGTAGCCTAGCAGAAGACTCAGCGCATGCAAGGGACCAGTCCGCCTGATTCTTTCATGCTTCCATGCATGCTTGATGTCACTGTTTTCTTTTGGGGCTACGCATGGCAGCTTCCAGCCAGCTGCAACAGCCAGCCACTGGGTCTAGGCAAAATCTTTCAGTTGCATTGAAATGCCCGAAATGTCAACTTTCAGACGCACTGGCTAGCTCCAGGTTTGGCTCACGGACGGGGAAAGGGAGCTGCCTAGAAGTTGATACAAAAAGCAAAAAAAAGGAACAGTGGACTCATGCAAGGTACTAGTCAGCATGATTCATGCTTCCATACAAGGCTTGCATCGCAAGCTAGATGTCCAGGGATTTTATTTTCGCTACGAGAAGCAGCCTCTAGGCAGCTCTCCTGACTGGCTCTTCAGCCAAATCTAACGCATCATAGTGCATCTGGAAGCTGAAAGAATCAGCTTTCCAGTCCTGTTTAAATGTTGGGGCTCAGCCCAGTGGCTGGCTCATGGATTTTCCTAGAACCTGCTGATCGTGGCTGAAAAGAAAAGCTATGTTGATGTCTGCACTATTAGGCTGATTAGCAGACACATTTACGTGAAGAAATGAATGTTTAATATTTTCTAGGTGGTAGCATTCTAGTAACCCTGAATTGGTTTGATTTCGTCTTGTAGGTGTGTTTGATGGGCTCCTTTATGGCTCTTCCCAGACAAGAAGGTACCACCGGCACCTGCTACTACCAGTAAAAAAGGAATAGTATGCCTTATTACAAGGCGCAAGGTTGAAGTTCTAGCTGTGTGTTTGATGGGCTCCTTTATGGCTCTTCCCAGTCAAGAAGGTATGACTGGTAATACCGGCACCTGCTACTACCAGTAAATAAACAAATAGTCTGCCTTATCACAAGGCGTGAGGTTGAGGGCGCCGGCCTGTTTGCTTGCACTGGGGCCGACCGCTACTACGAGCACTAGTCTACCGGAGTTGTTTTGCTGTTGTGCGTTGAAGCAGTACAAACAGTCAGTTTATCACGGTTGCTTTGACTTGTATGTGTGTACCTATACATATATGCAAGCTGCTGCTTGTTGCCGGAAAGGAAAGCTTTGTCTACCTTGAAGTCAGGGGTAGTCAGATAGGCTAAAATCTGACGTAAGGGGACTTTTTGTATGTTGGTATAGTCCAGTGGTAGACCATATAGGCTAAAGGGAATTTCCCAACCATGACAGGAGGGGCTTAAACGAAAAGGCACTGATGAACTGAACCCCAAACAATCGTTTTACCGACGGGTGTGTGTGGGTGTGTGTGTGTGTTGGGGGGGGGGGGGGGGGGGGGGGGGGGGGCTGAGTTTGTGCTACAGTGGAAATTAAGTTCAATGATTTGATGGGAACTTGCCCAACCTTGAATTAACATGTTCAATTCTAAATTGCTGGGATTATAATGTATCGACGAACGTTGTTTGTGTAAGACAAAGGAGCCAAGGGCCAAAGCGAGTTAGAAGAGTTTATGCTTTTCAGCTGACTGTGTTTCATCGTGGTTATCATCTCAATTCGTAGCACACTACCGGTTCAATTTATCAGCTACCGGTACTTTCAAGTTACAACCTCCAGAGTTTCAACTTTCAAGGAAGCTGCACCCGTGAAAAGAATGGTAATAAGACAATGGGGCAAAATTGCAGGGACCCAATCTCAAGTCTGTACACATTAAAAAACCCTAACCGTCAATACCATATGTGCAGATCACTCGTTCCGGTAGTTTGTAACGTAACAATTGATCATGAACACACCGCTAATTCAATTTCTTGCTTTATTGCACTCAGATAGTCAGATTGTAAGATGTTAATAAATGGATTGTTGGAAGAACCCCTGTAAGTTGTGGTGTGGGGCTGTGGATTTGTCCTGGCCAACATTTAGTCATTTTGTGTTTTGCTTCTCAAGCGCATCTGCCATTTTTGTATTGCTTTTCTTGCGCAACTGCCTTTTATTTTTTTGGGTTTTGACTTGGGGCTGCAGGCTAATTAGCAGCGAGCGAATTGAAGCTGCAAACGAATTAACAGCAGGCAGCGAGCAATTTGCAGCTGGAAGCGGATTAGAAGCAATTGAAATTGAAATTGTTACATCCGTGTAGAACCGTTACTCACAGGACGTGAAGTTAAGGACACCATAGCGTAAGCCAGAGCTAGCTATAGTCACCGTAGGACCATCTCAGTAAAAAGAATTACCACCGATGCCTGAATGACAGGCATCGTAGCCCCATCATGCCAGTGCAGCTTAATACGGGGGGTTTTCACCCCGGTTGGGAAGCACCGGCACAATACAGCCGTCAAGACAAAACCTGAGAGGGGGGACGGTCTGTGTGCTAGTCCCCGGGTATCGACCCGGGGTGTGCTTCCATAAAGCGTCTGCACTGTAAAATACTCTGGAAACTAGTAATGGTGTGAGAATGGATTATGTCCGCCAGTTTGAGGGCACAGGATCTCTGGAGTCCAAGAGTGGTCATAGAAGTCAAAAAAGAGGTAGGAATAGTACCATTTGTACCAACGGTAATGACTTCATAGTGAACAAGGTATCCAGCCGATCGAAGGCCATTTACTAATTCAACATGTTGGGCATGTTTAGTAATAAACTTAGTAGCATGATTAGTATCAGAGCAGTATCCAAGCTCAAGAACCCAGAGTTCTTTATCAGACATACAGGTAGGAGAGTCTATGTCGGGTAGGACGGCAAGATCAGGTCTCATTCTCTTCCAGTCCGCTACAGTAATAGTGGAGGGGCGTAGCCAGTCAGGGAGACGTTTGCCCAGGACCCCCCTGGGCAGGTCCTCTTCCTTGCCAGCGTCCATGATCATTCTGCGAGATCCTAGGGCTCCTGTGCAGATGGCCTTGTGGATGAGTCGCACTGCGGCGTCATGTCTCTTGATGTAGAGCCCCTTGAAAGTCCGGTGTGTGCAGCCTGCCAGGATGTGGCCCGCTCCGTCCTCACAGGTGTGGCAGGTGGGGCATAGGGAGTTCGTGGGTGGGTGAGTGCTGGTAATATAAGGAAGTTTCCAGCGGAATGCAAGTTTACGGTTCCACAGTCTACCCCAGCGGGCTTTAAGGATGTGGAATTTAGTTTTATGCTGGATAAGGGTTGAGGTCCAAAATTTGTTACTGGCTTGAGGAAGTTGGTGGGGGGTGTTTTCAGCCCAGGTGGTTGCATAAATCCCTTTAAGAGGGTGTTGACCAAGGTGGCAGCTAGTGGGTAGGTTAGAGGTGATACCTTGTGTAAGGTTAGGTGCTAAAATTCTTGGGGGTATATCTCCCATGGGAGTACGAGGAGGTTGAACTGTAGGCCAGTAAACATTGTGGCGGGGGATTTCCCCAGTGTTATCAGTAAAATTAGTTGAAGTAGGGTGCTCAGCTGCCTTGCGTGCCAGAGTGTCTGCTCTGTCATTTCCAAGGATACCTGTGTGGGAGCGGACTTTACAAAGGGTGGTGTGTGAGCCATGCAGGATGCGTTGAATGAGGTGTTTTTGAATTGATTGCAGTAATTTAGTATGGATGGAACGGGTTGTTGTGGTGGGGTCATGAATCATTTTTTGTATAAGTTGAAGAGAGCAGAGGCTGTCTGTATGAAGGGTAAGAGATTTATCATAATCAATGTTGAGAAGGGCTTGGTGGATGGCTACCAATTCTGCCCGGTTGTTAGTTTTGGTAGCCCCTATTCCCCCAGGGTTGATGGTGTAGCTTTGTCCTGCAGCCGGGACATATACTGCAGCACCTATTTTGCTAGGATGCCCTGGTTTACCTTTTATTAGGCTACCATCTGTGTAGACCTGGAGGCCAGAGGAGGGGGTAGCAAGGTAAAGACAAGGGTGGGTGATGGTAAGAGGAGAGGGAGGAGGGTGCTGGTGGAGTAGAGGTTGCCAGGGATTTTTGGTAAGAGATTTAAGTTTCCGAGGGTAGGTGATGACAATGTCAGTGGAAGTAAGTGTGGAAGGTGGTGTGATAGTAGAGGGCTCCCAGGATGAGGAGAGGCTTTGCATGTAGTATGTCCATTGGTCGATAAAATCTGGGAGTTTAGGAAAGTAAGTAGCTTGGCTGTGGGGGTTGCATATAAGAATTAGGTGTAATTTTTGAGTGGAGGGTGGGGTGTGAGATTTGCTGCCAAGCCAAATTTCAGAGGTAGTATAAAATTCAGACTGTGGTCTAGAGTCAATGTAGTGAATCCAGGAGTGATGGAGGAGAGTTTTGTAAGGGGCAGCAAGGTCATCAGGGAGGAGCATCAGGGTGCAGGTAGGGCTGAGAGTATTTTCAGCATGGTCAGCACTGGCTAGAGCCCACCTTAGAGCTTGGTGTGCTTGTGTGGTGGAGTTGGGAATGTCCACCAGTGAGCCCCCAGTCCAGATGGTAAGAAAGGGGTCTTGGTTGGAGCCAAAGAGCTGGTCAGCAGGGCTGGTAGAAGAGAAGCTGGTGAGGCTTTGGTCATAGCTAAGAGGATTGGAGGTACGGTGGTGAGTAATGCCCAAGGCAGCTGCTGCTTGGTAGAGGAAGGGAGACAGGATGTTAGTGGCAGCAGGAGCAGCTCTGTATCTGGTGAAGAGGGCAGCTAAGTCAGTGTGGTATGTTCCTCCTTGGGTCAGTTGGTTCCATTTGGTGGGGTGGTGATTTTTAAAGTGGTCATAGTTTTGTTTAAGAGAGGTGAGCCTGTCGTTGGGAATGTGCCCAAGACAGTGACCTGTGGGGTTATAAAGATATGAAGCGTTGGTATGTGTGTGTGTGGATTGGTCATCCAAAGTAGTTAGGATGCCTGTTTGTATAATGTAGGCGGAGGGTGGTTGAATGTCCCAGTCTGGGTGCCTGTCATGTGTGTCGATGTGTAAAAGTTTGTGAACCAGATTATGATTGTCAGCATTAAATCCTGGGGAGATGGCCCATTGGCCTTGTTGCTGGAGGTTAGTGAGGTGGATGTCCTTCCTGGGATTGAGGTGTGTGGTTATCGGAGGAGTGGTTTTAAAGGTGTGGGTTAATTGGTCATATGCTGGTTGTCCCACCAGTTCAACAAGGTGAGCCGCATGGTGAGATTGAGGCTTCCAGTGTATGGTGGAGGTAGTGGAGGTAAGAGGTGTGCAGTGGTGGATGCTGTATCCCATGCGTGTGTAGGAGTTGATATGGTCGTTGTGCATGATGGTTGGGGCCCATTGGACGTGGACAACGGTGGTGGTGGCAGGTTTGTCGTCGTTGTAAGAGCGCTTGCCCCGCCAGCTCGTAATGTGCAGGGCTCTGTATTGAGATCCGTAAGTAAGGTGAAGCAGGCGCGCCGGAGGTGCAGGTGCGCTGCTGGCTGGGGATGTCATGGCCTCGCGGATCCTGTCAGGGTGCGAGGTGGAGGTTATTTTATATGCGCGGTAGAATTTGGAGGAGGAGGAGTGTCGGATCCAAGATTTGCATTAGTATTGGCGCGCTGACCAGGTGGCGTCACTGTTGGGGCAGCCCCATGCTTGGTGTGCGTGACTGCCTGCGATCTGCGTGGGCCACGCCCACCATTGGTTTCCTTCCAGGTCCCCAGTGGGGTCCGCCTCGTAGTCTGCATCAGTAACGGAGGCGTGAGGTTGGTAGCGCTGGGTGAGTGGGGTGGAGGATTCGATAGGAGCAGGAAATTTAACGTTGTCTGTCGTGTTCTGCGAGATTGCGTAGCCAGGCGCAAGTTGCCTGTGGGAGAGGGGGAGTGGGTCAGAGTGAGTTGGAGGAATGACGGTTTGGAGGGAGGAGAGGTGTGCGGTGAGGCGGTTCAGGGATCGTTTGTGGTGTTTAGTAATTTTGTGTGAAGTAATAAGAGAGAGGTCTGTAGTGCTGATAAGATGAGTTCCCATGGGGGTGACCAGGTCGTGAAAAGGAGTCATGAGTGAGATAGGGATTGCCTGTGGTGGAAGAGGGAGAGAGTGTATGTGAAGTTTGTCAAGAAGTTCTGTGTCATTCCAAGAAATTGTTATGTCAGATTTTTTAATAATTTCCAGCTGGCGGGCTAGGGACATATATTTAAGTTGCTTGCTGGAGAGAGAGAGAGGATCTAGAGTGGTCATGGTGAAGGTTGATTTGTCAAGAAGAGCCCTGGTGAGAATTCCCAGGTGACCTTGGTCGTTCATGGACTGGGTGAGGGCTGCTGCAGTAATCTGAGTATATTCAGTGAGTAGAGAGGGCACCCCTAGTCCTGCCTCTGTTTTAGGGAGGTGGAGTGCTCTTGTCGGAAAGGATCTAGGAAGGGTGCAGCAGAGTTTAACTGTTTTTAATACTGCTCTGTCAATGACATGAATGTCGGTTAGTGAGAAGGGAGCCACTATCATAGGATATTTAATAGCTGCTCTGACACATTGTGAGATTATTCGTAGACATTGGGTGGAGGTTGCCCTATTTTTAGCTTTAGTAAGGATACTCAAGCCTTTGTTGTGGATGGTTTCGATAGTAGAGTGGAGTTGAGTTTTCCAATTTAAGGTAAGTGAGATGTGAACCCCCAGGTATTTATAGGCTTGGTCTGGCGGCTGGTAGGTAGCATAGGAATTTCCTAAAGGAATTTTTTCTAGCCTTTGTTTGAGAGTGTTGTTGTGAGTAGGTTGTGAGGGGTGTGATTTGTGGAGTATGCCGCTAAGCACACATTTAGTGGCATTAAGGGGGATGCCCGACCAGATACTAAAAGTTTGAACTTTACCACATTGGATGCGAAGGTCCTCTGAGCTGCCGGTTAGGACGGCAGTGTCGTCAGCATACCCCAGGCTGCTAGTGTGGTTTTCATCTGCTGTTGTGGGGGGTAGGGATGCTGCTCTGTATCCTCGTCCTCCAGAACGGAGCCATCTGTGTAGGGGTTCTAGAAAAATAATGAAGAGTAAGGGGGAGAGAGTGTCTCCCTGGATAGTGCCCCTAGTGATGGGGATAGGGGAGCCAGATGTGTTGTTGAGGAGGATATGTGTAGTAGAGTTCGTGTAAATTCCTTTAATTGTATCTATAGGGACATGGGTATAGCCCAAGTTGTGCATAATGCAGAGAAGTTTTTTGGTGATCAATCATGTTGAAGGCAGAGCTAAAGTCAAAGTAGGCAGCATAAAGGTCCTGATGGAAGAGGGCAGCATCCTCAATGTTGTGGAGTAGGGTCAGGAGTTGTCTATAGGTACTTTTGTCTTTTCTGAAACCCTCCTGGCAGGCACTAAGAATGTGATTGGTTTCAGAGTAGGTAGTAATAGTGTTGGTAACAAGGGAGGTCCAGAGTTTGGCTACAGCATTGTTAAGGCCTATTGGCCTGTAATTTTGAGGTAAGCAGGGATCTGATTTTTTGTAGAGCATGACTGTGTGAGAGATTTTCCAGCAGTCTGGTGTTTCTCCCAGGATCCATACTAGCTGCATGGGTTTGTGTATGGTGAGGTGCATTTCCTGTGGGAGGCACGTAAGTAGTTCATTAGGTATCCCGTCTGGGCCTGTGGCTTTGTCAGTGGAGAGTTTCCTGATGCAGTCATCATAGGTGGTTGAGGAGGAGAGATAGGTGTACGGGGAGGCAGTGGTTTGTATGGAGTTGGCTGGAGTTTCAAGGTGGTATTTGTCTGTGTGTGTTTCCCATGGAGGGGGAGTGGCATGTCGGGTATAATCATCTGAGATGGGTGGTGTGGGAGGTGACATAAGTTTACCCATGTGTTTGGTCAAAACTTCCAGGAGACCCTGGGTACTGGTGCTAAGTGTGTTCGAGGATGCGCCCAGTAGGGCAGTGGGTGTGTGTGTAATTTTCAGGAGAGAAAATATACCTGTGAGTTTGTCGTGCCAGTGTGCTGAGGCGGCGTCTGAATTTCTTGATGGAGGCAGTTGCTCTCTCCTCTTTGAGTGCAGCCTGCATGTGACGTAGTTCTGTAATACTTTGTTGAATATCAGCAGTTAGAGAGAGGCAGTAGTCTGGGAGTAGTAAGTTTTGTAGGTGTTGTTGTATTTTAATTTTAGTGGTAGGTGAGTATGTACCTGCCGTATGAGGTGTGCTTCTGAGCTCCATGTATTGTTGTTGGTCAAGGTGGGTGGAGGCTGTTCAAGCCTGTTCGAAGGCTTTAATGTGTTTAATATGGTAGTTAAGACTACTTTAAGTTGTAGC
>JACBWV010000099.1:1424321-1690456 GCA_013435795.1 Chlamydomonas sp. ICE-L
TTGTTAGCTTTACACATACAGCCCATTCTGGTTTAAAGATGCCACCCCATGAAGTGTATGATGATAAGAGACTACAGCCAAAAGCTATATGAAGCTCAGTCAAAAAAGAATGAAAGATGAATGACAGTGCCCAATGACAGTAGGGGACCAGAGTGCGTGTAATGTTTACAGAAGAAGACCTTTGAAAGGAGAAGCCACGTTTTTCCACATAGATTTACACCATTGAAGAACTAATAGGATACAGATTCAGCTCTAGGATTCAAACGCTATATAGACCAGCGAAATGAACTTGTTACAAATGTGAAAACATAGTAGAGCCATAAAAAGAAGACCATCAATCAGAAAGATGCAAGATCAAAGGCCTTTAATTCCCTATGACGAGATGTTACGCCGTGATAAGAAGGACGACCCGAAAAGCAAAGAACAGTGCGAAAGCCCAACGTTTGCTGAGTAACAGCGGGCGGCGTGTCCCGCTACCCAACATTCCTCCATTCCTCCTCCCTAGTAGGCGGGGGGAACTTAACCGGTATAATCAGCTCGCACCCTTTGCCGCGGAGAGTAGAAAGGTGTAACAAAGTGTAACTGACTCGTATTTTTGTCGTATTTTGTCGATTTGTCGTTTTGGATTGATGCCTTCGCATCCATTAGCCGTTGGCTAATCAGATTTTTCTTAATTATCCATTCTTGTATCCTCCCGTCAACGCAGTGATGGTCGCTTCAGCTCCGAACTTAGGCGAATCGCGTCATCTCCCGATATTAGGCGATTGTTGGTACTGCATGCTCATTTGAGAGAAAGACTACAGACGAACGCGCCCACAAAACAAATAGCCCGGGCCCAGCGCTTGACAGTCGCGGAATGTACCTACCCGTCTTTTGCATTTTTTCGGAATTTTCTATATACTCGTGAGATGCCGTCGTGCCGCTATGCCATAACTTACTCATGACTCCCTGACGTTTCCAGGCAGGGCACTAAAACCCCACCAGTGCAGATCTACACGAGACTCCTGAGAGGCCTAGGGTTCCACACAAGAGGATCAGGCACATGAAGCATACGAGTTCACGAACCGGACAGAAAATAACTTCGTCAGCAATGCCACATCATATGCTCGCTGATCAATCTAGTTCCTAGGAGATCGAAGGAACGCGCAACCTCGCAACGAGCTCGAAATCAGGCCTAACCGGAACAAACCCTGAAGAGGACCTTCACATACTGGATCCCTCGGATATCATTGTTCCTACGCCCAATCCCACCAAAGGTACACCACTCCAGGGTTAAGGTAGTTAATCCCTGCCTTCCACACAGATCCTAAAAACCGACACTCTGACCCAGCTCAGAGTACGCCTCACGACGCTTAGGGCGGAACCCTTTCTATCTAGATTAGCCCGAGTGGGCTGCCTCATCCCAGCCTACCGTAAAAGTGCGATCAAAGAATTTCCAGCATACGGTGCTTGGCGATAAGCCTGCAGGCCCGCACAGCCAGCCCGCACAGGTGGTGGCCATCAAGCAGATGTTCCCAGGATTGCCGTACGCGTAGGATTCATAGAGGCGGGAGGCCAGTGCAGGTGGCAATCACCGGTGGAGGTGAGTTGGGCTCCTGCGAGGTGCCATCAGCAGATCTGTGTACACTCGTGGCAGCAGCCTCGCGATCCCGATAATGGTAAGCACCAAGAGTCCCCTCTGCATGGTTGCGAGCCTGCTCTGCAAGGTTGAGTAGAGGACCCAAAGACCTAAGGACGAACTCCGCAGCAAAGACGGCTTGACCCACCTCATTTATTTCCGTGGAAGCGGCGCCAGCAGAGCGGCAGACGGAGGCGTTGAAGGACCGCGGAGAAGGTGCCATTGTAGCTCATACACCGTAGAGACAGGGAGGTGTGGACAACCCAGAGCAGAAATGGAGTGACTCCACCTAAGTCGCACTGCTCTTGCACTCTTGTAGATTCTTCCATAACACTCACATCAGAGTATATTCCACTGAGTCCGTCAGACTTGCCGTCACATAGCCAGCTTCATGGCTATGGGATCAAGGTCACAGTGTCGTAGGTAAAGCGGGCATCACGGGTGTAGCGACCTTGCATACTACTGGATAATCTGTGTGTAAACACGAGCATAGTCGCATCAGAATATCCTCAACCTCAGTTTCGAGACGTTGGACAAAAGGATAAGGAGACGGAACATGGAGTATTGGAGGGGGGGGTTCTTCCAAGAAGAATGGCGGAAGGAGACTCATCTCCTTCAGCAGAAGGGCGCTGGCGCGCAATCATCAGCTAGCCAATCAGTGGGAGCACGATCTTAGAGGAAAAATTTCGGGTCGCATCCAATTACTGATAATGACGCTTCTCCATACGCGCGACCAGGAAATACCATTCGTTGGTAGTTTCTCGAAGCCGGCAGGAAAAAAGAAAGAAGGCCCACGCAGAAGTTGCATTGTAAGCAGGTAGAATTAATAAGCACCGTAACCTATCATCTAAAAGCACTTCGAGAGTGAAGAGAGATGTATGCATCGGAGACAGACTCGCCAATCTATACACGGAGACAGATAGCGTTACAAGGACAGGCGGACGCCAAGCACCCAGCGGTGGGAGAGGCGGATGCCTGTCCCCTGACTAGACCCTAATTCATGAAACTTAAGCCAGCACCGGCTATACATAGTGTGTCATGAGAGCCGATGGACGCCGCAACAGGAATCTGTCACCGGTCATGAAGGATGACATAACGTCTAATACGGGCAGCTGACACAGTACAGACGAAACACTGTCTGGTGGCCGTATTTCTAAGGAAGATACCTAAGTAGCCACCAATTCATATAACGCTTAGAGCACCGCATTGCATGCTGACTAAAAAAGGGATAATCAATTACGGTGCCACTAAGCCCGTCCAGTCTTTCCTGTCTTGCTCTCTACAAGTAGAAAGATAGTCCGGCTAATCCCTTAGGCTACCGACTTACCGCGTATGGAATGTGGAATTCTGCGAATTTCCACATTCAGAACCTTTAATGATGGTCAATGGCACTAAGACTTTCTTGAGCAACCTAGCCGACTATCTTTCTACTTTTCAGAAGAGGCAAGACAGGACTCCTGGCTGCTTAGTAGAACCGTAATTTATTTATCCCTTTGTTCTTCTGTGACTTCTCATTTGTTTAGCTTCTTACCCTCCGCCACTGTAAGTGGTTGAGATCTGGTCCTGCTCTAGGAGGTTAATACCTACGCCACCCAAAACGGTGGTTTGGGAGTTTGGTTGTTGTCACGAACACACCTTGAGTTAAAGGGGTTTTTCGGCTTTGTGGGGGCTTCGTTTCTTTTTGTTTAAAGCACCATAAGACCAATGCACCTCGCAACGGCGTCCCCAAGTAGGACAGTAACAATGAATGTAATGTAATGTAAGGGCATGTAATTGTAATGTAATGTTTATGTAATGTATGGAATGTAATGTAATGTAATTGTATGTACTGTAATGTATTAATGTAATGTAATGTAAGGTAATGTAATGTAATGTAGGTAATGTAATGTAATGTAATGTAATGTAATTATCAGCTTGGATATCACTTGGATACACTCCGGAGAGTGGACTTTGTGTGTGCAGCACGCCCAATCTATAAATGCGGAGACGAGAATAAGTTACAAGCACAGGAGACCCATTAAGGGGCACCAGGTGAGGAAAGGGGGCGGTAGCCTGGAACCTGATCAGGGTACAGGCTAGACAGCGCGTGTCAGAAGAACCGATGACGCAGTCAACAGGAAGCTGACATAGTACTGTCAGGACCGATAGTTCTAAGGGAGTACACAAGGAGTCACCAAGACATAAAACAAGCGAGAGCACCGCGATTCATGCTGATACTCCCTATGACGCAGGGTACATACAATATAGTACCTCCACCTATGGCACTGGGGACATAGAACCATAAACTGGTAGCAAACAAAAATTATTAAGGAACGGCGGAAAGGCAGGAAACCAGAAGAAAGCCTTGTCTAAAATAAAAAGGATGAGAAAGTATCAGCTTGAAATCACTCCGGTAGAGTGGACAGTAGATTAAAGCAGCGGAACAGACGCACCAATCTATACACGAGACAAGGATAACGTTACAGACACAGGAGACCCATAAAGGGGCACCTGTGGTGAAAAGGAGGCGGTAGACAGGAACCTAACAGGGTACAGATCAAACCGGAGACGTAGGTGACAGGAAGCTGCCACTGAGTCATCTCAAGATGACTCAGTCCCACGGGAAGCTGGCTCAGGAGAGCCGATAGTTCTAAGGGAGTACATAAGTAGTCACCAAGTCATAAAACGCGTGAGAGCACCGCTATACATGCTGATACTCCACCTATGTCACAGGTGACATACAATAGTACTACTCCACCTATGGCACTGGTGACATAGAACTATATGTAACAAATTAAAAAAAAAAAAAAAAAAATCAAAGAACTCCGGAAAAAAAATCGAGAGAAACTTCAAATGAAACCCGAAGGTGTAAGGGAAGGTATGAAGCAAGGCAAAGAACAAAATTTCCAAGTGGATATAAGAGGACAACTAAATATCAAAGTCGGGTAACAACGGTATAGAAAAACCGATCCGGGAATAGGAACCTAATGCCAATCAATGATAACTTAAAGAAACTCTAAATGTAACCAAAGAAACCTTAAAATGTAACCAAAATTCCAGAATACATGTAACCAAAATTCTAGAATACATGTAACCAAAAAATTGGTTTAAGGAGAAAGCAGTCATTCCAAACATGCGAATGAAACGCCAGAACACCATAGGATCAAGGGGCTTGGTGAAGGGGTCAGCACAGTTGTCCTTAGTGTTAACATAGGCAACATCCACCTGGCCATCTCCACCAGCTCCTGGATATAGTGATGGATGACATCAATGTGCTTGTTGCGAGGGAGCAGCTGACAGTCATTGGCCCAGCTCAAGGACCCCAAGTTGTCACCCTGAATGGTGACCAGGTCACAAGGCAGCCCTAGATCAATTCTCAACTTTTTCAACCATTGCACCTCCCTGGCAGTCTGAGACAGGGCCTGATACTCAGCCTCACTGGAGCTAACAGCAACAGTGGGGTGCCTTTTGCTCATCCAGTTCACAAGGCAGCCTCCAGCAAGCACAGCATAGCCAGTCTGAGATCTCCTGTCAGACCCATCATCAGCAAGGATGAGTCATTAAAGACAGTAAAAGAGAAACCAGGGCTGTGAGTGTAAGTGAGTCCCCAGATGGGAATGTTCTCTCAAATACCAAAAGCAGCGCTTGGCTGCAGCCCACAGGGGGCAGTGGGTTGAGCAGAAACCTGGACAGGTAGCTCACAGCAAAAGAAATATCAGGCCTTGTGCAGGTAGCCAGGTACAGCAAGCCCCCACAAGAGAGAGGTACTGGCTATTAGAGGCCAGAGGTTCTCCAGGAGGATCAGTGACAGTGCACTTGGACATGGGAACTGAAAACTTGGGCTTGGTAGCAGCAGTGAGACCAACTGCTCCACCAGCTCAACAATGTAGGAGTGCTGGGAGAGGTCGATCTTAACACACCTGCCGTCAGAATCAAGTGTACAAGTCATGTCCAATGAAAGGAACTGGACAGGTACACCCATTTCCTTGACTTCCCACCCAGCTGCTTCCATAGCCTTGATCAGCAAGGCATACCTATGCGCTCACTAAAAGCACAGATAAGTCATCCACATAGGTCAGGACATAGCTCCACCCACCAGTAGAATCCCTCCTGAAATACAGAGCAGGTTCAGCTTTGCACATGGTAAAACCGTGGGCAACCAAAACCTGCTTTACATCTTTGCTCCAAGCCCTGGGTGCCTGCTTCAAACCATAAGAGATTTAATCAGCTTGCACACAAGGGGAACATTGTCAGGACCAAGTTCATGAAAGCCCTCAGGCTGGTAACAGAACAGGTCCAGACCAGGTTCCAGCTTGGCATTCAAGAATGCAGTCTTGATGTCCAGCTGCCTCACAAACATCTTCCTATGAGTGATGGCAGCAAGGAGCACACGAAGAACCTGCTTTAGAGGAGACGGGGGCATATACATCATGGTAGTCCAGCCCAGGACGTTGCAGAAAACCACGAACTACAAAACGAGCTTTAAAAACGCAAAGAACCATCAGCCCCATGTTCTTGACAAATAACCATCTGCCAGATAGAATCCTCTGCCTAGGAGGCTGTGGAGTGAGGACCCAAGTGCCATGAGCATGGAGGGAGGCCATCTCATCCTTCATAGCCTGCAGCCAGAGATCTCTGTCAGGGTTGGTAGGTAACATTGCAGCTTTATAAGAGAGTTCAGTAGAGGTAGAAATAAAAGCCCCCACGTACAAGCAGTGTACTTGTACATGGGCAGCGGGGATATCAGCAGTATCAGCAGTAACCGGTAATAAAGCCCCCAGCGCAGCACTCATGCGTGGTTGAACAAGGCCGGCCTCCTTTGCCTCTAAATCGTCGAAGCCTGGGTACACTGGAACACCCCAGCCATACGCAGTATCTGACCCGGACCAGTGTTCGAGGTCATCACTCACATCATCTGTGACGGCCACATCGTCGCAATGCCTGGTCCGGTATAAACCACCAGGTATAGCAGGGGGTGAAGTGATCAACAACTCCCGCGAGCTATCCGAATAGGTGGACGGGGGGGTGGCGACTAGTGGGCAGTGGACCTGTACTAGGTTCCACTATGACCCGAGGCTGTCCTAATCCTACGACTTCACCGACGAAACGTGGCGCAGAGGAAGGCCCGGCGACCCCCTGAGATTCGAATAAATTAGAGCTTGAAGGAACATCAGACTCCCCCTGGCCCAATGCCGCCGCACGCGATACAGCACCATCATTACCTGGCCTGGGGACACATCGTCATCCCATGACCAGTAAAGCGGTCAACAATCGGGGTTGGTAAAGGGCCCAGGACATTGTCAGTAGTATCAAGCCCTTTACCGATGATAGCGGCAGGGGTGCGAGAAAAATACTGAGATCCATCATAGGGAAAGAGCCCAGGGATACAGTTATAGCTAAACTGTTCATAGAAGAGCACATCACGACTCTCTACCACCTGGCGCAACTTCGGAACCCAAACAAAATAACCCTTACTCACCAGAGAATACCCAACCAGTCTACCAGATAACGCCCTTTCGTCAAGCTTATTGCGCTTCTTCCCATTCACTAAGGTAACATAGCATGGGCACCCGAACACGCGCAATAACGATACATCAGGTAGAACCCCAAAGAACAACTCATAAGGAGTCTTGTCACCCTGATTAGGCAGCCGGTTGCGTAGGTAACACGCGGCGAGGAAGGCATAGGGCCAGAAGGACTTAGTGAGCTTAGACTCCAAGTGAATGCTCCTAGCTACGTTCTGAAGGACCCCATTGTACCGTTCCACAGTCGCATTCTGCTGAGCAGTGTAAGCCATGGACAATTCATGCACAGCACCAACCGATTCTAACCAATCCTCGAACCACTTCACTATAAATTCCTTAGCCCTGTCAGACCTAAGACACTTGAAAACAAATCCATGCAGCTGAGTCATCCATCTGAGGATGGTAGTTTGAACTGCTAAGGAGCTTCATCCCTGGTTCTCAAGCACAAGACCTCAGCATAGCCAGAGTATTGGTCAGTGAGACACAGAACATAAAACTCCCCACGCAAGCCCCTAATATTAAATGGCCCCATGATGTCCAAGTGAAGGCGTTGTAATGGGGCACGGATCCTAGTTTTGCTTTCTTTAGGAAAAGGGATACGTTTTCCCTTTGCCTTCTGACAAGCATCACATGGGATCTTAGACAGTCTTTGCACCTGTTGGAGAGTGAGGGGTAAGTTCTGAACCAAACCCTTCCTTACAAGGTTGTGCATGGCATCATAGCCAGGGTGACCCAGCCGCCTATGCCACAACCATTCAGGAGTGGTAGGGATCACAACTCCACCATCCTCATCAACATCAAGAGCAAAAGCTGGATAATCTTCAGCACCATACAAACGGCCACGAGGGGTGTGACAAGGCCTACATGCAAACTTGTACACACCATCACTGGAGGCAGGGAAAGACCACAGAACAGAAGAGCCCTGTGTGGCAGTACAACTAAGACTATCAAAAGAAATCTTGCAGTTGTGAGCATGGGCAACAGCATTTACTGACATGAGGTTCACCGGACAGTGTGGGATGTAGAGAACATTGGTTAAAGTGATTGGTGTTGGTAACCAATCACTACCTAACACAATAGAACCCTGACCCACAGACCGTTGAACCACACCATCACCAAATTTAACTGCTGGCCCAGTCTCAGAAGCATGAAACACAGTGAACAAAGACATATCACCTGTGATTGACATCCCAGCTCCAGAATCAACATGCCAGACACCCTCAGACAGGCTCGGGCTGCAGACATTTGAAAATTTCGCAGTGCAAGAGAAAAGGACAGAGCGTACCTCCTATTCTTGTCCAAAGCATACCCATCAATCTGAGCCTGCAAGGAGGCCAGCTGCCGCGGAGTAAGCACACCTGGAAGGGCCAAGGCCATGGGCACCGGATTGGTAACCGGTGCACCAGGCTTGGTCTTACGCAGGTGCGGATGCTTCGTAAAACAGCGATCCTCCGAGTGGGTCGTCTTGCTGAGGCATGGGCCCCAAGTGCAATCCAGACGTCGCTTGTTGGAACCAGAACCCTGAGAACCAGATCCTGCCCATGCTGAAACGCAGCATTGGCAGGAACCTGGGGAGCGTCCCGGGACCAACCAGGATGCCTGGAGTCGGACCTGGGGAGAGCAATGTTCAAAATGTCGAGAGACCGATATGCCTCCAGACAAGACCAGTAATCTACAGTCTGTCTGTTAGCCAACATCATACCGTACTGGATCCGCAGCGATTCAAATCGGATCAAACGGATCCCATTCACAATGGTTTCCATGGCGTGGCGCTGAGTGACAGGATGTCCAGCACTGCGGAGGTCAGTGCACAGACTGCGAACCATGCGAAAGAAATCATCGACACGGTCAGAAGGGCCCATGTGCGCATTATGAAGTTCGATACGCATGAGAGGGACTCTAGAGGCAAGGGCATCAGACTGCGTCTTCCGGATATCCAAAAGGATATCCCGAGGGGTGGCAAAGTCCTGGTATACCTTGACCATATCGTCCTCCATGTTCGCGAGCATCATAGTTAAACACATGAACTCCTGACGTTCGAGAGGCAGTGCACTGAACCCCAACAGTGCAGGATCAAACCGAGACTCACCATGAATGAGGGTATTAGACCCAGCTCCAATCGCAGAAGGGACAGGAGCCAAGGACCTACGAATGTCCATGAAATACTCCGCAGCAAGACCAGCGTCAAGAGCGCGCTGGTCGTCTATGTTCCTAATCACAGGAATGGACCTCGCAACACTCATAAGCAGCTCGAAATCTGGGCTAACAGGACACAGAGGGACAGGCACTCGCACAAACTGATAACCAAGCTTCTCGTGATCACTACGCCTCGTACCACCAAAGGAAACACCATGATCTGGGGGATACAGAATCCCAGAAGTGACTGGACCAAGAAAAGAACGACACCTGGTACCAAGCTCAGAGACAGCCATCACTCGGCGATGCCTCAGCTTCACACTAACATTTGCCATTGTAGCCTGCATATCCATCCGACCGTACAAAGAGCGGTTCAAGGACTCACCATCCCGTCGATCCATGTTGATCAGGCGGTAGTCCCGAAGGTTCAAAGTCGGAGGAGATCCGCCAGTGAGCAGATGCTCCCAAGATGCGCAAGACCGCGTATGCAGCATAGGAGGAGGGCCAGGGGCAGGAGGCAGCTCCACCGGCGGAGGCGGAGGGGGTTCCAGGGAGGCACCAGCAGCAGAGGTGCGTGCAGAGGAAACAGCAGCCTCGCGAGAGCGAGTGTGGTAGCCAGGGAGGCCACGCTCCATGGGGGCAGATGCAGAAGAAAAAGAAGCAAAGCCCTTCAAGAAAGTGGGCTTAGCCACCTCCGGGTAAGCCGGGGGAACAGGCTCAAAGGGAGGCGCCGACGAAGGCTGAGGCTGATACACAGGCGAAAGCTCTCGATTAGGCATCTGCTGATCAGGAGGCTCATACACCGGCGAAACAGCGGAAGTCTCAAAGACACGAGTGGCAGCAGCAGATGGGGTCACGCCACCGAAGTCAGCACTCGTAGCACTCTTCAAGTCCTCCTCATCATCAGTAGTAGTAGAGTAGTCTTCATCATAATTGAAAGGGACGAAAGGAGGCTGCGGGTCTGATGCACAACGGATGATCTGTGTCTGTACACAACACAGCTTCATCAGGACATCCTCAACATCAGAGGAAAGGCGTCGAACATTGAGAGAAGGAACCGTAAAGTTGGAGGATTGATCGGGGGGGGTTACTTCCTTGATGGCGGAAGGACCCTCCTCTCCGGCAGCAGAGGCCGCTGGCGCGCAGTCGTCTAGCCAATCTAGAGGAACCTTCACCCCCGTTGGGAGGATTCGGTCGCATCCATTGCTCACAATGACACTGCGGATCCCACGAGCCCATGAAACACCATTAAGTTTGGTAAGTTTCACAAAGCCGGCAGGAGGCCCTCGCGGAAGTTGCATTATCAAAGCAGTGGTAGTGATGAGGAGCCCAATGACCTATCAGCTTGAAATCACTCCGGTAGAGTGGACAGTAGATTAAAGCAGCGGAACAGACGCACCAATCTATACACGGAGACAAGGATAACGTTACAGACACAGGAGACCCATAAAGGGGCACCTGTGGTGAAAGGAGGCGGTAGACAGGAACCTAACAGGGTACAGATCAGACCGGAGACGTAGGTGACAGGAAGCTGCCACTGAGTCATCTCAAGATGACTCAGTCCCACGGGAAGCTGGCTCAGGAGAGCCGATAGTTCTAAGGGAGTACATAAGTAGTCACCAAGTCATAAAACGCGTGAGAGCACCGCTATACATGCTGATAGAAAGGATGAGCCAAAAACCACTGTAGTACTCCGAAAATGTAGCAGCAAAAAACTTGGGTCATACCGAGCTGAGCTGAGACCAAAATGGAAATGTAACCATCCATGGTAAGCGCAAAAATACTATTCATCCAGAATAGTAGGCACCAAACCAGAAAATCACAGGGAGGCCAAACAGAAATCAATCCTAATACCAAAGGAAGGGGAACAACGGTGACTGAAAGAACCGAGAACTTAACCTAAAGAGAAGACTGAAAAAATCGTGTATCAAAGTTGGGGAACAACGGTATAGAAACCCGATCCGGGAATAGGAACCTAACGCCAATCAATGATAACCAAAAAGACGGATTGAAATATCGTGTGAGAGCAGCACACGAGAGAATCAAAGCCTAAAGGACGCAGACAAGAGGACACTAAAGACTACGATGGAAAAAAAAAAAAAAAAAGTCGATGGAAAAATCCACTACCTTAAAAACTATTCTTAGCATAGAATTCATGACTAGGTTGGGATGAAAAAACCATGATGAACTGGTTTCTCACTCAAAGATGGAAGTAAGAAGATTTATGAAAGTTAATTATCATAAATCCCCAGCTACGGCACTAACGAAAAACATTCTAAGAGGTGGGTATCGCACCGCAAAGAACTCATGCACTCAAGACACACCAAGCGCCTAACCACAAGCAAACCAAACCTGCAGTAACTGAAAAAATCCAAAGGATGCGAAGTTGAAATTTTCAAGAAACTTGTAACCAACAAAGGAAACACAGTTCAATGAACAATAGAAGGGTAGATGTACAACCATAGTACATAAAACCTATCGCCCACCTGAAAAATAGTAAACGCATAAAAAGGACTTCAAAGAATTTACTGCAAAGGATGGACTGAAAGGGCGCTTGAAATACACTCGGAAAACAAGAAAGAGGTGAGCGGCGGTACATCTGCAAGTACAACTGCAAGATTACCCAGCCCACCAATTCACAGTAAAATCCGAAGGGAAACAACTACTACACTCCACAAAAAGTTCCAATCACATGAGGGGCTGGTGATCTAAAAACAGTGTGGAGTAAAAAGAAATAGCTAATCTATGATGAGCTCCACCGAACGAACCATCTGCCTATGGAACTAAGAGTCAGAAACCATCAAGACGCTATAACGGTGGTCTGAATTAAGTACCACCTTCCACCAAAACCAAGAAAGACAGCTGAAAGGAAGCTGCCTAAACAAAGCGTCGTAACGCTCCACCAATCTAGACTACCCTATAAGTCAGTCTAGGAGGTGCTGAGGAATAGGCACTCACACATAGGGCCATGTTAACCTACGTATGAGAACCAGCAGCACCTAAAACAATGAATCCTGGGTTGACTGTAACACCCCAGCCATACGCAGTATCAAGCTAGACCAGTGTTCAAGATCATCACTTACCCATTCGGCAACGGCTACATCATCACATGGGCTTGACCCGAGTAATCCACCAGGGACGACAGGAGGCGTCGGAATTATCGACACCCGCGAGCCATCCGAGGTGGTCGGAGGTTGGCGACTATTAGTCAATGGACCTGATCCAGGTACCACTATGATCGAAGGCTGTCTAAATCCTAAAGCTTCACCGCTAAAACGTGGCACAGAGGAGGGCCTGGCGACCCCCTGAGATTCGGCTAAGATTATAGTTGGATATCCAACTCCCCCCCGCCCTAAAACTTCACACACAATACAGCAAGATCAGGCCCTGGTCTAGAATGCAACAATGATACATCCAGCCAGGCCAGCCAACAACAATTGGGGTTGTTAAAGGGCGTAGGGAATTACCGGTAACACATAACATATCACCGTTTGATGACAGGAGGGATGCAAGCGGGCACGGGGACCCATACTAAAGGGAGAACCCAGGAAGACAGTTTAGAACTGAACTGGAGATAGAGAGTACATCACTACTCACTACTAACTGGCGCAACATTGGAAACCCAAAATATAATAACCCTTACTCACCAGGGAATACCCAACCAGTCTACCAAATAATGCCTTTCTAACTAGCTTGTTGCGTGACTGCCCAATACTAAGATTACATAGCAAGGGCAACCAAACAAACGCAACAACGACACATCAGGTGCAACCCCAAAGAAAAGCTCCGAAGGAGTCTTGTCTCCCTAGATGAACACGCGATTGCAAAGATAACACACTAGCACCATGCTGAGCAGTGTCATCATCAACAACTCATGCATGCCCCAACTAATCGAGATCAACCATGCCTCTATACCACTTAACTAAAAATTCCTAAGCCCTATCAGAACTCAAACACTTGAACTCAAACTCACGGCCGCTGGACTAGGGCCAGGACGGCGTCCACTGCGGCCTGTAGCATGGGCGAAGTCCGGCGCTGCGAGACCTGGGATCACAGAAGGTGGGGAAGCGTTAGGTCGAAGTCGAGATTTGAGGTATGGGAAAAAGGAGACGAGAATGACAGTGCAGCAAGTCACACCTGGTGCAGAAAATCGCACCAATGGCAGAAAATCGCAAATCGCAAGGGCAGAATTCGAACATTTATCGCTAGGATGCGAAGAGCAGAGCCGAGGCATGTAAAGGTCCTAATATCCCGCCGTCGATGATCAGTCAATCTCAAGTCCCCCCCTCTATCGCTCGACTCACCCGGTTGGGGGGTAGAGGGAGCAGCACCCGTAGTGGTGCTGACCATACCCCCCTGCTTCCTACCACCTCCAGAATCTCCAGGTCCAGACGCGTAGGTCGTCCTCCTCTGGCGAATCCTACGGCAGTGCCGGCGATCCGCCAGTTTGATCGAAAAATTTCTCCAGAAGGTAGCACAGAGCCACTAGAGCGCAAGCTCCTGCCAGGAGCCGACCGTCGGCTGGGCAGAGCAAAGGGGGGCAAAGACGACGTAGACATCAGCAGGGAGCTTGGTCGGCTTGGCAACCTCCGGTATGCAGGCAGAGCCTCAAACACCGGAGAAAGGTTAGCGACGTCAAGGACGCGAGCAGACGAAGACGGGGTATCTCCACCGATGTCCAGGCTAGTCGCCGACTTGAGTCTGCACGTCACAGTCATCTACGACAGACGGGAGGAGGCGACAGACGGCAGGGGAGGAAAAGGAAGAGAAGATGGAGGAATGACCGGGGGGGGTTACTTCCACGATGGCGGAAGGACTCTCATGACCGCTAGCAGAGGCAGCTGGTGCACAAACGTCTAGCCAATCATCAAGAGGAGCCGTTCCTCCGTTGGAAGGATTGGTCGCAGCCATCGCTGAGAATGATACTGCGCATCCCGCGCGTCCAGGAAAGACCATCCATGTCATGGAGTTTCTCAAAATGGCGGGAGGTCCTCGCGGAAGTTGCATCGCAAAGCAGTGGTAGTAAATGAAGGGCCGTATAACCTATCAGCTTGGATAACACTCCGGAGAGTGGACTTTGTGTGTGCAGCACGCCAATCTATAAATGCGGAGACGAGAATAAGTTACAAGCACAGGAGACCCATTAAGGGGCACCAGTGGAGGAAAGGGGGCGGTAGCCTGGAACCTGATCAGGGTACAGGCTAGACAGCGCGTGTCAGAAGAACCGATGACGCAGTCAACAGGAAGCTGACATAGTACTGTCAGGACCGATAGTTCTAAGGGAGTACACAAGGAGTCACCAAGACATAAAACAAGCGAGAGCACCGCTATTCATGCTGATAGTAATGTAATGTAATGTAATGTAATGTAATGTAATGTAATGTAATGTAATGTAATGTAATGTAATGTAATGTAATGTAATGTAATGTAATGTAATGTAATGTAA
Organism: Chlamydomonas sp. ICE-L; assembly: GCA_013435795.1. Taxonomy (NCBI): domain Eukaryota; kingdom Viridiplantae; phylum Chlorophyta; class Chlorophyceae; order Chlamydomonadales; family Chlamydomonadaceae; genus Chlamydomonas; species Chlamydomonas sp. ICE-L. Next base: position 1,439,026 of record JACBWV010000099.1, read on the forward strand.
TGTAATGTAATGTAATGTAATGTAATTACATTACATTACATTACATTACATTACATTACATTACATGTTAAAGTCTACTTGACACCGCGAGGGTGTATGAGACTCTGTGCTTTAAACAAAAAGAAAAAGCACCCACAAAGCAAAAAACCCCATTACATCAGGGGTGTGTCGAGGACAAACAAACCAAACTCCCAACCACCGTTTTGGTGGCGTAGGTATTAAACCCCTTAGAGCCGGACCCAGATCTCAACCACTTACAGTGGCGGAGGTAAGAAGCTAACAAATGAGAAGTCACAAGAAGAAGAAAAAAAGGGATGATAAATTACGGTGCCACTAAGCAGTCCAGGGCTTCCTGTCTTGCTCTTCTACAAGTAAAAAGATAGTCGGCTAGGTTGCTCCAAAAAGACTTAGTGCCATTTCCATTCATAAAGGTTCTGAATGTGGAATCGCAGAATTCCACATTCCATACGGTTAAGTTGGTATCCTCATGGACATGCCTATAAATATCTGTAAACAGCTTCTGGTAGCGGAGGCGAATATCATTATAAAAAGGGCACTCAAACATATGCATTTCATCCTCAGGTTTTTGGCACCCACACATTTGACAGTGTCTCATTGAGCGAGGGATGTGTGCTCTATCCACCACCCTCATTCTTTCTGTGTTCAGCCAATGGGAACCCATTCTAAACTGTGCTATAGAACGAATCTGATCCTGCTTATGTAAGGCGGATGTAAAGGGAATCAAGCCATTCTCATCATTGCTGTTGGCTGCGAACCATTTTTGGTATCGGAGGCGTTTAAAGCCAACCCTTCTCTCATCAGGGATGTCTCTAACTGCATTGGTGTCACTTGGGTACTTAAACCTCCATGACTCAAAAACTTCAGACATAATACCTTCGACATCGACAGCCTCCAAAATGTTGATGTTTTTACTGGATCCTAGCTTGTGGAGAGCACAACGCAAGTCATGAACCCAGCCAGTGTTGGAGTCAAAAGATTCCTCAAGAGCCATTCTAATGAGATCCTCAGGTTCTTTATGTATGGTCTTGTTCCAGAAGCGCAAAGCTTGTTTAAGCCAAGCAAAACACAACGGGGTTCTACCCAGCTCTTCCATGATAATATTAGATGTAGTAGATTGGCAAACACCCAACATTTGTTTAAGTATACCTCTATGCCATTTCTCACAAGCATGGTCATTTGAGATAAGTGTGTTGTTCAGAATAGAAGGAGCCCACACCTCACAGCCAAAATTCAGGATAGGTTGTACAAGAGAATCAAACAGGTGGGTGAGAATAATGTAATGTAATGTAATGTAATGTAATGTAATGTAATGTAATGTAATGTAATGTAATGTAATGTAATGTAATGTAATGTAATGTAATGTAATGTAATGTAATGTAATGTAATGTAATGTAATGTAATGTAATGTAATGTAATGCAATGTAATGTAATGTTATGTAATGTAATGTAATACCCTCTAACGTAGCTTCCTAAACAACCCTGATCTCAACACTTGGAACAGCCGTGAAATATTTAAGACCAAGGAGTTGCAAGGTCGGGGGCTGTAATTTCTGGTACTGGAAATTGATTACTGGCCAACAATTCGGCTGCTTGCCTTCTACGTCAGTAGAAGCAAAAATATGCAGCATATACAGTATAACGGCATCTTCTGGTAATCAGCCGGGTTGTTCAAAACGTTACGTTTCTTGTCTCAAAGCATTTTTAACATTTTTGAGGGTCTGTTACATCGCATACCTGCGGTAGATCCAGGTTCGTCATCAGGGTTGTTCAATGCCCCTGGAAATTGAATTACACATCTAGCAGTTGTTAGCCTCTAGGGTGCCTGGGACCAGGGTAATTCAAAGCGCGCGCTTTTGCGCTTTTGAGCGCTGACTTTTTGACCCCCTCTGAGCTTTAAGCGCAGTTTTTTGCAACCCCTTGTGGGCGCTGCAAGCGCTTTTTGCCCTTTTTGCACTACAAAACGCAGTTTTTTTGTTTTCAAGTGCGCCAGAGCGCTGGCCAATTTGGCCATTTGAAGTACCCTGTCTGGGACGTGTTCTTGACTGATTTTAGGGGGCCTGCCTCTAGGAGGCCTCTAGGGGGCCTGTTCTTGACTGATTTTGTTTGCACACTTTTGTTTTGTGACCCTGGGGGCTCCCGCCTCCCAGAAGGGGGGGCTTCTTAAAAAAAAAAAAAAATTGCGACCAGCTTTTCAGCCACATGGCAGTCCTATGTACCATACATAGGGGTCGGCTATGTTACCGGTATATAATATTAGTAAATAAATAATATTATCTAATATTGGTCGGACGAGCGGTCTCACCAGAATTTCGAATTTATTTGAAAAACTAATATAATTGTGACACTGTTATAAAATTAGTTTATATTAGTTTTTCAAACACTAAGATTAGTTGCCGTTATCTAACCATACATATACAAACACTACTGACAGAGGTCAGGGGACGTGAAGAGACCAGGAACGAAGTCTTAAACAACTGGACAGTTTATAGAGGCCGGGGGTCGCATCAAGAGGGATGCGTCCAGCCGGCAAATCCAGAACCCTAAGGTTATGGGAAAGGACAGATGCGATAGGTAGCGGAGTCAATAGGACAGGTAGAACCAATGAACAGCTAAAGCTGACAACTACGTGGTGCCTATTAAGGCGTGCAGTACAATTGGAGCGCAATGTGCATCGATTCCATGCTTTTAGACAACTATTTTGCCCCCTAAGACCATGATATTAGGTTTGAGCTTACAGCCTACAGGTTTTTTGAAGGCTTGGGAACCTGCACATACTATGATAGTGGAAAGTGGATAAACGCCGGTCGGCGTGGCTTTAATACGAATATGGAAACGTGGTACCGCAACGGCAGGCAGTACCACACCATGCAAGACAGTACAAGTTCTGGTGGGTTATATGAGGAGAGGTACGGGCGGGTGAGTGGGCGTTCTAAACGACGAAAAAATACCCCCTGGGGGCAGTACCGCCATAAGTACGACCGCCTGACCGCCTACCCCGCCTGGGGACTGTGGCACCTGATTGAGCCAAGTGACGACCCCTCTGGTGCCGACAACCGACTAAACAGAATCCGGCTTCGATGGTTCGCGGTTCGTTTGACGAGATCCACTCCCCTACCCCTGGCTACACGCCGCATCCTTCTCACCCATGATTTCATAGATCTTCCCCAGCCCACACAGCTTCCCGGTCCACTTCGTCCGCACCCCAACACTCACCCTCAGCTGGCGCCACTCCCACAAACAACCCAACCTCCTCCAGCCCTCCTCCCGCATACAGACCAGACACAGCGTCCACCACGGACACCCCCTCACCCCCGGACACCTCCGCCGTACCGGATACACTGTCCTGTCCTCAAACGAACAACACCAAAACGGTCAACAGTCTTGGACCTCTCCTATCTCCCTCCACCCCGTCCGACCCAACGAACAACACAACGTATCCTCGACCTCTCCTCTCTCCCTCCACCACGACCACGACATCTCCTTCCTACACCCCCCCACCCCTTCCCAGCTACTTCCCCTAACACTCCTTCCCCCACTCCCAATGCCCTTCCATACTGCCCCGCCCCAGACCTTCACACTTTCCCACTCGACGCACACCTCCCTAACCTGCATTGACAAGGTCTTTGGCCACTCCCACCACCCACCTTCCCCCCTCCTCCCTCCCATCTCCTCTCCCACCTCACATTCAACCCCCTCCCTTGCAATCCAGACAGTGACATCCAACCAACACATACATTCACCCTCCAAATAGGCCTTCACCCCCACCCACCGTTCCTTCCTCGCCATACTGACCGTGTCTTTGTTTACCGCCCCCAACGGCACCACAGTCGGCTCCCTCTCCCTCCCACGCCTCACATGGTTGCACTCCACCTACGCATCCCACGCCATTCCCACTCGGACCGCCACCCTCGCTCTTTCCTCCGGCTCTTTCGCACAAGACATTGCTGACCTCCTCATCCGCTACCCGAAACACCCACTTGTCTCCTCCTTCTCTACCACCTCTGCTTACACAGCTGCCCTCTCATTACCACCCACCACGCTCCACCACATCACCCAACGCTACCCACTCTCCTGCCATCGATTCTCCTCCCCCCTCACTTGCCCCTTGACACCAACCCCCTATTTTTCTTCCCACCACCGTGATTGCCTCTTTGGCTCCCTTTCTGATTGCTTCAACACCCGTTGGACAGGAACTTCCTTTGTTTCCCCACCTTTTCTCCAGCCCGCTCTTGAAAAATCCATCCGATGGGCTATTTCATCCACTATTTCTACCATACCCTCCACCACCCTACTCCTCATCCCTTCTTGGTCTGACTCCTCCCTCTCCACATGGTTCTCTCACCCATCCCTCCACATCCTCCACACGTTCCCACCCCGTTCCCTCCACCTGACCCCCCCTTGCTCCCTCCATCCTGCTCCTCCTCGGAACCACCCTTCACTCCGTCCAACATTCCCCATCCACCTAGTCTGCATCTCCAACGCGTTCGGCGACCCTCCCTTATCTCCACTCCCCTCTCTATCCCTCCTTCCACCTTCCCTCCCTATCCACTCCCTCTCATCCTCCACCTTCCCAACATGGGGACCCCCAACTTCATACACTCGCCTCCCTTCGCCCCCTGCCCACCCTCCTTCACCTCTCTACCTGACATCTACTACACCTCCATCTTCCCCCTTCAAACAACCATCACCCCTCTTTCACTCCACCTTCACGGTCGCCTACTACACTGACGGATCTGCTGTCCCATCCCCTACAGGCCCCACCCTTCTTGGAGCTGCATTCTACCATTCCCCTTCTGACACGACGCTCCACGTCTGCCCGACCGGTCATGCCGAGACAAATACCATCCACCGTGCCGAATTGGCCGCTATCTACTCATGCCTTGACCATGCCCGCATACATCACCCAACCGACCCCATCACTATCTTCACGGACTCTCTTGTTAGTCTCTACCTCATACGTACCTCTGTGTACTCCTTACCTCGCCTCATCGAAAACAAGCACTACCCTCTCCTCCTCGATATCCGTACTAACATACTCACCCGCCTATACTCCTCCCATCACACAACCTTCCTCAAGGTTAAGTCTCACTCTGGTATCCGTGGCAACGACCTTGCTGATGTCGGTGCTCGCTACGCCCTTGACTACCCACACCGTTGCTCCTACGTGCTCTCTCCCCACCTCAACAACTATCTATCCTCCCTCCCCGCCTGGCCCCAGACTCCATCCCCCCCACTCCACCACTCTGGCCCACCCACATGGTCCCCCATCTCTGACCTTACACAATCCCTCACCACTTACATCTCCCACGCCTGCCTCCACATGACAATTCCCACCTGCCCTACCCCCACTTTTACCCGTGCCCTTACCACACTTGCCCACTCTCTCCCCTCCTACTCCTCCCACATGTGGTCCTCCACTTCTTGCACCTTTTCCATGTGCAGAACTGTCCTCCTCTGTCGCTTCAGTCAATTGTGGACTGCCGCTACTGCCTTCAAACGAGGCTGCCCATATAAGCTTCCATCCGGCGACATCACCAACGGCCATTGCCCCATCTGCCCCTCCCCGGACGTAGACACAGCTGGTCACATCCTTGGATCATGTACCCACCCTCAACTCCGGGCTCAATATATTTCTCGACATAATCGGGCCTTGCTCCTTATTTTCACAGCCATTTATTCTGGCTCTTTAGGCTCCTCCTTGTTTATCTTAGATGCTACTAAATGTAACGAACTTCCGACTGGTGTCTATAGTAACCGTCTTCCTTCCTGGCTCTTACCCGCTACCCCCTTGGACCTCCTCTCCAAGCTCCGCCCAGATCTCCTCATTATTCACGGTATCACCCCAGCTCACGCCCTGACTATGACTGCCACACTCACCCCAGAGCGACTCCACGCCCTCCAACAGTCATGTATCATTCACGTACTAGAACTCGGCTACACCCACGACTCCCGTCACGATGCCACCTTCATCGCTAAATCTGCCCAACACGCTTCCCTCTTGACCTACCTCCGTCATGCAGGCTGGACTCTCGCCCCCCCCACACCCCACATTACTCTTCTAGGCACATTTGGTACCATCTTCTCCACCATCGACACCACTCTCGTGACCCTCGGCGTTCCCCACACCAAACTCCCTCCTCTCCCTCGCTCAATCCATGTTCATGCTGTCCACGTTGCCCACTCCGTCATTGTTACACGTCGTCGTTTGGAACGCTCCCTCACCCGTCAGTTTCTCTCCTCTTACAACCCGCCATAACCTGTACTGTCTCCTGGTGCGGTCCTGGTACAGCTGTACCACGTACCGCTTCCTAAAGCCACGCCTCCCGGCATTCTTTCCATTCCATTCCATCCCAGTAGAAAGCCACGCATGCAGATTTGTTAAGTGCGATTTCATCCCGCGCAGCGCGTATCAGATTCCCACCCCACCAGCCCTGGATCGCACAGCAGGGGTTGACTGCCTCCACTGAAATCGATGCTATCGTCAGGTGAGGACGCCCCACACCTATGCCCCCCGTGGCCCTCGAGGGTTGTTTTGAAGGAAAGGAAACAGTGTCTGTATGGTGCCCCGAGTAGCCTTAGGAGTGATACTCGTATCTTTCGTGCCCCCCAAAAGCCCCCCCCCCCCCCCCCCCCCCCCCCCCCCACCCACCCACCCACACCTACCCACTAACTCACACACACACTCACTCACCTACCCACTCACCCACCTACCCACCCACCTACCCACTCACCCACCCACCCACCAACTCCCACCCCCACCCCACCCCACCCCTCCCCACCCCACTCACAATAACAGCATACTTAACTACATACAAATTGAACGCAGCGATGGCTAGTCCTGTCGACATTAACCCTTGGCAATCGAAGCCACGCCACCCGCGAGTGGCTGAGGCCTTCAACAGTCGCCCCAGAGGTCTGAAGGCCTTGCTCCGCAGTCCACTACTGGGGATGACAGTGCTTGTACTTACGCTGTACATCGTCTTCACTGCCCAGCATTCCCATGCTGTTCGATCTGACCCAACCGAGGTATGTGGGTGTTGGGGTTGTGGGTGCTTTGGGGTTGAGGGGTGGGAGGTGGGCGTTGGGGGATGAGGGGAGGGGTCTAGTGTTTAGTGTTTGATGGGGTAAGGGGTGGGGTTTAGTGTTAAGTGTTTGGGGATTGAGGGGAGGGAGGTGGGCGTTGGGGGGTGAGGGGTGGGGTTGTGGGTTTAGGGTTTAGGGATTAGGGTTCCTTACGCTGGATCTCGTCTTCTCTGCCGCTTTCTCCTTCAATCTCAGGGCGGCCTGCTGGGTTGGTTGGGTTGGTTAGTTGCTTAGCCGCTTGACGGCCTGTCGTTTTGGTTGGGTTGATTGGTTTTGTAGTCTCAGGGCGGCCTGTCGTGTTGGTTGGGTTGATTGGTTGCTAAGTCTCAGGGTGGCCTGTTGGGTTGGTTGGGTTGATTGGTTGCTTAGCCTCAGGGCGGCCTGTTGGGTTTGTTGGGTAGAGAAGACGCCAACCTGCAGGGGGGGGGGGGGGGGGGGGGGGTCAACTGGGGGAGACGAGGCGCAGGGGGGACAGGGTGGCAGAGAAGACACCTTTAGTTTCTCAGCCACTTTCTCTATCGATAGCATTCGGGGGGCTAGTCTTACTACATACTCTTAGCCCACACAAGAGGAAGCTGCTAGTGCAGTAGGCAGGTGCAGTTTTGTCGTCACAATGCATGTGTGTTCCATGGGTATTCAAATAGACATGGAGACGGTATTGTATACCCCCCCCAAATAAGACTAATTTGAGGTGACTCCTGACTAGATGATCTAAGATAATATTTAATCTTTATCTTGATGTGACCTCAGCCACCTTCCCTGTGGTTCCATAAATAGAGAGCATCCCCTTGTTTTTACGACAACGCGACGCCACTGAGTCGTCATTCCGTCGTTGCATGGCGACGCATGAACCCCCCTGACCCCCCCGCCATGCGATGGCTGCACATCAATCCTGAAATCAGGTTTGATTAGCTGTGTATATATATATATATATATATATATATATATATACATATACACACTGCTACTAAGGGTGACCTTGCTTGTACTTCCGCAGTACATTGTCTTCACTGCCCAGCATTCCCTTGCGTGTGGGAGTTTGGGTTTGGGGGGTGAGACCTGCAGTAGTTAAGCCAGAGGTCTGAAGGCCTTGCTCTGCAGTCCACCACTAGGGTACAGCATATCTGGTTTGTTAAGGTTGTGTTGTCTTGCCCTGTGATTGTCTAGCTCTACACCCTACACTCTAAACCCTACCCCCCCCAGGTTTGGATTACAGCTGACGACTCGCACACGGTTTCTTTGGGAGCTGTGAAAGAGGACCCTAAACCCTACATCCTACACCCTAAACCCTACCCCCCCCAGGTTTGGATTACAGCTGGCGGCTCAAACAAAGTTGATTGGGGAGCTGTGAAGGAAGGCCCTAAACCCTAAACCCTAAACCCTACCCCCCCCAGGTTTGGATTACAGCTGACGACTCACACAAAGTTGACTGAGGAGCTGTCAAAGAGGACCCTAAACTCTACACTCTACACCCTAAACCCTGAACCCTGCACTCTTTAACCCACCAGGTGTGGATTACAGCTGATGGCTCACACAAAGTTGATTGGGTAGCTGTGAAGGAGGATATACTGGCGATCATAGCGGACACAGCTGTCCCAGGGTCCGGAGTGGGAGAGAAAGGCCCAACACTGGTGAGCTCTCAATACCCCATCTTTTTGAATATATGTTTGAGCACATATTTGAATATTGCATATAATTGTTGTTAACATGAATGTTGTGTTGGTTACATACATTTGAATATATGTTTGAGCACATATTTGAATATTGCATATAATTGTTGTTAACATGAATGTTGTGTTGGTTACATACATTTGAATATGTGTTTGGGCACATATTTGAATATTGCATATAATTGTTCTTAACATGAATGTTGTGTTGGTTACATAAATTTGAATGTATGTTTGAGCACATATTTGAATATTGCATATAATTGTTGTTAACATGAAAGTTGTGTTGGCTACATACATTTGAATATATGTTTGAGCACATATTTGAATATTGCATATAATTGTTGTTAACATGAATGTTGTGTTGGCTACATACATTTGAATAGGTGGCAAATACAAGGTGAGCAGTGCAACGCGAGTAACATTCGTACTCAACAATTATAATTGCAGAATTAAATTAACACTGCAGCACGAACTTAGGTCTGTAAAACGATTATTTGGGGTTCAGTTCATCATTGTCTTTACTAAACTCCCTATCACGGTTATTATAACTCCCTATAACGGTTGGGCAAGTCCCTTGAGCCTATCTGGCCTACCCCTGAACTGTAACATACCTGCCTACCTACCTACCTTCAATACCCCATCTAGCACTGGTTCTAGACCCCCCCCCCTCCCCCCCCCCACCCTCCCACCCCCACCCCCATCTTAGATTGATTAATTAATGAACTGTTAATTTTACTTATACTGATTATGCACTGTTCATATTATTTATATTTAGTTATATTACCTACACTTTTATATTATTTGTACTTTTTACACACTCTCCAAATTATTTAAATGTATTCATACTTTGTTGATATTATTTATGCTTATATCTACACAGTTCATATTATAAATAAGGTATCGTGTGATGGACATGAGAACATGAGATGGGTTTGTGATCAATAACACACCCCACCACCACCACCACCACCACCACCACCACCACACACACACACACATTCCTCCCGCCCCCCCCCCCCCCCCCCCCCCCCCCCCCCCCACACACACACACACACACCCACAGCCACAGCCACACTCACGCACACACAGGTGCGCCTTGCGTGGCATTCCTCTGGCACTTACGACAAGATGCTTCACAACGGGGGCTCTGGTGGTGCCACAATCCGCTTCAAGGAGGAGTTAGCACACGGAGCCAATGCAGGACTGGACAAACCCGTGAAGTGGTTGGAAAAGGTATTAATGTAAATAAAAAAATATAAATACACAAAAAATACTAATAAAGAAATAAATGAATAACAACAAGAAAATTTGACAGCGTTAGCACACGGAGCCAATGCAGGCCTGGAAAAACCTGTGAGGTGGTTGGAAAAGGTATTAATGTACATACAATAAAATAAAATATATACAAAAACACTAATAAACAAATACTGAAATAAATACATAAATATAGAATGAAAGAAATGAATAACAACAAGAAAATGTGACAGCGTTAGCACACGGAGCCAACGCAGGACTGGACAAAACCGTGAAGTGGTTGGAAAAGGTATTTATGTAAACATAAATAAATAAATACATAAATAAATAAATACATAAATAAATACATGAATACATAAATAAATAGATAGATATGTAAATTAATAAATAAATAAATTGTGACATAGCGTTAGCACACGGAGCCAACGCAGGACGGGACAAAGCCGTGAAGTGGTTGGAGAAGGTATGAATGTATAAATAAATAAATAAATACATGAATAAAAAAGAAAAGAAACAAAACTGGCTGCATTAGCACACGGAGTCAACGCAGGTCTGGACAAGCCCCTTAAGTGGTTGGAGGAGGTATGAATGTAAAAATAAATAAATACATAAATAAACAAATCAATACAATTGTGACATAGCATTAGCACACGGAGCCAATGCAGGACTGGACAAACCCGTGAAGTGGTTGGAGAAGGTATTCATGTGAACATAAGTAAAAAAAAAACATAAACAAATCATTACAATTGTGTCATAGCATTAGCACATGGAGCAAATGCAGGACTGGACAAGTCTGTGAAGTGGTGGGAGAAGATATTAATCAATGTCATTCATGACGCAGCGCCTACTCTTTTGTAGGAGTGGCAATGCCATTCAAACTGAATCCTCAGTGTCGCTGGTTTGTGTTGGGAGACCCACCTCCTAGGGTGAAATACCTTTCACAACTAAAGCAAAAGCGCAAACGCAGGTCCCCCAATGTTCATGATTTACACTGCTAATTTGGGGGGCCTTCAACAACCTTTTATTTGTCTTTAAAGGGTGCATTATGGGTGGAACTCAGGCCCCCCAATGTTCATGATTTACACTGCTAATCTGGGGGGCCTTCAACACCCTTTTATTTGTCTTTAAAGGGTGCATTATGGGTGGAACTCAGGCCCCCCAATGTTCATGATTTACACTGCTAATCTGGGGGGCCTTCAACACCCTTTTATTTGTCTTTAAAGGGTGCATTATGGGTGGAATTCAGGCCCCCCAATGTTCATGATTTACACTGCTAATTTGGGGGGTCTTCGACACCCTTTTATTTGTCTTTAAAGGGTGCATTGTGGGTGGATCGGGTGGCAAAAGGGTGAAGAAAAGTGTGCCGGCGACCCCTTAATTTGGGGGGTCTTCAACACCCGTTTATTTGTCACTTTTTTTTGTTGTAGGGTGCATTGTGGGTGCAACGGGTGGCAAAAGAGTGCAGAAAAGTGTGCCGGCGACCCCTTTATTTGCAGTGTTGTTGGGATTCAGTTTTTTTAACTGCCTTTTCTGTTTCTAAGGTTGGGCAAGTCCCTTAAGCCTATTTGGGTACCCCTGGACTGAAACATTCATACATACTACACTGTCATACCTACACTAGGTTACACTAGTTGTTACACTCGTTGTTACACTTGTTGTTACATTTTGTATTACACTGGTAGGTCTGCTCAAAGCACCGTGACCTGTCCTACGCCGACCTTTAACCCTCTTCTTAGCACCTTTTAATTAGCATATGTTTTTCCTTTTCTGGATGTACTGGCACGACACACGTTTGTTTTGTGTGCTCTACTCCCATAGGTCCATTCAGTGCACCGTGACCTGTCCTACGCTGACCTATAAACCTCACGCGCATCTTCTTATCAACTTTTCTTGCTCTTCTGCATGTACTCACATGACACACATTTGTTTTGCACGCTCTACACCCATAGGTCCGCTCCAAGCACCTTGTCGTGTCCTACGCTGACCAGTACACCTCCACCGGTGTGGTGACCCTCTACATACTCTTGTTGTACCCCTAATTTTAATTCGACACGCATCTTCTATCTACACCGGTAGGCTCACTCCAAACACCGTGGCCTGTCCTACGCTGACCTGTACACCTACGCCGGTGTGGTCAATGTCTACATATTCTTCCCTCTGACCTGCTCTGACATTGTACTTCAGCATACATCATGTATACCCGTAGGTACGCTCTAAGCACCGTGACCTGTCCTACGCTGGCCTGTACACCTCCGCCGGTGTGGTGACCGTCTACATATTCTTCCCTCTGACCTTTTAATTCAACATACATCTTGTGTCTATACCTGTATGTCCGCTCCAAGCACCGTGGCGGCGTGGCCTGTCCTACGCTGACCTGTACACCTACGCCGGTGTGGTAGCCTTCTACATATTCCTTTCGTAGCCCTCAATTTAATTCAACACACATCTTCTATCTACACCTGTAGGTCCGCTCCAAGCACCGTGGCCTGTCCTACGCTGACCTGTACACCTACGCCGGTGTGGTTGCTATCGAAGCCATGGGTGGACCCACGATTGGGTTCAGGGCGGGTCGTGTGGACGCACTCAGCCCCGATGCCGTCACCCCAGGTATGAGGAAGTTAGCCCCCACTTCAGTTATTCCCCACGTACCTAAGCCCTACACCTACCTAGACCCTAAACCCTCAACCCAAACACCACCTAAACCCTAAACCTTGGAATAAAAACCTTAACCACTTAACCACCAAGCCCAATCATGGGTCGTGTGGATGCACTCAGCCCTGATGCCGTCACCCTAGGTACAGTGTTTTTGGTTTCAGATTTCTGTATCCAAGTTTGTGTAGCTACTTGGACTGGGCCAGGTAGGAGTAAGGTTGCCCCCACTTTCCTAAACCCTAAACCTAACTCGACCCTAAACCCTCAACCCTAAAACCACCTAAACCCTAAACCTTGGAATCAAAACCTAAACCACCAAACCACCGAACCACCATAACCCCCCTAAACTTATGTGGGAGCTAACTTCTCCCTACCGCCATCACCGTCACTCCACCACCACCGTCGCCACCGTCATCCCACCACCATCGTCACCACCTTCACCCTAGATGGTCAGCTACCTGATGCGGACAAGGGGTCGTCCCACAAGACTGCTGAGGGTTTGAGGGATACCTTTGAACCTACATAGACCCTAAACCCTAAACCCACCCAAACCATAAACCTTAAAATCAAAACCTGAACCACTAAACCCTAAACCCCATAAACCCTAACCCCCATAAACTTATGTGGGGGCTAAATTAAGTGGGGGTAAATTCCCCCCACCGCCATCACCGTCAACCCACCACCACCGTAACCACCGACACCCCACCACCACTGTCACCACCGTCACCCCACCACTACCGTCACCACAGTCACCCAACCACCAATGTCACCATCGTCACCCCACCACCACCGTCACCACAGTCACCCCACCACCACCTACACCACCGTCACCCCACCACCACCGTCACCACCGTCACCCCACCACCACCGTCACCACTGTCACCACCGTCACCCCACCACCACCGTCACCACCGTCACCCCACCACCACTGTCACCACCGTCACCCCACCACCACCGTCACCACCGTCACCCCACAACCACTGTCACCCGACAACCACTGTCACCACCGTCACCCCACCACCACCGTCACCACCGTCACCCCACCACCACTGTCACCACCGCCACCCCACCACCACCGTCACCACTGTCACCACCGTCACCCCAGATGGCCGGCTACCTGATGCGGACAAGGGGTCGCCCCACAAGACTGCTGAGGGTCTGAGGGAAACCTTTGGACGCATGGGATTCAACGACCAAGAGATTGTGGCCCTCTCTGGAGCACACGCCTTGGGTCGCTGCCATGCAAAGAGTAGCGGCTATGTTGGACCCTGGCAGGTGAGGGAGTACGTATGTATTGCTGTTTGTTTATAGTGGGGCATGTTATGCAAAGGACAGCGGCTATGTGGGATCCTGGCAGGTGAGGGGACATGTCGGGTGATAGTACGCATGTTGTGCTGTTTGTTTGTAGTGGGCCATTCTATTCAAAGAACAGCGTTTACTTGGGTCCTTGGCAGGTGAAGGACTGAGAGGGCGTGCTTAGAGGTGGTATGCAGTGCTGTTTGTTTATAGTGGGGCATGTTATGCAAAGAACAGCGGCTATGTGAGATCCTGGCAGGTGAGGGGACATGTCAGTTGATAGTACGCATGTAGAGCTATTTGTCTATAGAGGAACATGCTATGCAAAGAGCAGCGGCTATGTGGGACCCTGGGAGGTGAGGGGACATGTCGGGTGATACCGTACTGCTTGCAAAATTTAACGCTTTAAATTGACGGGAGCAATCGTCAAATTGTGGCGTACAGTATATTACAAAACAAAAAAGCCGTCAACCTCAAATCACGTGCGATATTACTTGGGTAGGGCTTCGACTTGGACAGGGCTTACTACCGGCAACGAACCTAGGCTCCTCCTGACCGGACAGAACGCAGCAGTGGTCGACAAGGCAGCCTTTCTCATTTCATGGCTCAGCCCCTCGACAGATCCCCAGAAGGACGTTTACACCCTCTAATAGCTCCAACTCACAAGAAGCAAAGGACCCTGTGGGGGGGTTTCGACCGGGTAGAGCCAGGGCAGATCACCGTCACCAACAAAGAGGTGAATCGAGTTGCAGCCGAAGCTCAAGATGCTGTCGTTCGCAATTCATCGACTACCTCTGCGAAGACGAGCAGCAAGTTTTTCTCTAAGAGGGCAGTGAATTGCATGCAGACGCTGGGTTACCTCCTAGACGGGTCTGAGCTCAAAACTAGACCCCAAAAGAAGAAGTATGTGACCTGGGAGCCCTTTCACAAGCTTCTGGCCATTGAAAGGCACACAATGGATTGCAGATGGTCATCACTGGGCCAGTACAGGTTGTGATAGAGGACGGTGATGGAGAGGGTGATGGTGAGGGCCCTAGTGCCATGGAAAAACAGCTATCCTTGGGCAGCAAGAAAAAAATTGGCTGAGCCAGTGGGCAAGCGGGCCACACCGCAAGCCCGTGGGCGTGGGCGTGGTCGTGGGCGCTCTCGTGGCCAAGGCAGAGTACAAGAGGAAGTGACTGGGGAAGATGATCGCTCATCTGGTCTGTCATCAACAGATGACCCATCTGAAGAGAGTGGGCTTGATCCGGATGCTAGCGATGAGGATGAGATGCCCTTGGCCCTTCTAGGTCGCTAAGCAACACATGAACATACGTTATGCTTATGCTTATGAATGTAACTGAGCAAGAGCTGATTTGAGGAGTTAATGGAAACGATTGAATGTCTCATTCTAGTTATTTCAATGAGTACCGGTAGTGTTATGCTGAACAAGATGTTGGAATCATTGCAGTATTATATGTGCACTCCTTGCAGGTCCTAGAACAGTGTACCCTAATATTGTCCCATGAACCATGAACCAGTGCAACATGATTAAGTACAAACGTTCAGTTGCATAAATGGATTTTATTAAAATGGAAACCGTCAAATGTGTTAAGTCAATTTATATTCCTATCAAAAAAACTGTCAAATGTAAACAGCCAATTTATAATAAAACCCCCTAAAAAACGTCAAATTTTGCAAGCGTTAAATTTGCAAGCAGTACGGTAGTACATATTTAGTGCTTTTTGTTTGTAGTGGGCCATGCTATTCAAAGAACCGCGTTTCCTTGGGTCCTTGGCAGGTGAAGGACTGAGAGGGTTTGTTTAGAGGTGGTATGCAGTGCTGTTTGTTTATAGTGGAGCATGCTATGCGAAGAACAGCGGCTATGTGGGACCTTGGCCGGTCAGGGGGGCATGTCGGGTTACAAGGTTATCTTGATTACCAAATTGAGGTCGGGGAAGTTCCTTTAGCCTACTTGGCCATCCCCTGGACTGTGGCATGCGCCATGTAAATAACAGCGGCTACTTGGGTCTTTGGCAGGTGAAGGACTGAGAGGGTGTGCTTAGAGGTGGTATGCATTGCTGTTTGTATATTGTGGAGCATGCTATGCGAAGAACAGCGGCTACATGGGCCCTTGGCTGGTGAAGGACCGGGAGGCTGTGTTTAGAGGTGGTGTGTAGTGCTGTTTTTTAATAGTGTTACATGCCATGCCAAGAACAGCGGATACGTGGGGCCCTTGGCAGGTGGGGGTGTATGTCGGGTAATAGTGCACTCACATTCACACTCATATCCACACTGACATTCACTTTCACGTTCATATTCACACTCTCATCCACACTCACAATCACATTCACTTTCACATTCACATTCATATTCACATTTATATTCACACTCACACTTACACTCACACCCACACCCACACCCACCCACCCACACAGTCACACCCACGCACACTCACCCACACCCAAGCACTTACACATACATGCCATACTTGCCATTCAGGAGACGCCAACTGTCTTTTCCAATGTATACTTCAAGGAGCTGAAGGTAAGGGTAAGGGTGGGGGTAAGGGTAAGGGTAAGGTAAGGGTAAGGGGTAAGGGGTGGGGAGGAGTAAGGGAAGGGAAGGGGTAAGGAAAGGTAAGGGGTTGGGGAGGGGTAAGGTAAGGGAAAGGGAAGGGGAAGGGCCAGTAGGCTTAAGGGACTTTTCTGCCCTCAAATAATCAAGATAATTCTAGGCTATCGGGAGGGGCTACTAACAAGCTCTACAAGATCTGGTCCCCAGCAACTTACCATTTCATGCCACTTTTCCATTTTCCATTTTACATATTAAGGGTAAGATATGGCCACCCAGGTTGATCAAGTCGCATTAGCAGTGGGGGAAGGGAGAGGTGGAGGTAGGGTCAAGGGGAAGTCAAGGAGGATAGGAAAGAGAAAACAGAGAAGGGGAAGAGACGGAGGGAGGGTGAAGGGGAAGTTATGAAGGATAGGAGACAGAAAAAAGGGAGGGGATAGGAGGGGGGCAGGTAGGGGGAGGGGGGGGGGGGGGGGGGGGGGGGAGGCTACACCGGCTACCCTACTAGTGTATATATATAGACAAATATATATGTTTTTTAATGCCCCTCTCCTCCACCCACCCACACAAAACAATTAAAATTGAAATTCCCTGCCCCTCCATACTTCAGGAGGTAAAGTGGTCTCCGGATGAGACAGCTGCTAAGTTCCAGTACAAGAATCCCTCAGGCACTATCATGATGCTGCCAAGCGACATGGTGCTCACTCAGGATATCGGTTTCAAGAAATATGTCGACATGTACGCTAAAGATGCTGAGATGTTCAATGAGGATTTTGGAGTGGCCTTCCTGAAACTTATAGAGCTTGGCTGCAAGGATCTGAAGCCTATCAGCTGATTTGGTGGACTTGGATTTATTACATGCACTACATTACATTTTCATATGTACGTATCTTCATAAGTGCCTAATCCCCAAAACACCCTAATTCGGGACAAGAGTGTGGGACAGAGCCGTACACACTCCAAAATGCTCGGAATCGAATTCTGAGTAGATAGCGTTTCTCGTGAGTGTTTCAGCTAGACGCGCAGCTATTTTTTGTTCCGATAAGCACTCGGTCGCGAGCAGCCCAGGCCGGCAGGCAGTTGGTAGTACACGAGATGTACGAGATATTTTGAGACAAATTCAATCCGCGCCAAATCCGAGATCGCGCGAGCTATCGCGAATCAAGTTTTCCGCGGGACGAAAGGCTTAACCCCTACCGCAAGGTTGGAGGCCGCGGCTTCAGCCTCGGCTTCTGAGTGAACTGCAATAGCAATTCCACCTGCCATTTCGGCCTACACCAGCATTCCACCTGCCATTTCGGCCTATGCCTGGAAAATCCCAAATCAAAATCTAACTTTAGATGTGGATGATTAATGCAAAAATAAAAACGAGTTTGTTTTTTGAATATGTTTTGAAAGTGGGATTTGAAATTTTCGGAAATGTTCTAAAGGTGATTCCGCACCCTTTGCTGAGAAGACGAAGACGCAAAACGATGCTGTTGCGGCTGTGCAGCTTGCAACATAATTAGGGACTCCTAAATTGGCCCAAAACGTGCGAATACTCAGTGATGTTTGGCTTAGTACAGCCTGTACTGCCTGCACAGTATCTTCCACAACCTGCTGTGACAACGACTTGTAAGGGAAGATGTGAAAAACAGGCCTACCTACTTCAATTTTCAACAAAATAAAAATTGACTGCGTTTGGCTCCGTCCCACATTTGTGTAAAATCTGTCCTGAATTAGGGAACCCCATAGTGAAAAAATAAAAGGTTTTACTTCATCTGGTTGACTGGTTCACAAACCCTGAGCATTCCCAAATCCAAGTATTTATATGTTGAGGTGATGTGGTTAAGCAACTTTGTAGCATTTTTTGTCTTCACTGGACTGGAGTCCATGGGTCAAAACCGTCTGTTCCAAAAGGCCAATAATTAGGCACCTATGGAGATACGTATGTATGTATATGTGCATGTATATATGTATGTTACAGTCCAAGGGTAGGCCAAGTAGGCTGAAGGGACTTGCCCAACCGTCACGTGACAGGAAGGGCTAAAATCAAAAAGCATTGATCAACTGAATGGCATGCATGCCATAGTTGAAGTCACCATTTGTTGACTACATTTCAGGGAGCGGGGGTCCAGTTGATCTTTATAAATTTTTAAGACAATATTGAATTGTATTGTAGTTTATTAAAAATATGTCAGACTTATTAACCTCCAGCATGAATTCATGCTGGAGGTTAAGAACTCGTGACGAGCTTCGAAGCTTGTCACGAATCCTGATTCCTTTGAAGGATGGGAAAACCTTTAAATATTATAAAAATGCGATAAGAATCGCACTATTAAATTATCGTCATATGTTGGATGAAGATTGAATTATAATTGTAGAATTTAAAATCTTTGCTGCACGAACTCGGGCCCCCCGTCGGTAAAACGATTGTCTGGGGGATAAGCGTGTTACAAGTGGGGGATTAGCGGGTTATAAGGGGCTTGCAAGCGCGCTTAGCCGCTTATGTGAGGCTTGCAGCAAGCCCTTGCAAGGGTCACTCTAGTCACCGACGAGAGAGAACAAGTCCTATGCAGCGTCGCAAGCGACGCGGAAAATTGGCGGAGAGTGTTGGCCAAGGTGTTGGCAACAGAACCAGGTGGAGCTGGCCGAAGTCAATTAATTATGGGACAGTTCGCTGGCGTATAAGGCTTCGTTGGTCGGCCCGAAGGTGCTGACCTACGCGATAGGAACTGAGAAAATGGTCGAAAATGGTCGAGAATGCCGAAAATTGTAGAAAAAGCGGTTGGGCCGGTTGAAAATCACAGAAAACGTTTGGCGAATGAGATTGTTAGTTATGTTGTCTGTTAGAACGGTTGAACATTCAGCAGGAGATGAGCGACCAGTCGGTTGGAATGGTCAGTCGCCGGTCGAAATGAAGTCCTTAACTCCGACAAGGTGCGAAGCTGGGTAAAACAACGTCTTGCGACCTTCGACACGCCTCCCCTTCCCGATTGCGACATGGCTGCCCTTGCCTAGGTTCTGCGAACTGCCTGCCCGCCTGTCTTCGCTCAGTTCAACCTACTAACCCTTGGGCCGACCACCGCAAGGGCCCTTACATACTATTTTTTCTGTCGGTCGGTCGCTCGGCTATTTTTCTGTCGGTCGGTCGCTCGGCTATTTTTTCTGTCTGTCGGTCGGTCGGTTCTGTCGGTCGGCAACTCGAGTACTGAAAGCAGTACTGAATTAAGTACAAGGGATTGGGCCTGAAATGGGCGTCAGCGCGTCGTTTGCTGCAGAAAAACTATGTGTGGCCCTCAGTTTCCGGGCGATCAAAATTATGAGCCGCATGCGAAACTGTTCAGGTCGCTAGATAGCAGGATCATTGGCCCAGGAGTAGAGCTTATACCTCCCATTCGTAGATTTGAAAGGGGTGGCCGATCGGAACCGCAGGAGCTCGCGGATCTAGGTGTCGATTTCCGTCAATGTGAGAGAGTTGGTGAGCTGGAAATCGACACCGCACTAAATGAACTCGATCTAACTCGCTGAGCAAAAAATTGTTTCTATTTGAAGCCCATTGCCTTACCAACATCCTACTCTAGGCCAATACTTCATTCAAACAGAACATTTCGAGCATCAGCATCGCGGTCTGGGAACATATTTTCCCGGGACGCGATCCGCCGGGACCCGTTTTCACCAGAGAAAATGGTTCTCTGGATTTCACCCTCTTTTCGCGATTTTGCATGCGGCGAGTGGATAAGAGTGATTTTGCATGGGCATGGATGCATGAGCATGGGCATGACTGCATGAGCATGGGCATGACTGCATGAGACAAGGACCCCTGAACGCTGAAGATATTGACAATCAGGAAAGCTCCATTCAAGAGCACTTTGCCCTTGGGGCCCTCCTTTGTTAGGAGAATCTGGACAAGGGGCAACAGCATGTGCACAATTTGGCGTTGCTGCGCGCAACGAGGGGCCAGGTACACAAGCTGGTGGCTTAGTGGACATGCCACAACGAGGAGATGCAACAGGCGAAACTTCCATGTGTGCAAAAAGTGTGACTGGAGACTCATACGTGGCACCCTAACATGCCGTTAGAAGCTGGGTAAGGTAGTGCACTGTGGTTATTGTTCTGTTCACTGCCCACATAAAGTTCGTTGCACATCTAAGGGTCACAACAGTGCAGCCAAGCCTCCACGATCTAAGCCTGCGCCTAAGCCGAAGCCTATGTCATCCAATCCCAAGCATCAGCCTAAGTCTCAGCCTGAGCAACAACTTCTACCTTTACCCCAGGCCCAGCTTCAGGCTCAATCCTAGCCACAGCCTCCTCAGCTCCAGGCTATGCCCCAGCAGGCTCAGCTCCAGGCTCTGTCCGGGTCACAGCCTCCTCAGCTCCAGGCTATGCCTCAGCAGGCTCAGCTCCAGGCTCTGTCAGGGTCACAGCCTCAACAGCTCCAGGCTATGCCTCAGCAGGCTCAGCTCCAGGCTCTGTCCGGGTCACAGCTTCATCAGCTCCAGGCTATGCCTCAGCGGGCTCTGTCCGGTCTACAGCCTCATCAGCTCCAGGCAATGTTTAATCAGGCTCAGCTTCAGGCTCAATCCTAGCCACAGCCTCCTCAGCTCCAGGCTATGCCCCAGCAGGCTCAGCTCCAGGCTCTGTCCGGGTCACAGCCTCCTCAGCTCCAGGCTATGCCTCAGCAGGCTCAGCTCCAGGCTCTGTCAGGGTCACAGCCTCAACAGCTCCAGGCTATGCCTCAGCAGGCTCAGCTCCAGGCTCTGTCCGGGTCACAGCTTCATCAGCTCCAGGCTATGCCTCAGCGGGCTCTGTCCGGTCTACAGCCTCATCAGCTCCAGGCAATGTTTAATCAGGCTCAGCTTCAGACACAGTCATGGTCACATCCTCAGGCTGTCTCATCCAGAGCACCAGGCTTAGTCCTGGTCACATCCTCGTCCCAGTCCATGAATGATTTATTTAAGGTTACTCCCCAGCCTTAGATTTCCTTGATGTTGTCTAAGCCTCAACCCTCCATTAAGCAGGATGTTGAGGGTCCATTACATCTCAGAGGCAGGGTAATTCAAAGCGCGCGCTTTTGCGCTTTTGAGCGCTGACTTTTTGACCCCTTGTGGGCGCTGCAAGCAATTTTTGCGCTTTTTGCACTACAAAACGCAGTTTCTTTGTTTTCAAGTGCGCTAAAGCGCTGGCCAATTTGGCCATTTGAAGTACCCTGCTCAGATGGTCTGTTGCGTCGCTCATACAGATTTCCAGGGGTCTGTTGCGACGGAGACGCAGATTTCAAAACCAGTTAAGGATTGGTTTAGGATGAGTTTATCTATGATTGGTTTAGGATGAGTTTTAATGGGAAATTCAAATGCAGCTGAAAACTTGGATCTTGCCCTAGAGGCAGGCTCATGGAGCTGACGGGAAGCTGCCATGAGATGGGGGAAAACTCTGCTACTTCGGTATTGTTTTCTATTTTTAGCGGGCTTAATTGGGGCCACAGCCTCGTGAGCACCAGGCTCGGTCCCACAATATATAGTTATGCCCAGGCCCACAATCACAAACTCGAACCTGCTTACATGGCTCGAACCAGCGATTAGGCTTCTCTCCGCCTCCGGCAGTAAATTATATATTCGCTGAGTACAGAATGTAATCATGTGTGTCTGGACAATGTTAAGTTATGCCCATGCAGATCGGGTACGGACCGTAATCGTGTGTACATTATCTGGACAATGTATAGTTATGCCCAGGCCCACAATCACAAAGTCGAACTTTCTAACTTGGCTCCAACCAGCGATTCGGCTCCTCTCAGTGTTCGGCAATAAAACAAATAGTTATTGAGTACAGAATATAATCAAGTGTACCGTATCTAGACAATGTATAGTTATGCCCAGGTCCACAATCACGAAGCCGAACTTTATAACATGACTGCAGCCAGCGATTCGGCTGCTCTCCGTCTTCGGCAGTTCAAAATATTTATTGAATACAGAATGTAATAATGTATACCGGTATCTAGAGTGATACCCAGGTCAACAATCAAGAACTCGAACTTTATTAAATGGCTACAGCCAGCGATTCGGCTGCTCGCCGTCTTCGGCATTAAAACAAATATTCGTTGAGTACATAATGTATTCATGTGTACCCTATCTGGACAATGTATACCGGGTAGATATACCCCGGCCCACAATCACGAAGTCGAACTTTCTTACATGAATTCAGCCAGGGATTCGGCTGCTCTCTGTCTTCGGCAGTAGAACAAATATGTACCGGTATAGAGTACATAATGTAATCATGTGTATCAGGGTAATTCAAAGCGCGCGCTTATGCGCTTTTGAGCGCTGACTTTTTGACCCCCTCTGCGCTTTAAGCGCAGTTTTTTGCAACTCCCTGTGGGCGCAGCAAGCAATTTTTGCGCTTTTGCACTACAAAGCGCAGTTTTTTTGTTTCAGTTGCGCTAAAAGCGTGACCAATCGCCAATGAAGTACCCTGATGTGTATCTGGACAACTTCCTTTTCCTCTACTACTACCTTTTACTTTTACGCACTTTCCACGCGGTTTGGTATAACCTCGGGGAAAGTCGTACGTTTTCTAGGGTTTAGGGTTTTCTTTCTACTTTTCTACTACTTTTTTTTTTCTACTTTTCCCGCAGGTTAATGTGGGGCCCCAAATCCATTTCCTTTTTCCCCTTGTCCTCCAATCCGCCATCCAACTACAACAACACCCACCCCCCCTCCACAAAACACGCCCCCCTTCCTCGTTGCCACAATACAGGCTCTCCCCCCTCCCCGCCCCCTCACCGCCCCCGCTTTTAATAAAATTCCACCCCAACTCACTCACTCACAGAACCCCCCCTTTCCCCTTTTCCTTCTTCCTTTGCCTCCCATTGGGCCATGACATTGACATCATACGATAAAATCCCCCCCTCCCTACACTCCATTCACTCCCGCACCCTTCTCCTTTCCTCCCCTCATCCCATCAAGTGTCCCACCCCCCCCTCCCTCTACACCCTCATCATTTCCCCCCTCCAATTCACTCATTTCTTCCACCTTCCTCTTTTTTCCCTCCATCGTCATCCCCCCCCCTCACTGCCCCCCCCTCAACGCCGCTCACCGCTCCCTCCCCTCTCTCATCGCAACCTTTCCCCTTTTCCGTTTTCCCTCCCAGAACAATCGGCAATTCCCTCCCCCCTCCATACCCGCGCATAAAATCCCTGCCCTTCACTTCGCCACTCGGTCACTCTCACTTCACTCCCACTCATTCCGTCGGACCCCTTCCCTTCATTCCCTCCCCCTCCCCTCACTCGCATCCCCTTTTTCCCCCCTTTTTCCCCCTATCGCCATCCTCATTCAACCCTCCCTCACCCTCTCAAATCCCCTCCTCCCCTCACCCAGAAGCACCCTGCCCTCAATCCTTTTTTTTAATTTTAGTACTCAGACGACAGATCCTTCCCTCACATGCACACAAGCGCTGCCAGCAAACAGACACAAGCTGCCCCCCTCCCCTCACCCCCCCGCCTCAATCACTTATATCACTTCGCTTCACTCCGTCCCTTCACATGCCATCACGCCCACAAGCGCTGCCAGCAGAACGACACAGCCTACCACTCCCGTCACCCCCGCCTTCAATCCCTCTCGCCTTCTCAACAACCCTGACCCCTTTCACCCCTTAATCCCTCCCCCTGTTGGTTAAAAAAAAAATATTAAATCCCCCTCCCTCCCTTTCCCCAACATACAAGACATGCCGCTGCCAGGAAGACATACACTATGCCGGCCCCCTCCCTCACCCAGCTCAATCCCTCCGCCCTCACCCGGACCCCTTCAATCCATCCCTCTCCCTTCCCCTCACATTGATGCAACGAACAAGCGCTGCCCAGCAGAACAGCAAGACACAAGCCGCCCCCTCCCTCAACCCCCCCTCAATCCCTCCCTCCCCCGACATGCAACACAAGCGCTGCCAGCATACACCATTAATGCGCCCGTCCCCTACCTCCTCCTCCACCACCCCTCGCCCCGCTCAATCCTTTCCCCTCCCTTCCCCTTCCCCTCGTAACATGCAACAGCGCTGCCAGCAGGCTAACCACATTTTTCTTCCCCCGCCCCCTCCCTCCACCCTGCTCAATATCCCGTCTCCCCTCCCCCCCTCCCCTCACATGCATCACAAGCAGCCTCTGCCAGCCCGACCAAAACACAGGGGTTTTTTGCTTGCGGTTTTTTCCCCCCCTCCCTGGGTGCAACGGCCCACGCACAGGGAACATCACATGTTCCGGTCCTGCCAATGATTAATCCCACCCTTCATGTTTTATTTTTTTTTTCCTAATGTCCCACCAACTCTCCAATCTAAATAGTTCCAATTTTGTCGTACTCGAAAGGAAAGACTTCCCATTTTCCTATTCCTCAGATCCACAATGGTTAGTCATGTGCATACCTGGCAGTCCCCATGCAACGCACTACTAAACGGAAACTTGCACGCATACATACAACACACTCCACCACATTCACAACTGGCAGGTAGCCAAGAAGGCCTCGGAGGGCCGTCACATACACACTGACCTTACGCATTGGGTCCGTACAATGAACACACATACTTTCACACTTCACACCAACACCCAAAGTGCATGGAAGCTAAGTAAGTAGGTAGGGTAAGGTAGGCCATGAGCAAAAAAAGCTAGGATTAGAGCCCAGTCTTCCCTGGCAGGGCCACATGCGTGTACGAGAGATACTGAAGCATCAACGGTCTGTTTTTTCTGGAACCATTATTTTTTTCTTTCACTTCACGGTCCCTTGATTTGGATCCACGATGGCCACTCCGCGAAACGAAGCTCCTCATCAATTCGGAACGCGGGCCCAGTCCAGTTTCCGCCCTACTGTTCTTGCAAAGAACAAGACCACTGGGTAAGCTAAATGTCAAGTTTTTTTTTGTATTTCGGGATATGTCCTAGGGCCCATTTCGGCACCTGGGGAATTTCGCAACAGGAAACCGGTTCTGCAATCGCCGCAGAATCAACATCCAATGCCGCCCCTCTCCGCCTCCCCCTCCTCCCCCCCCCCCCCCCCCCCCCCCCCCCCCCCCCCCCCCCCCCGCCCCCACCCCCCCCCCCCCCCCCCCCCCCGCCCCCCCCCCGAAGGGTGGCAAACGATGGAAAGCTGACCCGAAGCGAAGTTAGTTACGCGACCTGGAATGACCGTTGTCGGCTTTCTGTTTCATTTTTTTTTTTTTTTTTTTTTTTTTTTTTTTTTTTTTTTTTTTTTTCGGTGGGATCGGACAAACGGACAAATGAGTAAACAATGGGGCCTCCCCGTGGCTTTTCCCCGCCCCCCCTTTTTTACTAGGGGGGGCTTCCCGCCAAAAAAGTTTAGGGTCGGCCTTCGGCTCCCCTCAAACTGGGCTCAATCACTAACACTACACCAGTATCGACGAGTAGCTGTAATTATTTTTCTTTTTTTGCCTACACACACAAACAAACACCTCCGAGGCCTTGACGCAATCAAGAATTATGGGTGTAGGGGTCCCAGCAGGACGCCAAACGCCCACGCGCCTGCACTAGGGTAGGGGTTTTTTTTCATTTCAAAACGACCGAAACCGATGAGAATACGACTGAATGAACTTTGACAGACCAGAAGGCCGCCCTGGAACCGGCCGCCTGGAACGGTTACTGCGGGTTACTGGCGGGGGGGAAACCGAACTACGGTTACAAGAACAAGAACGCCGGAAGATGACGGGTAATAGGGGGAACAGTCCCCTTTCTGGTTTTCTTCGTAGTTTTTAAACGCCGCCACGCCCGGCACGTCCAAACGCATGCCTGGTATACGAAAGCCAGCGATTTGAGATCGTCGCATTCTCTCACATTCTGGCAAAGACTTGCATCCAGCAGTCGCCAAGTCTCTACAACGTGTTCGTTCGCCAAATCACAGTGTCGGTAAAGGTGTGTGAGCGAGTGAGGGTGCTGGCCTGGACGACTGGACAACTGCAAGACTGCCCCAATTTTACCAATTTTGCATTACACCAATTTGCACGCACCCCCCTGCTAGAACTGTTCCTGTCTTTTTGAAGTTTTGCTATGTCCCCCCCCCCCCCCCCCCCCCCCCCCCGCGTCGAGATGCTCAGTTCTGAGCTACGAGAGCATCTTTCCTGTGCTTTGAGATGCTATGAGATGCTATGAGCGTGCCGGAAGGAACAAAGGAAACCACGACAGAGTGCCGTAGTGACAGTTGTACCCTCGCTGTTCTTGTTCATCACTACTGTACAAGACGTTACAGCCAGTGCTACGAGACTGAACTGTTCTGCTCAGCAAGCTGATCATGATAGCTGATAATGATAGCTGTGCTTTGCATGATCGACTTCATTCAGCGCCCTCAGTGTTGCTAATTCCTTATGGCAGGCAGGGTTGTGCCGAACTGCCGATCGGTCCGTCCGCACCTAAAACCGTACGCGGACGCGTTTCTGGGCATGGCTGTACGCGACGTGCCTTCGCTGAATTGAATGTGCCACACATCTAACTCGAGTGCTCTTTCCCCAGCTTTCCTTTCAACTGTCAGTTTCAACTGTCGCTGCTTCTGCTGCTGCTCTTGTTATCCCTTTCTTTTTTCATTTGAAAGAGGAAGTAGGCTTGTCATGCCACCGGGTGCTGCGAAGGCACAGTTCGTTCGCTGGCAGTGTCCACACCGACATGCGTTCTTTCTTTTCAGACAAGGATTTCTTTGTAGATGAAGGTTTCTTTTCTTTGGCTCGTTTTCTACCACCACTCCACATTGTACATCCCGTGCCTTGCACCAATTCATCTACTCTTTACCTACCCCCCGCCCCCCGCCCTATTCTGGACTCCCCCTCCTCGCCTCCCAATCAGGTTTTTGAGCCATTTCGCGTTCCGCGCCACGGACTCGGTTGGTCGGACCTTGACGGCAGACCCAAACAACGGTAACTCAGAAAATGGTCGAAATGGTCGAAATTCTATAAAATCGGGTGGCGAACGGTTGGTATTCCGCCCGATAGAAAAGCGGTTGGGAATTGGGAGGAGTGATTGGTAATTGGGAATTGGGGAAAAGTGGTTATAACAAAACCCTCCTGCCTTGCGAAACTGCCTGCCCGCCATAAACTTTCTTTTTCGGCGCCCCCTTAACTTTTTATTTTTCTCCTTTCTTTTCTCCTCTGCCTTTCCCCTGCCCCTGCTCCGCCCTTACTACCACTTCCAATCTACGACCCCTCAGGCCACCACCAACAGGGCCCCCCCCCACCCCCACGACGGGCACCCGACTATTTTTCGGAAAATCGTAAACGGTTGCATTCGTGTGCTCTAAACTTCCCTTAAACCATTACTACTTCCTAAAACCAATTGAGGTTATGGATACCATTTTGTAATGAGAATGACCAGTTTTTCTCCTTTTCCTCCACGTTATAACAGTAACATACCGAATATGCATTGATACTTATTCACTCATATATGGGGTGTCTGTGCCCAGTGCAGGGTTGGTTTAGTGAGGTAACCGTGATGCCAATTTCCTCTGTGCCAATGGGGAGAATTGAACTCCAGACCTCCAAGTTTCGTACTGAACAATTTGCCCCTCCAACCAAACAACACACACCCTCACAACCCGCTCCCCAATTCCCCGAAGGGTCCCATCCCAATTTTTTCCCCCTTCCCTCCCCCCCTAACTCACAGCTTCCCTCCTCGTCCAACAACAAGCGAACCATAATCAGCACCTACCTCACCCTCCCGGTCCGTATTGAACGTAACGTCGATAGTGAAGAACCCCTGCAATGCAACAGTCCCCTCCACCACTTCCTCCTCCCAATATCCTCCATTCCTCCCCCTTTAATTTTAAACCCTAACCCCTAAAAACCTTTCAACCTAAAAAACCCCCAATGCATGCAGGGTCACCTCACTGTATGTCCTCCTCCCCACTTCCACCTTCATTGGGAGCCTTGGGAGCCTTGGGAGATGGTGAGAGGGCTGTCCTGGAGTGCCTTGCTGCTGAGCTGAACACCAGCCCAGAGGCGGTTGACCTGAACAAAAGTCTGCTGCAATGTGGTATGGGCTCCCTTCAGGTAGGTTGCTAGGTGCCTGTCAGGACTTTTCATCACAGCTTTTAGGTAGCTCCCTGTGCCGGCCACTGGGCTGCACTGAACTATTTCAGCACATCTGGTCAGCTGATAATGACAGCATTGATATCAAGGTGCTCGAGGTTGTGCCAGGTTTGATCGAATAGCCAATCAGGGGAGCTGCCTATAAGCTGCTGCTCACAAAACCGAAAAATGAAAAAAAAATGTGGCCTGTGTGGCCTGTTGTTTTTTTTGCCCCTGGAAATTTGTGGACATATGCCCTTGCAATTATGCTTCATTTAATCATTGTCTCGCTTCTTTACCATTAACGTTGGTCATTGAACTAGGCCCATTGTTGGGCCCAAGAAACAAGCCCACTTCTTTTTTTGGGCCGCATTGCTTTATAAAATTGCCCTTGTGCACCCTGTGATTTTTGCAATACTCTAGTGTCCTTTCTTGAGTGCACTGGAGGGCCTGGCCCAATTTTCCCAATTTCCCTTTTTCCTTCAATTTGTCCTTTTTATTTGTTTTTTTTTTTTTGCGGGAGCCCCCCCCTGCTGGAGGGCCGAGAGCCCCCAGATGGTTACCCACCCCGTTGTCCTGTTTTGTCTCTGGTTTCCGTTGTTTTCTTCTGTTTTTCGTGTTTGCCAAAGCAGACCCTGATCCTAATTGTACCCGCATCCCCTGGTCCCTTTGGTGGTAAAATCCCCTCGTTTCGCGTCCCCCCCCAACTTGAATTCTGGGTGCCACCTGTTGCTCGATAAGCAAACCTGCCTCCGCCAACTTTTCTTTTCTAGGACCTACTTATTTTTATTATTTTCTCTTTGTTCATGATGCCCAGAATTCCCTCTTGACTCATTCAAACCGTGGGCACATTTGTAGTCCTGTAGAGCTCCAGGGATAACGTAATCCTCCTCATCCTCATCATCCTCATCATAGAACCCAAAAAAGCCACCCCCCCGTCTGATTTTCCCCCCAACCCGTAACCATCTTAACAGATCTCGCTCAAAGCGGTGCCGGTGCCGGCCCAACGGCCCTGCAAGAAAGTGGCTTGGGGGTCTGGGCCAGCCTGTGGAACCTTAACTGTGCTGCTTCCAGCAAGCCCATGCCCTGTTGCATCGGATAGCTAGGGAACTCAGGTGTCAGCGGGAATGGGGCCAGGAAGGCGGTGGATGGCATTTGTTGCCACAGTTCCACACCACCTCAACATCCCAGAGAAACGATTCCCACAACACTGTTCCCCAACCAAACGGCAGGAGCAGAATGCCTGTTTTTGCTGCAGACAGCTGAAGCCAAAATCGTGTTGTTCTGTTGTTGATTACATTTTTGGAGGAGCCTCTTCTTCTGGGGGGGCGGATCCCCCAGGGTCACTGCTTTGTCCAGGCAAAATCTGGGTCTTTCAACTTTTTCCCCCACCCTGGGCTTCAAAAAACACCCACTCTCCCTGGTGTGCCCAACCCTTGCAAACCTCGGACCGAGCTGAACCATTCGCCCGCCATTTCGAACAACCACTCTCCGGTCAATTTTTTCTGCGTCCTCCTTTTCCTCTCACATTGCGACGCGCCCTAGGAACATGTTTCCTGGTGCCCCTAAATTCAATGGCTCCAAAAATGTGCCTGCGGCTTTGACTGAAAGTCAGGGGGACTTAAATTTTGGATAACGGGCTGTTTGGCTATGCTTTTTCCGCTAGGTTTGCCATGCCCGGTGCCCCCTGTGGTGCGGTTTCTGGATGCCTTAGCACCACTCTTTCTTATTAAGGCTACACACTTTAGCTTCCAGCCAGCTCCATTTGCCTGTCCACTGGTCCAAAGCTTTCTACCCAATCAGAATGCTTGTCATGTTATAATTTCGGACACATAAGCTAGTCTCAGGGTTAAACCAGGACAAGTAAGGTGACAGCTGTCTAGAAGCTGCTCCGTGTAGCCCCCGAAAGAAGCAGTGCTAAGAACTGGGTATTGACATGGAGTAGCTTGATTCCACTGAAGGAGAAGCTTCAAATCATTACTGCATCCACACACTTACCCACATTCACACTCACACTCTTTTCACACACCCGCACTTACCACATTCACACCCACACTCACGTCCACACCCAGCCCGAGTCCTTTCATCTACATGATTTGACCCCTACACATCACCACCACCCTGTAACCTGGGCAGGAGTGCATACAATGTAGTCGGCCTGTTAAGGCTGGATGGGGATCTGAAGCTCGACGCCTTGCAGCAGGCCTTTGACTACATGTGCCGTTGCCACAAACCGTATTGCGCATGACGTATAGTGGGGATGGTGGTGTTGAGGAGGCCAAGCAGGTAATAATTTGTCCCTTTCTCTTGTCTCCTTGAACTGTTGATTTATCTTTTCGGGGAATTTTAACTAAGATCCCTATACTCACTGCCACTACTCCCCCCCCCCAATCGGATTGTGCTTTGGCCCTGAATGAGCCTTTTGGCGAAACATGTCTCCTAAGGTAAAATTCGTTATATTTCCTCTCCTTTAAATGTCAGCATTTTGCAGTTGTGAATTGGCCGGACAAGTTGGACCTTTCCCCTCCCTCCCTGACCCTCCTCCCTCCCTCCCCTGACAAGTTGAATCCCCCCCCCCCCCCCCCCCCACCAACAGGTGCTCAACCACGGCCGACAATTAAAAGGTGCCCATGAAGCTCCTTGATAGGGACTAAGCCCTGCCTTCGAAAGTAGCTGTCTGAAATCGTGTCTTTCAGCGAGGAAGGCCTGACCTCTGAGCACATGAGGGCGCTATTCAAGGAAGCCAACAAGTGTTTGATATCATGAAAGGACCCATGATTCGAACAATGGTGGTGAGTGCATGTGTTGCAAGTATTGCAAGTTTGCAATGGTGTTGGGTGCATGTGTTGCAAGGGCTATGAATACATGTGTTGCAAGTGCTGCAATACATGCTTTGCAAGGGTTGTGAAACATGTGTTGCATTGCTGTTGGGTGCATGTGTTGCAAGGGTTGTGAAACATGTGTTGCAATGCTGTTGGGTGCATGTGTTGCCAGGGTTGTGAATGCATGTGTTGCAAGTGCTTCAAAAATATGCGTTGCAATGCTGGTGAGTGTTGCAAAGGGTGGTGAGACATGTGTTGCAATGCTGTTGGGTGCATTTTTTGCAAGGGTTGTGAAATATGTGTTGCAATGCTGTACCTCTCCACTCATCGGCGCAAGCGTCGCACATGCCATGCTCATTCCCGCACGGGAACTACATCTTGGCAGGGTGTGTGACGTGCATGTACAACCCTGTCAATCAATATTTATGTTTATGTACATCATTGGTTAAACAAGTAGTTGTTGAACATGTTTTCAACACCTTGAACACCTGTTTAACAACCTGAGCAGTGTGCAGGCTGCTGTAGGGTTAGTGCTGAAGTTTACCTTGATTTACAGGGAAACAGCTACTTTCCCGGTGGAAACAAGGTTGCTTGTTTAGTTTCAAGAGGATGTGGGTCTGTGCTGCATAGCTCAAGACAGCTGTATCCTTACCACTTTACTCATTCTGCCTGACCTTGTCCTGCTTCCCACGCAGCTCAAGACAGGCCCTGACTCCTGTATGCTGCTGCTGCTGTTCATGCACCATGCCGTGTGCGATCCCTACCACTTAACACATTTCACCCCACCTGCTCCTGCTTCCCATCCCCACTCCTTGTACCAATCCAATATCTTACCCTTTCTCCCCCACCCCACACTTTACACTAACCCCTTACAGCTCAAGACTGATCCTGACTCCCACATGCTGCTGCTGTCCATAGACCATGCCGTGTGCGATGGCTGGTCCATGACTCTCATAAGGACCGAGGCTGTCACCTCCTACAATGCTTTCCTAACCACTTTTCTCATTCTGCCCCACTTGATGCTGTGCTCCCCTTGCAGCTCAAAACTGCCCCTGACTCCCACATGCTGCTTCTGACCATGCACCATGCCGTGTGCGATGGCTGGTCCATGACGCTAATGATGAGCGAGGCTGTCACCTCGTACAATGCTTTCCTCTCTGGCTCTGAGCCATGGCTGGATCCTCTATCCATCCAGTACAGCGACTATGCCATGTGGCATGACACACACCTGCGGGAGTCTGGAAAGGTAGGCAGTGAGGGTTGGATAACTGGGTTGGCACATTCCTGTACTTGCATTCCTGTACTCGCTAAGCTAGGTTGCGGGCTTTTATTTATGGGGATGCATTGCACACCTTGGTGTTTGGGGTTGCTACGTTAGAAGCCTTTAATTGCTGTTTCTTTGCCCCCAAAGGCTGCTAGTAGGTCCCCTAAGGCTATTAAGAGCACCATGGATGCTACGTACAGACACCTGGTTCCTTTCCTTAAAACAGCCATATTTTGTATGTTCAGCTACAAGCAGAAGCTTCTAGGCAGCTCCCTCAGCCAGCCACTGGGCCAAGCCCCAAGATTTTGATACTTCTGGACAGCGGATTCTTTCAGCCTCAAGACACACTAGGTTGTGTAAGCTTTGGCTGAATAGCTAGTCAGTGGATCTGCTTAGAAAAGCTGCAGCTTATAGCTAAAAATAAAAACACCAAAAACAATCCAGGTTCTGAACTAGCTCGTCTTCACCGTGCAGCTGGAGCGTGAAATCGGCTGCTTGCTGAACTAGGGTGACTTTCCTGTGCTGCTAGGTCATGCTCTCTGCGTTCTGAACTAGCCTGTGTTCGCTGTACTGGTGGTTGGACCCAGGGCAAGCAAACAGGCTGGCCCCCTCAACCTCATCCCTCGTAGTAAGGTGTTTCTTTATTAATTTATTCATGCATTTTTTGCACTGTGAAATCGACTACTAGCGCAACCCTCGTAACAAGGTGTTTATCAATTTCTATATTTATTTATTTATGTATTTATTTAATTATTTGTGTTAACTGTGCTGATGGAGCGGGAAATCGTCTACTGGCGCAACCCTCGTAACAAGGTGTTTATCTATTTCTATATTTATTTATGTATTTATTGAATTATTTGTGTTCACTGTGCAGATGGAGCGTGAAATCGAATACTGGCGCAAGAATCTGGCTGGGATTCCCCCCATTTTGGAACTGCCCATCGACAAGCGCCGTCCCTCACAACCATCGGGCCGAGGAGGGCGTGTGCCGTTCTCAGTGCCCAGTGACATAGTTGTGGAGCTGCGAAGGTTGGGCATGGAGTGCAACGCCACGCTGTTCATGGTGATGCTAGCTGGCTTTAAGGTGGTGCTGGCGAGGCAGGCAGGCATGGATGACATTGTGGTTGGTACACCCTCTGCAGGGCGCGCACAGTCTGAGCTGCAGGAACTGATCGGCTTCTTCGTCAACACTCTGGTGCTACGCACAGACCTATCAGGCAACCCTGACTTCCGCACCTTGATCGGTCGTGTGAAGGACACTTCACTGGGCGCCTACGCCAACCAGTCTGTGCAGTTCCACAAGATTGTGGAGAAGCTGAGCGGCATTGAGCGCTCGTTGCATACAACCCCATCTTCCAGGTACCTGTAGTTCTGCCGCCTACCAACCACACCCAACCAACCACACAAAACCACCCACGCATAACAACCCATCTTCCAGGTACCTGTAGTTCTGCCACCAACCAACCACAACCCAATCACCCAACCAACCACACAACGCGTACAACCCCATCTTCCAGGTGCCTGTCGTTCTGCCGCCTACCAACCACACCCAACCATCCAATGCGTGCAAACCCTATCTTCCAGGTACCTGTAGTTCTGCCGCCTACCAACCACACTCAACCGACCAACACGTCCAACCCCATCTTATAGGTACCTGTACTACCGCTGCCTATTTGTCGAAACTATTTACTGGTGAACTAATTACTTACAAAAATTAGAACCATAGATCATTAGTAATCACTGCCCGGAAATAAGTTTTTGTTTATTATCACCACCCCTAAACCCTGCACCCCATCATCCAGGTGATGTTCATCCTGCAAGACTCCAATCTGCTGAACGCGATGGAGATGGAGGGGCTCAACACAGTGGACTGGCGCCGCGACTTCTGGCTTGGCCAGACCAAATTCGATATCTCGGTGGAGATGATTGAGGATCTGGAGGGCAACATTGAAGGTCACTTGGAGTTCAATGAGGACTTATGGTACCTGGAAAGTGCTGCCAGGTTGGCTAACCAGGTATGCATAGGGAAAGGCTAAGTTAGTTAATATTATTGAATGAATAATATTAGTGACTGTTAGTTAATAATAGACGGACAGGCTGTCTCTCAAGAATTTTGAATTTATTTGAAAAACTAATATTATTATGACACTATAATAATATTAGTTTTTTAAACACTAATACTAGTTGCCATTCCCTAGGTATGTAGGGTTGAGGCTTTACCCTAAACGTGTATTGTTTAGGGTTGTCAAGTACGATATTGTATACATATATAGTGTTTATATGTCAAATGATATATCGACGATATCATAATATATAACGTACAATATAGACCTCACCCAATTAAAAAGACCTCACCCGACGGAAAATACCTCATCAAGCCGCATCAAGTGTAAAAACCCCTACCCGACGGAAAAGACCTCACCAAGTGTAAAACAACCTCACCCAATGTCCCCTGGTGCTGCGCAGTTCGTCACTCTTCTGTCAGCGGTGATCGAGTCTCCTGACACCGAAATAAATTCTCTGCCGCTGCTGACCCCTGGGGAAGTGAAGTATCTCACCTACGAGCTTCCCGCCGCCCCCAAGATGGAGGTCCCTGACATCTGTGCCCACCACCTGCTGGAGCGCTTTGCAGCTGAAACCCCGTCTGCTCCCATGCTGTGGTTCGAGGGGACGGTCCTGACGTATGCGCAGGTGAACAGCAAGGCCAACCGCATCGCAAACAGGTTGCGCCAGGCAGGCGTAGGTCTGGACGTGCCCGTGGGTGTGCTGATGGAGCGATCGCTGGACACCATCGTGTGCTACCTCGCTGCCATGAAGGCAGGCGGTGGCTACGTCCCTCTCGACCCCGAGTACCCTGCTGAGCGCTTGGCCATGATGATGGAGGACTCCCTTGCGCCGGTCATGCTATGCCACTCAGACATGCTGGACAAGGTGCTGCCAGAGTTGCCTTGCAAAGTCCTGCTGGTAGACAAGGAGTGGGACAAGGAGTTTGCTTCCATGCCTGACACCAACCCTCTCGTGCCTGGCCTCACCAACCGCCACCTTTCGTACATGATCTTCACTTCCGGCTCCACAGGCCGCCCCAAGGGCACCATGCTGGCCCACCGCGGGCTCATTAACCTGGTGACCTGGGCATCTAAGCGCTACTCTCTGAAGGCGACTGACCGGTGCCTCACCAAGGCCCCCTTTGCGTTTGACATGTCGGTGCAGGTCAGTTTTTTTTCCGTTTTAGACCTTCCTGTTACCATGGTTGGGCAAGTCTCTTTAGCCTATTTTGCTACCCCTGGAATCTAACAACATACACATGTAACAACATACACATACATATATTCTGGGGGTGGGGGTGGGGGGGTACATACAAGGGTGCATCCCATTCTGTTACCCAGAACTTAGGACCTGGGTGAGGGGTGCGGGGCGGCCAATGGCCACATGGGCTACCCTACTAGTACATTGTAGCGGCATACATGTAAATACACTGTAACAGCACACACATGCACATGTAACAGCTTACACACATGCGCATGTAACAACATGCTCAGATGCACATGTAACAACATTCACAAACACACATAACAACTTACTCATACTCATGTCGGTGCAGGAGATCTTCATGCCCTTTGCTGTCGGCGGATCCCTGGTCATCTCCAAGCCCGAGGGTCACCGTGATTCGCTGTACCTCAAGCAGACCATCGAGAAGGCCGGTGTCACCTTCTGTCGCTACGTCCCCTCCCCCCTGGACCTCTTCCTTGAGGAGCTCGAGGTCGGCGAGTGCAAGACCTTGACGCGCGTCATTGTGGGCGGAGAGCTGATGAAACCAGAGCTGACTGCCAAGTTCAGGTCCAAGTTGCCACACGCTACACTGATCAACCAGTACGGCCCCACAGAGGCCACTGTGGGTTGCTGCTCCAAGACCTTTGAGCCTGCCTATGCCAAGGAGTTCCCGCAGTTCATTTCGTACCCCATCGGCCGTCCGGTAGACAACATGAGGCTGTATGTGCTCGATGAGTTGCTGAAGCCTGTGCCTATCGGGGTCCCTGGAGAGCTGCACATCTGCGGACCCCAGCTGGCCATTGGCTACAAGGGCAAGCCAGAGGTGACGGCAG
Source organism: Chlamydomonas sp. ICE-L (assembly GCA_013435795.1). Lineage (NCBI taxonomy): Eukaryota > Viridiplantae > Chlorophyta > Chlorophyceae > Chlamydomonadales > Chlamydomonadaceae > Chlamydomonas > Chlamydomonas sp. ICE-L. The sequence continues at coordinate 1,475,765 of JACBWV010000099.1, forward strand.
AGAAGTTCATTCCCAACCCCTACTCAGAGGGCGACGAGGACTACGCCCGCATGTACAAGTCAGGCGACATGGTGCGTTGGCACACGTCTGGCGACATCCAGTATGTGGGCCGCAACGACCAGCAGGTCAAAATCCGTGGCTTTCGCATTGAGCTGGGGGAGGTTGAGAGTGCTGTGTCTGCGATCCCACCTGTCAGTGCCGCTGTCGCTATTGTGGAGAAGGATAAGAATGGGCAGGGACGCCTGGTGTGCTTTATCACGCCTGAAACAGTGGACGTGGAGGCACTGGAGACTACACTGAAACAGAAACTACCAGAGCACATGGTGCCACAGATGATTGTGCCTCTTGCGGAGATGCCCACGCTGCCCAACGGCAAGATCAACCGCCGTGGCTTTCCGGCGGTGGACTGGTCCAAGGGCAAAAATACCGGGGAGTACTGCCCTCCAAGCACCGAGCTGGAGAAGGAGATCCAAAAAGTGTGGATGGAAGTGCTGACCTTGGATGACCCGATCAGCATCCTGGATGACTTCTTTGATCTGGGTGGCACGTCTCTACTGGCGGGAAGAGTGAACGGCATCCTGCGAAAGAACTTGGGTGTCCAGATCGATGGCAACATCATCTTCAAGGAACCCACCATCATTGGCATGGCCAAGGGCATCGTCGCGGAGCATGGGGACGTCATGTCGGGACCGGATGAGGGCCTGGTCAAGCGCCTGAAGTCCACCAAGCATACCATGACAGAGAAACTGGAGGATGGGATCCCAAGCAGGTCGAACACGCTGTTTGCGCTGTCCCTCACATGGATCTCCATTGCCCTTGTCAACTTGTTCACGTTCTACGGTATGGCGCTCGCCCTTATCCTTGCCTTGTTCATCTACACTTGGTATCCTAGCGCCACAGGATATGAGGCGATCCTGGCAGCCCCTGCCATCATCCTGGCCGTCTTTGTGTACCTGGCTATTGGCAGCGTGATTTGGAAGTGGGTCGTCATTGGCAAGTACAAGCCGGGCACCCACTCGGTGTGGGGTATATTCTACATGCGTTGGCTGGCTGTTCGCATGTTCCAGGTCGACCTCGTGCTCATCTTCTTGCCTTTTCTCAGGGGCTCGGAGGCGTACAACTGGTATCTCCGCATGATGGGTGCCAAGATTGGGCGCAACTGCGTCATTGAGACGATTTTCATCAGCGACTTCGACCTGGTTGACATCGGTGACGATGTTGCTATTGAGCGCGACGCCGTCATCACACCGTATGCGCTGAATGCACCCGCCATCCGCTTTGGTGCCAGCAAGCTCACTCTAAAGCCTCTGCGCATTGGTGACGGTGCAACTATCGCCGCCAGGGCCATGGTGGTGGGTGGGACCACAGTACCCCCCGGCACTGTTTTGCTGCCGATGACTAGCAGCGCTGTGGCGAAGAACATGGTGAATGACGTGCCTCACGAGCAGTATCGTACTGTTCAGCACCCTATCGGAACCATCTGGGGCTTTCTGTCAATGGTCATCTGCCTGCTGCTCACCCTCACTTCGCTCATCCCCGTCTTCCTGGCCGAGGGCTTTATTGTACGTGCATACATCCTTGAAGACCAGGCTACTGGGGTACCCCAGAACCTGTATCTCTTCATCAAGACCACTCTACAGTGCATCTGGAATGTGAATGGCCATGCAGAAATCAGCTTAGCGATACCCTGCGAGGACGCAGGGGCCTGCGCAAGGTTTGGGGTCCCTACTGGAACTATCATCAACACCCCACCCACCCATTCGTTATGCATAACTACCTTCGACCGCATTGCCACTCTTGTGGTCTTGTTCCCATGGCTCATCGTCATCGTTGCCCCCCTTTCGATGTTCCTCGTAGTGATCGCCTCCAAGTGGATGATCGTGGGCCGCTTTGCGCCTGGCTGCCGCGACCGCCTGCTGTGGGACAAGCGTGTGCACGTGTACAAGCGGCTCATGGACTCACCACTCTTCCAGCTGGGCGCGCGGGTGTGGTCAGGTACCTTTGTCATCAAGTTCCTCTACCAGGCTCTAGGAGCGACGGTAGGAAGCAATGCCTGGATCTCCTTTGTCACCATCCTCGAGACCGATCTGCTGATAGTGGGCAACGATGTCTCGATCGGGGGCAACGGCTACATCTGCTGCAGCACCCTGGAGACCACTGAGGCTGTGACAATTGAGTCAGACTCGGACATGACCAACAGTGTGACTGTGTACCCAGGGGTGACAGTGCAGGAGCGCGGACTGCTGGGAGACTACACTGTAGCCCTCACTGGCAGCTTCTACCAGTATGGGAAGCAGGTGCAGGGTGACTTGGTGATCAAGAAGGGCACTGAGCTAAAGCCCCCTGACGAAGATAACAAGCCACCACCCACGTACAACCTCTTCTACCACCTGTGTATGTTCCTCAGTATCGTCATCTGCCTTCCGTCACTGCTGTTCAGCTTCATCGTGCCGCTCGTCATGTTAATGACCCGCTTCATGATTGAGTTTGGCTTCCTCGCGGGTCTTGGCTTCTTCCCCATTGCATTGACTGTGGCCTACATGGCGATGATCACAATGGCCATAGTTGCGAAGCTGATTGTCAAGCCTATCCACAAAGAAGACGCCAAATTTTACACGTTCGGCCACTTCAGATGGGAGCTGCTGCGAATCATGCTGACCACACTGGTTCCTCTGCTGGAGCGACTGCGGGGCACCTCAATCATCGTCTGGTTATACCGCGGCTTGGGCGCAAAGCTGGGCAAGGACGTGTGCTGGATGGGGGGTGACCGTGTCGAGATGGACATTCTGATGGTGGGCGACTTCAGCGTTCTCAATGAGTTCACTGTGATGGATGGCCACAGCATTGAGGCCAAGGTTCTGAAGCATCTGCCCACTGCATTGGCACCCTACACCACGTTCGGCAACCGCTGCAGTCTGCTCATGGGCTCCAGCACTGAGGCCTTTGCAACGCTATGTGAGCTGTCTCTTGCAATGAAGGGCGAGACCTTGTCCAGGCGCACCGTCTGGCGTGGTGTGCCTGCAGCGCCCAAGGACTATAACTTTGACCCGAGCATCGAGGTAGAGATTTTGCAGGAAATCAAGGCTACAGCTGCCACCGCATCATTCATGGTCACTCACGCCGCACCAAATGCGGAGTTCCCACATGGAAGCTTTGCATTGACAGGCCCAGGAAGCTTTGCATTGGGCCCATCTGCCCTGGCAGCCAAATCAAACGCCGGATCGCATGCGCTTGCAAGGTCACAGCTTGCTGCCAGGTCGCAGTATGCTGAAAGATCGATGTTAGCTGCCAAGTCGAAGATATCACGCTGGGACAGTAGTGCAGCCCTACGCCAGCCGTCTCACCTCATGCCAAGTCAGCTGTCTACTGTGGGCATAACCTTTGACAGCAAGGTGCCAACATTTGCAGGTATCGCTGAGGCCCCCACCGCCCCCGCGGTGCTTGCGTCCGGCGTGTGGCCAGCAGGCGAGGCCAACCGCTGCATGCAGGAGCACTTTTTCCACCACGGCCTGGCTGACCCCAGCCGACAGGCCGTGGTGTGGCTCGGGGACAAGGGCCAGGAGGCGGGTGTGCGCACCTACGGTGATTTGGCTGCACGGGCTCGTGCAGTGGCCTTCTGCCTGGTGGGCAAGTACGGAGTGAAGCCAGGTGACCGGGTGGTCCTGGTGCTGCCCCCTGGCTTGGTCTCTTCATAGACGCCTTCTTGGGCTGCCTGGTCGCTGGAGCTGTTGCGGTGCCTGTGTATCCTCCCAACCCTGCAACCTTGGAGAAGGACCTGGAGCGGCTGAACAAGGTCGTCAAGGTGGCCAATGTGAAGGTGCGAATCAGGGATATTTTGAAGGAAGATTTTCTGTGATTTTACGTAGCACCATGATGCTACTAGCAGCACTCAATAGCTCAGTACTGATGCAGTATAGAGTGGTTGGCCCTAGTGCATGCAAAAGGGCTAGCTCCCTCAACCTCACCCCTCACAATAAGGCGTACTATTGATTTATTTAGCACCATACAGTGGGGTGAAGCAGATGTGGATGTCCTGTTGCACGGTGTCCAGCACTCCAGCCGTGCCACCTATTTTTTGGCGGAGCCCCCTCTTCAAGGGGGCGGGAGCCCCAGGGTTTACCCATTTGTCCGTATTTTAGGCGACCGTCTGAACGAGATGAAGCCTGACACGTCAGCCAACGTCGGCCTCGTAACTAACTCGCTTTCGTTGCCACCTGTTGCTCCGTCGCGAATACTCTCCACCATTTTTTAGCGCCGCATGCGACGCTGCATAGAACTTGTCCCCTCCCACCTCGCATTACCGACGATATCTGCTACATCACACTCACCACCACACCAAGCACCACACCCACCGACGATATCCCCCATGTATTCTCCAGGTGGCTCTTACCACAGGCGAGTTCCGCACCCGCCTCTACCTTGCCATGACAGCCATGATGTTCTCCAAGACGTTCAATGCTGTGTGGCCCAAGGATCTGACCTGGCAGACCCTGGATGGCCTGGGGCCTGCCCCCAAGACATTTAATCCAACACCCTCTTCGGGAGATGACGTCGCTTTCTTGCAGTTCACTAGCGGTAGCACGAGCGATCCCAAGGGTGTCATGTAAGTGTCTAAAACTATAAACGAGATGAAGAGTGTCCACTCCACTTACAACCCAAACTCAGGACCCCCCGTCGGTAAATCGATTGTTTGGGTTTCAGTTCATCAATGCCTTTTATTTTTAGCCCATCCTGTCACAGTTGGGCGAGTCCCTTTAGCCTATTGGGCCTAACCTTGGACTGGAGCATACATACCCCCCCCCCCCCCCCCCCCCCTACAACAAGGATGGCAGTACAGACGAAGGACAGATGCATTGTTATATTCAGTGAATGTGATGCGTTACGCATGGTGGAAGAGATGATTGCCACGGCTAACTCACATATGTTGTACCTGACTTCCCACCCCATCCTACCCCACCACCCCACACACTACCAACACACAGCACCTACCCCTCCCCTCCCCACCCCTGTTGTAACTGACTCTGCTGCTCCATGCCCTTGCCGCAGGATCACCCACAACAACGTCCTCCACAACATCAACTGCATGTTCCAGCTGCAACCCGCCTACCAAGAGCTTGGAAGCATTGTGTGTGTGAACTGGATGCCTCAGTATCATGACATGGGTTTGATCAACATGTGCATGGCCACCCTCTTCAACGGTGGCACGTTGTACAACATGTCGCCCCTGACATTCCTCAAGTCCCCCCTGCTGTGGCTGGAGGCCATGTCTCGCTACAAGGCCAACCTGAGTGGAGGTCCCAACTTCAGCCTGGTGCGTGTGTCCAAGGCAATCAATGCGCTACCAGCAGACAAGCGCCCCGCTTTTGACCTCAGCAGCATGAGCACCCTGGTGTGTGGTGCCGAACCCATCAACATCACTACCTTGGATGACTTCATTGCGGTGTGTGGACCTCTGGGCTTCCCTAAGCTTGCACTGTGGCCTGCCTATGGTCTGGCTGAGCACACCGTGTTTGCGTGCGCTGTGAAGGAGGATTACTTTGCCGATGACCTGGGCAACGTGTGCTGCGGCACCCCCCTTCCTGATGTTCACTACCGTATTGTAGAGCCCGAATCGTGCGTTGAGGTTCCGAGCGAGGGCACGGTGGGAGAGATCTGGATCAGCAGTCCCAGCAAGGCCTTTGGCTACTGGGGCCAAGAGGAGGTGACCAAAGAGACGTTCCACGCTAAATTGAAGGGCGTCAGCAGCCCCCTGGAGTTCCTTCGCACTGGAGACCTGGGTTACATGCGTAACGGTCAGCTGTTCGTCAAGGGCCGTTGCAAGGATGTCATCATCGTTGCTGGCCGCAACTACTACCCCAATGATGTGGAGCTCAGCGTGCAGGAGTGCAGTGAGGCAATCCGCCCTGGTTGTATTGCTGCCTTCACTCTGCCCTATGGTGACGACAAGAATGAGGTGGAAGGCTTCATGGGCATTATTGCTGAAGTGCGGGAGCCCAAGATGAGTGCCATCCAGATCTCTGAAGTGATCCGCAGCATCCGAGATGCAGTGCAGCAGGGCCATGCCCCCCTGCAGCTTGTGACCATCATCCTTGTCCAGCCCCGCACCATCCCCAAGACCACAAGTGGCAAGATCCGCCGGGCTGAATGCAAGATCCGGGCTATCAGCGGCAGCGGCCTGTCAGTTGTGCCAAATGGCACATGGAACCATACCCCAGGGGAAGCCAACCCGTAGCCAGAGCCTGTGGTGATCCCCAGGCATACTTTGCCTAAGCTAGGCGAAGTACGTGTGTGCTGGCTGTTTGCCTTCGCCGGGCGAACAGGAGTAACCGCAGGAGCTGCGCGGAATGTACAGTATTCTTCTACTGTCGACGACTATCTTCCGTCTGTTATTGACGAACAGAACTTTACACCCTAGTTGTGTGGTGATCCCCACTGCACTACCAGCTGCTGAGTAGTACTGCTTGGGGCTGAGTAGTATGTATGACGGGGGGATGAGAAGTAGTAAAGTGTTTCCAGTAGACGCAACAGTTGAAATTTGTGTTGAGCTGGCTGGCATCGCCAGGTCGACCCTAAGCACAAAATTGTCCATGCCCCCCCCCCCCCCCCCCCCCCCCCCCACACACACACACACACACCACCACCAACCCCCCCTCCGACAAAAATTTCCAATGGGCCTCCCCCCACCTCCAACCGCATTTGAGGGGGGGGGGCATCAGATTTCAAGTGTCAGGCCACTGGAAACACGCCCTCAGCTGCATTGCAATTATTGCTCACCTGTGATATTCAACAAAATCAACAAATCCATGAAGTCACCGCCCCACCTGGCCCCCACCCTCACTCAGTCACTCGCATGGTAAACCGGGGGCTATCCCTGCGGCAGCCTGCACCTGTTTAGGTTGTTAAACAGTTGTTCAGGGTGTTCAACAAGAACATGTTTAACCAGGTATGCACATTAACAGGTGTTGGAACACCCTGAACACCTGCTTAACAACCTGAACAGGGTGCAGGCTGCCGTAGGGTATCAACCAGAACAGGTTGCGAGAGGTGGGTTTTGATAGTGATGGATACCTGGAATCAGTAAACTGAATTGAACTTGAACTTAGTTACATAGCTTCAGCCATCAGCGTGGCTGCTCGTTATCTTCTGCAGCATCAATCAAGTAAAGACATGTGACATATCCTGCTGAAATGTGAGCTTTGTGGAAGGACAGGAGATCTTCTCAAGCAAAAAAAAAACTATTCAGTATCCCGTCAGTATTAATAATTATTGCGATGCATGGGGCTGGCTGAACTAGTCAGAAATGCCCCCCCCCCCCCCCCCCCCCCCCCCCCCCCCCCCCCCCCCCGAAACCCCCGAAACCCCAGGGCCTACACTTGAATCACAGTTATATAGGTGTCAATCAAGTATGCTTAGGTATGGACTGATCAGAAATTCAAAACAAATACTGTTAAAAAAAAACTGTTGAGTGAGCTGTTGAGTATATTGATTTGTGCAATTGATGCGCCCTTGAAATATAGTTTAGTTGTAGTGAAGTTGCATGCCTATTGATTTTCTCTTTTCACCGAAGCCTCGCCATCCTGCCACCCCTGAGGCTACACGCGGAGCGCACTCATGTAGGTGATCAAGTATGTAGTAAGGAATGGACTGCTAAGAAACTCCATACTTCAAAAAAAAAAAAAAAAGGTGCCATGCCCTGGATGTACCCCTATCTAATATAGGTTTGTGATCCCTATTGTACCGTACCATGTCTACATTAATCCTGGTATTTTCATCTCATTTAAAGATGGTATTGATTGTTACCCTGCCCTGGAGGCGCCCCTATAAGGTAGTGTAGTATGTAGTTGCACGTCTGTAGTTTCCTACCTAACTGCAGGCCGCAGTATCCCTCATCTGTATTCATGCGAGCACTTTCATGCGGGGGAATTCTCTTTCTGTCCTGCAATCTAGGTGTGTGATCTCTATGTAACCGTACCGTGTTCACATTATATCTCATTTATTTTGCTGCCAAAGACGGCGAGCAGCCAAATTGATAGCTGGACCCATGTAACCAAATTCAAGTTGTCTTTCAGTCTATCCCATGCATGTGTGTGCCCCCATAAGTCAAGGGGGGTTGGGGTTCAGTTCATTGGTGCTTTGGTTTCAAGCCCCTCCTGTCACGGTTGCCCAAGTCCCCTCAGCCTATTTGGCCCACAACATTACACCATTATAACAACGAGGCTAACAACTAAGTGGCCAGTGCACCCCTTACCTAGTATACGGTACACTGTACAGCTGCCTAGTTGTTGCTTCATAATACATGATGACCCTTGCAAAAGCGATATTTTGAAGCCATGATCGGTCACTTTCAGTATGGGTGGAAGCAGCTACGCGTAGCCAAACAAAGGAACAGTGGACACCCCGCACCTACCTTTCATTTTCCAGACTTCCAGCAGTGACCAGCTATCTTTGGTAGCATGCATCAGCAGACCAGGCTGTAGCTGCACCAGTATCCAATGCATCAGCAGCTCTTTGCCAGCAGAATAAGGCATTCGAAGGCCTTATAATAAGGCCAGAGCAGATCGGAAGCAGGATAAAGAGTATGGTAAGCGAAGCCTTGCACAATAGGACAAGGAGGGAGATTCGCGAAAGTGTCGAAAGTAGGGAGAGGACGGAGCAGCAACCATAGCAAATGCGAAACGGCAAGTAGAGATGATATACGAGGAGACGTGGAAGGAAGCATCATCAGAAGGAGTTGGGAAGGAGCAGCCATGATAGCAGGGTCGCTTCGCGATTTGTGGAAGAAGTCGAAGTCGAATCGGTCAACTGGTGGTTGCTGACTTGGGAAGCATGTACCTTTCACCTTTCACAAGTACATTTGTCCCCATCTCCCATCCGTCACCAACGGCCCTGTCCAACTGGTTTCTACCTGTTTTCCCGTATCTGTCAGCTATCTGTCGCCACCCTGTCTACTAAGTGACTAATTAAGTAATATGTGTAAACAAAATCATGTGTTGTCCTCTCCGTTCAAGCTCGCAACTTTAACTTGAACTTGGTTACATAGCTTCAGCCAGCAATTTGGCACGCCGTCTTGGGCAGGAAAAAACAATTATTACCAGGGAAATGTAAACGCGAACAAATCACTTTGGTTTCCTTCATTTTTTTCATTTTGCGTTTTTTATATTCCTCTTCTTCTGAACGAAAAAAACAGTACAAAAAATAACTTATTCATACCTATAAAAAAATACTTGATCCAGTCTCTTCATATATTCATTGATGAACAAAGGAAGCGTTTCTCGCCCTTCAACTTCTGGATTGCACATCAGATAATGTAGATAAATCATTTTGCTCTCCGATTGGGAAATCAGGCTCTTATACTTTCTTCTCGAATTCAGCAAGGCTTCGTCAGTATATTACATTACATTACATTACATTACATGTTAAAGTCTACTTGACACCGCGAGGGTGTATGAGACTCTGTGCTTTAAACAAAAAGAAAAAGCACCCACAAAGCAAAAAAACCCATTACATCAGGGGTGTGTCGAGGACAAACAAACCAAACTCCCAACCACCGTTTTGGTGGCGTAGGTATTAAACCCCTTAGAGCCGGACCCAGATCTCAACCACTTACAGTGGCGGAGGTAAGAAGCTAACAAATGAGAAGTCACAAGAAGAAGAAAAAAAGGGATGATAAATTACGGTGCCACTAAGCAGTCCAGGGCTTCCTGTCTTGCTCTTCTACAAGTAGAAAGATAGTCGGCTAGGTTGCTCCAAAAAGACTTAGTGCCATTTCCATTCATAAAGGTTCTGAATGTGGAATCGCAGAATTCCACATTCCATACGGTTAAGTTGGTATCCTCATGGACATGCCTATAAATATCTGTAAACAGCTTCTGGTAGCGGAGGCGAATATCATTATAAAAAGGGCACTCAAACATATGCATTTCATCCTCAGGTTTTTGGAACCCACACATTTGACAGTGTCTCATTGAGCGAGGGATGTGTGCTCTATCCACCACCCTCATTCTTTCTGTGTTCAGCCAATGGGAACCCATTCTAAACTGTGCTATAGAACAAATCTGATCCTGCTTATGTAAGGCGGATGTAAAGGTAATCAAGCCATTCTCATATTAAAAACCCACATGGTGTTCATCTTGAACTGTTCCATAATCACGAAGGTGACACACTCGATCCTTCCAAGGAACAATTTCACGTTTCCATCTATCAGTTGGGCTCCAAATGGGCTCCAAATGTGCCTGCGGCTTGACTGAGTCAAGGGGGACTTAAATTTGGATACGGGGCTGTGTGGCTAGGCTTCGCTAGGTTGCCATGCTGCGGTTTCTGGATGCCTTAGCACCACTCTTTCTTATTAAGGCTACACACTTTAGCTTCCAGCCAGCTCCATTTGCCTGTCACTGGTCCAAAGCTTTCTACCCAATCAGAATGCTTGTCATGTTATAATTTCGGACACATAAGCTAGTCTCAGGGTTAAACCAAGGACAAGTAAGGTGACAGCTGTCTAGAAGCTGCTCCGTGTAGCCCCCGAAAGAAGCAGTGCTAAGAACTGGGTATTGACATGGAGTAGCTTGATTCCACTGAAGGAGAAGCTTCAAATCATCACTGCATCCACACACTTACCCACATTCACACTCACACTCTTTTCACACCCGCACTTACCCACATTCACACCCACACTCACGTCCACACCCAAGCCCGAGTCCTTTCATCTACATGATTTGACCCCTACACAATCACCACCACCCTGTAACCTGGGCAGGAGTGCATACAATGTAGTCGGCCTGTTAAGGCTGGATGGGGATCTGAAGCTCGACGCCTTGCAGCAGGCCTTTGACTACATGTGCCGTTGCCACACCGTATTGCGCATGACGTATAGTGGGGATGGTGGTGTTGAGGAGGCCAAGCAGGTAATAATTTGTCCCTTTCTCTTGTCTCCTTGAACTGTTGATTTATCTTTTCGGGAATTTTAACTAAGATCCCTACTACTCACTGCCCCCCCCAATCGATTTGCTATTGGCCTGATGATGCCTTTTTGGCGAAACATGTCTCCTATGTAAATTCGTTTATATTTCCTCCCTTTATGTCAGCATTTTGCAGTTGTGAATTGGCCTGACAAGTTGGACCTTTCCCCCTCCCTCCCTGGACCTCCTCCCTCCCCCCTGACAAGTTGAATCCCCCCCCCCCCCCCCCCCCCCAACAGGTGCTCACCCCGGTCGACAAGTTTAAGGTGCCCATGAAGCTCCTTGATGGTACTAAGCCCCTGCCTTCGAAAGAGCTGTCTGAATCGTGTCCTTTCAGCGAGGAAGGCCTGACCTCTGAGCACATGAGGGCGCTATTCAAGGAAGCCAACAGAGTGTTTGATATCATGAAAGGACCCATGATTCGAACAATGGTGGTGAGTGCATGTGTTGCAAGTATTGCAAGTTTTGCAATGGTGTTGGGTGCATGTGTTGCAAGGGCTATGAATACATGTGTTGCAAGTGCTGCAATACATGCTTTGCAAGGGTTGTGAAACATGTGTTGCATTGCTGTTGGGTGCATGTGTTGCAAGGGTTGTGAAACATGTGTTGCAATGCTGTTGGGTGCATGTGTTGCCAGGGTTGTGAATGCATGTGTTGCAAGTGCTTCAAAAATATGCGTTGCAATGCTGGTGAGTGTTGCAAGGGTGGTGAGACATGTGTTGCAATGCTGTTGGGTGCATTTTTTGCAAGGGTTGTGAAATATGTGTTGCAATGCTGTACCTCTCCACTCATCGGCGCAAGCGTCGCACATGCCATGCTCATTCCCGCACGGGAACTACATCTTGGCAGGGTGTGTGACGTGCATGTACAACCCTGTCAATCAATATTTATGTTTATGTACATCATTGGTTAAACAAGTAGTTGTTGAACATGTTTTCAACACCTTGAACACCTGTTTAACAACCTGAGCAGTGTGCAGGCTGCTGTAGGGTTAGTGCTGAAGTTTACCTTGATTTACAGGGAAACAGCTACTTTCCCGGTGGAAACAAGGTTGCTTGTTTAGTTTCAAGAGGATGTGGGTCTGTGCTGCATAGCTCAAGACAGCTGTATCCTTACCACTTTACTCATTCTGCCTGACCTTGTCCTGCTTCCCACGCAGCTCAAGACAGGCCCTGACTCCTGTATGCTGCTGCTGCTGTTCATGCACCATGCCGTGTGCGATCCCTACCACTTAACACATTTCACCCCACCTGCTCCTGCTCCCCATCCCCACTCCTTGTACCAATCCAATATCTTACCCTTTCTCCCCCACCCCACACTTTACACTAACCCCTTACAGCTCAAGACTGATCCTGACTCCCACATGCTGCTGCTGTCCATAGACCATGCCGTGTGCGATGGCTGGTCCATGACTCTCATAAGGACCGAGGCTGTCACCTCCTACAATGCTTTCCTAACCACTTTTCTCATTCTGCCCCACTTGATGCTGTGCTCCCCTTGCAGCTCAAAACTGCCCCTGACTCCCACATGCTGCTTCTGACCATGCACCATGCCGTGTGCGATGGCTGGTCCATGACGCTAATGATGAGCGAGGCTGTCACCTCGTACAATGCTTTCCTCTCTGGCTCTGAGCCATGGCTGGATCCTCTATCCATCCAGTACAGCGACTATGCCATGTGGCATGACACACACCTGCGGGAGTCTGGAAAGGTAGGCAGTGAGGGTTGGATAACTGGGTTGGCACATTCCTGTACTTGCATTCCTGTACTCGCTAAGCTAGGTTGCGGGCTTTTATTTATGGGGATGCATTGCACACCTTGGTGTTTTGGGGTTGCTACGTTAGAGCCTTTAATTGCTGTTTCTTTGCCCCCAAAGGCTGCTAGTAGGTCCCCTAAGGCTATTAAGAGCACCATGGGTGCTACGTACAGACACTGGTTCCTTTCCTTAAAACAGCCATATTTTGTATGTTCAGCTACAAGCAGAAGCTTCTAGGCAGCTCCCTCAGCCAGCCACTGGGCCAAGCCCCAAGATTTTGATACTTCTGGACAGCGGATTCTTTCAGCCTCAAGACACACTAGGTTGTGTAAGCTTTGGCTGAATAGCTAGTCAGTGGATCTGCTTAGAAAAGCTGCAGCTTATAGCTAAAAATAAAAACACCAAAAACAATCCAGGTTCTGAACTAGCTCGTCTTCACCGTGCAGCTGGAGCGTGAAATCGGCTGCTTGCTGAACTAGGGTGACTTTCCTGTGCTGCTAGGTCATGCTCTCTGCGTTCTGAACTAGCCTGTGTTCGCTGTACTGGTGGTTGGACCCAGGGCAAGCAAACAGGCTGGCCCCCTCAACCTCATCCCTCGTAGTAAGGTGTTTCTTTATTAATTTATTCATGCATTTTTTGCACTGTGAAATCGACTACTAGCGCAACCCTCGTAACAAGGTGTTTATCAATTTCTATATTTATTTATTTATGTATTTATTTAATTATTTGTGTTAACTGTGCTGATGGAGCGGGAAATCGTCTACTGGCGCAACCCTCGTAACAAGGTGTTTATCTATTTCTATATTTATTTATGTATTTATTGAATTATTTGTGTTCACTGTGCAGATGGAGCGTGAAATCGAATACTGGCGCAAGAATCTGGCTGGGATTCCCCCCATTTTGGAACTGCCCATCGACAAGCGCCGTCCCTCTCAACCATCGGGCCGAGGAGGGCGTGTGCCGTTCTCAGTGCCCAGTGACATAGTTGTGGAGCTGCGAAGGTTGGGCATGGAGTGCAACGCCACGCTGTTCATGGTGATGCTAGCTGGCTTTAAGGTGGTGCTGGCGAGGCAGGCAGGCATGGATGACATTGTGGTTGGTACACCCTCTGCAGGGCGCGCACAGTCTGAGCTGCAGGAACTGATCGGCTTCTTCGTCAACACTCTGGTGCTACGCACAGACCTATCAGGCAACCCTGACTTCCGCACCTTGATCGGTCGTGTGAAGGACACTTCACTGGGCGCCTACGCCAACCAGTCTGTGCAGTTCCACAAGATTGTGGAGAAGCTGAGCGGCATTGAGCGCTCTGTTGCATACAACCCCATCTTCCAGGTACCTGTAGTTCTGCCGCCTACCAACCACACCCAACCAACCACACAAACCACCCAACGCATACAACCCCATCTTCCAGGTACCTGTAGTTCTGCCACCAACCAACCACACCCAATCACCCAACCAACCACACAACGCGTACAACCCCATCTTCCAGGTGCCTGTCGTTCTGCCGCCTACCAACCACACCCAACCATCCAATGCGTGCAACCCTATCTTCCAGGTACCTGTAGTTCTGCCGCCTACCAACCACACTCAACCGACCAACACGTCCAACCCCATCTTATAGGTACCTGTACTACCGCTGCCTATTTGTCGAAACTATTTACTGGTGAACTAATTACTTACAAAAATTAGAACCATAGATCATTAGTAATCACTGCCCGGAAATAAGTTTTTGTTTATTATCACCACCCCTAAACCCTGCACCCCATCATCCAGGTGATGTTCATCCTGCAAGACTCCAATCTGCTGAACGCGATGGAGATGGAGGGGCTCAACACAGTGGACTGGCGCCGCGACTTCTGGCTTGGCCAGACCAAATTCGATATCTCGGTGGAGATGATTGAGGATCTGGAGGGCAACATTGAAGGTCACTTGGAGTTCAATGAGGACTTATGGTACCTGGAAAGTGCTGCCAGGTTGGCTAACCAGGTATGCATAGGGAAAGGCTAAGTTAGTTAATATTATTGAATGAATAATATTAGTGACTGTTAGTTAATAATAGACGGACAGGCTGTCTCTCAAGAATTTTGAATTTATTTGAAAAACTAATATTATTATGACACTATAACAATATTAGTTTTTTAAACACTAATACTAGTTGCCATTCCCTAGGTATGTAGGGTTGAGGCTTTACCCTAAACGTGTATTGTTTAGGGTTGTCAAGTACGATATTGTATACATATATAGTGTTTATATGTCAAATGATATATCGACGATATCATAATATATAACGTACAATATAGACCTCACCCAATTAAAAAGACCTCACCCGACGGAAAATACCTCATCAAGCCGCATCAAGTGGAAAAACCCCTACCCGACGGAAAAGACCTCACCAAGTGTAAAACAACCTCACACAATGTCCCCTGGTGCTGCGTAGTTCGTCACTCTTCTGTCAGCGGTGATCAAGTCTCCTGACACCGAAATAAATTCTCTGCCGCTGCTGACCCCTGGGGAAGTGAAGTATCTCACCTACGAGCTTCCCGCCGCCCCCAAGATGGAGGTCCCTGACATCTGTGCCCACCACCTGCTGGAGCGCTTTGCAGCTGAAACCCCGTCTGCTCCCATGCTGTGGTTCGAGGGGACGGTCCTGACGTATGCGCAGGTGAACAGCAGGGCCAACCGCATCGCAAACAGGTTGCGCCAGGCAGGCGTGGGTCTGGACGTGCCCGTGGGTGTGCTGATGGAGCGATCGCTGGACACCATCGTGTGCTACCTCGCTGCCATGAAGGCAGGCGGTGGCTACGTCCCTCTCGACCCCGAGTACCCTGCTGAGCGCTTGGCCATGATGATGGAGGACTCCCTTGCGCCGGTCATGCTATGCCACTCAGACATGCTGGACAAGGTGCTGCCAGAGTTGCCTTGCAAAGTCCTGCTGGTAGACAAGGAGTGGGACAAGGAGTTTGCTTCCATGCCTGACACCAACCCTCTCGTGCCTGGCCTCACCAACCGCCACCTTTCGTACATGATCTTCACTTCCGGCTCCACAGGCCGCCCCAAGGGCACCATGCTGGCCCACCGCGGGCTCATTAACCTGGTGACCTGGGCATCTAAGCGCTACTCTCTGAAGGCGACTGACCGGTGCCTCACCAAGGCCCCCTTTGCGTTTGACATGTCGGTGCAGGTCAGTGTTTTTTTCGTTTTAGACCTTCCTGTTACCATGGTTGGGCAAGTCTCTTTAGCCTATTTTGCTACCCCTGGAATCTAACAACATACACATGTAACAACATACACATACATATATTCTGGGGGTGGGGGTGGGGGGGTACATACAAGGGTGCATTCCATTCTGTTACCCAGAACTTAGGACCTGGGTGAGGGGTGCGGGGCGGCCAATGGCCACATGGGCTACCCTACTAGTACATTGTAGCGGCATACATGTAAATACACTGTAACAGCACACACATGCACATGTAACAGCTTACACACATGCGCATGTAACAACATGCTCAGATGCACATGTAACAACATTCACAAACACACATAACAACTTACTCATACTCATGTCGGTGCAGGAGATCTTCATGCCCTTTGCTGTCGGCGGATCCCTGGTCATCTCCAAGCCCGAGGGTCACCGTGATTCGCTGTACCTCAAGCAGACCATCGAGAAGGCCGGTGTCACCTTCTGTCGCTACGTCCCCTCCCCCCTGGACCTCTTCCTTGAGGAGCTCGAGGTCGGCGAGTGCAAGACCTTGACGCGCGTCATTGTGGGCGGAGAGCTGATGAAACCAGAGCTGACTGCCAAGTTCAGGTCCAAGTTGCCACACGCTACACTGATCAACCAGTACGGCCCCACAGAGGCCACTGTGGGTTGCTGCTCCAAGACCTTTGAGCCTGCCTATGCCAAGGAGTTCCCGCAGTTCATTTCGTACCCCATCGGCCGTCCGGTAGACAACATGAGGCTGTATGTGCTCGATGAGTTGCTGAAGCCTGTGCCTATCGGGGTCCCTGGAGAGCTGCACATCTGCGGACCCCAGCTGGCCATTGGCTACAAGGGCAAGCCAGAGGTGACGGCAGAGAAGTTCATTCCCAACCCCTACTCAGAGGGCGACGAGGACTACGCCCGCATGTACAAGTCAGGCGACATGGTGCGTTGGCACACGTCTGGCGACATCCAGTATGTGGGCCGCAACGACCAGCAGGTCAAAATCCGTGGCTTTCGCATTGAGCTGGGGGAGGTTGAGAGTGCTGTGTCTGCGATCCCACCTGTCAGTGCCGCTGTCGCTATTGTGGAGAAGGATAAGAATGGGCAGGGACGCCTGGTGTGCTTTATCACGCCTGAAACAGTGGACGTGGAGGCACTGGAGACTACACTGAAACAGAAACTACCAGAGCACATGGTGCCACAGATGATTGTGCCTCTTGCGGAGATGCCCACGCTGCCCAACGGCAAGATCAACCGCCGTGGCTTTCCGGCGGTGGACTGGTCCAAGGGCAAAAATACCGGGGAGTACTGCCCTCCAAGCACCGAGCTGGAGAAGGAGATCCAAAAAGTGTGGATGGAAGTGCTGACCTTGGATGACCCGATCAGCATCCTGGATGACTTCTTTGATCTGGGTGGCACGTCTCTACTGGCGGGAAGAGTGAACGGCATCCTGCGAAAGAACTTGGGTGTCCAGATCGATGGCAACATCATCTTCAAGGAACCCACCATCATTGGCATGGCCAAGGGGCATCGTCGCGGAGCATGGGGACGTCATGTCGGGACCGGATGAGGGCCTGGTCAAGCGCCTGAAGTCCACCAAGCATACCATGACAGAGAAACTGGAGGATGGGATCCCAAGCAGGTCGAACACGCTGTTTGCGCTGTCCCTCACATGGATCTCCATTGCCCTTGTCAACTTGTTCACGTTCTACGGTATGGCGCTCGCCCTTATCCTTGCCTTGTTCATCTACACTTGGTATCCTAGCGCCACAGGATATGAGGCGATCCTGGCAGCCCCTGCCATCATCCTGGCCGTCTTTGTGTACCTGGCTATTGGCAGCGTGATTTGGAAGTGGGTCGTCATTGGCAAGTACAAGCCGGGCACCCACTCGGTGTGGGGTATATTCTACATGCGTTGGCTGGCTGTTCGCATGTTCCAGGTCGACCTCGTGCTCATCTTCTTGCCTTTTCTCAGGGGCTCGGAGGCGTACAACTGGTATCTCCGCATGATGGGTGCCAAGATTGGGCGCAACTGCGTCATTGAGACGATTTTCATCAGCGACTTCGACCTGGTTGACATCGGTGACGATGTTGCTATTGAGCGCGACGCCGTCATCACACCGTATGCGCTGAATGCACCCACCATCCGCTTTGGTGCCAGCAAGCTCACTCTAAAGCCTCTGCGCATTGGTGACGGTGCAACTATCGCCGCCAGGGCCATGGTGGTGGGTGGGACCACAGTACCCCCCGGCACTGTTTTGCTGCCGATGACTAGCAGCGCTGTGGCGAAGAACATGGTGAATGACGTGCCTCACGAGCAGTATCGTACTGTTCAGCACCCTATCGGAACCATCTGGGGCCTTCTGTCAATGGTCATCTGCCTGCTGCTCACCCTCACTTCGCTCATCCCCGTCTTCCTGGCCGAGGGCTTTATTGTACGTGCATACATCCTTGAAGACCAGGCTACTGGGGTACCCCAGAACCTGTATCTCTTCATCAAGACCACTCTACAGTGCATCTGGAATGTGAATGGCCATGCAGAAATCAGCTTAGCGATACCCTGTGAGGACGAAGGGGCCTGCGCAAGGTTTGGGGTCCCTACTGGAACTATCATCAACATCCCACCCACCCATTCGTTATGCATAATTACCTTCGACCGCATTGCCACTCTTGTGGTCTTGTTCCCATGGCTCATCGTCATCGTTGCCCCCCTTTCGATGTTCCTCGTAGTGATCGCCTCCAAGTGGATGATCGTGGGCCGCTTTGCGCCTGGCTGCCGCGACCGCCTGCTGTGGGACAAGCGTGTGCACGTGTACAAGCGGCTCATGGACTCACCACTCTTCCAGCTGGGCGCGCGGGTGTGGTCAGGTACCTTTGTCATCAAGTTCCTCTACCAGGCTCTAGGAGCGACGGTAGGAAGCAATGCCTGGATCTCCTTTGTCACCATCCTCGAGACCGATCTGCTGATAGTGGGCAACGATGTCTCGATCGGGGGCAACGGCTACATCTGCTGCAGCACCCTGGAGACCACTGAGGCTGTGACAATTGAGTCAGACTCGGACATGACCAACAGTGTGACTGTGTACCCAGGGGTGACAGTGCAGGAGCGCGGACTGCTGGGAGACTACACTGTAGCCCTCACTGGCAGCTTCTACCAGTATGGGAAGCAGGTGCAGGGTGACTTGGTGATCAAGAAGGGCACTGAGCTAAAGCCCCCTGACGAAGATAACAAGCCACCACCCACGTACAACCTCTTCTACCACCTGTGTATGTTCCTCAGTATCGTCATCTGCCTTCCGTCACTGCTGTTCAGCTTCATCGTGCCGCTCGTCATGTTAATGACCCGCTTCATGATTGAGTTTGGCTTCCTCGCGGGTCTTGGCTTTTTCCCCATTGCATTGACTGTGGCCTACATGGCGATGATCACAATGGCCATAGTTGCGAAGCTGATTGTCAAGCCTATCCACAAAGAAGACGCCAAATTTTACACGTTCGGCCACTTCAGATGGGTGCTGCTGCGAATCATGCTGACCACACTGGTTCCTCTGCTGGAGCGACTGCGGGGCACCTCAATCATCGTCTGGTTATACCGCGGCTTGGGCGCAAAGCTGGGCAAGGACGTGTGCTGGATGGGGGGTGACCGTGTCGAGATGGACATTCTGATGGTGGGCGACTTCAGCGTTCTCAATGAGTTCACTGTGATGGATGGCCACAGCATTGAGGCCAAGGTTCTGAAGCATCTGCCCACTGCATTGGCACCCTACACCACGTTCGGCAACCGCTGCAGTCTGCTCATGGGCTCCAGCACTGAGGCCTTTGCAACGCTATGTGAGCTGTCTCTTGCAATGAAGGGCGAGACCTTGTCCAGGCGCACCGTCTGGCGTGGTGTGCCTGCAGCGCCCAAGGACTATAACTTTGACCCGAGCATCGAGGTAGAGATTTTGCAGGAAATCAAGGCTACAGCTGCCACCGCATCATTCATGGTCACTCACGCCGCACCAAATGCGGAGTTCCCACATGGAAGCTTTGCATTGACAGGCCCAGGAAGCTTTGCATTGGGCCCATCTGCCCTGGCAGCCAAATCAAACGCCGGATCGCATGCGCTTGCAAGGTCACAGCTTGCTGCCAGGTCGCAGTATGCTGAAAGATCGATGTTAGCTGCCAAGTCGAAGATATCACGCTGGGACAGTAGTGCAGCCCTACGCCAGCCGTCTCACCTCATGCCAAGTCAGCTGTCTACTGTGGGCATAACCTTTGACAGCAAGGTGCCAACATTTGCAGGTATCGCTGAGGCCCCCACCGCCCCCGCGGTGCTTGCGTCCGGCGTGTGGCCAGCAGGCGAGGCCAACCGCTGCATGCAGGAGCACTTTTTCCACCACGGCCTGGCTGACCCCAGCCGACAGGCCGTGGTGTGGCTCGGGGACAAGGGCCAGGAGGCGGGTGTGCGCACCTACGGTGATTTGGCTGCACGGGCTCGTGCAGTGGCCTTCTGCCTGGTGGGCAAGTACGGAGTGAAGCCAGGTGACCGGGTGGTCCTGGTGCTGCCCCCTGGCTTGGTCTTCATAGACGCCTTCTTGGGCTGCCTGGTCGCTGGAGCTGTTGCGGTGCCTGTGTATCCTCCCAACCCTGCAACCTTGGAGAAGGACCTGGAGCGGCTGAACAAGGTCGTCAAGGTGGCCAATGTGAAGGTGCGAATCAGGGATATTTTGAAGGAAGATTTTCTGTGATTTTACGTAGCACCATGATGCTACTAGCAGCACTCAATAGCTCAGTACTGATGCAGTATAGAGTGGTTGGCCCTAGTGCATGCAAAAGGGCTAGCTCCCTCAACCTCACCCCTCACAATAAGGCGTACTATTGATTTATTTAGCACCATACAGTGGGGTGAAGCAGATGTGGATGTCCTGTTGCACGGTGTCCAGCACTCCAGCCGTGCCACCTATTTTTTGGCGGAGCCCCCTCTTCAAGGGGGCGGGAGCCCCAGGGTTTACCCATTTGTCCGTATTTTAGGCGACCGTCTGAACGAGATGAAGCCTGACACGTCAGCCAACGTCGGCCTCGTAACTAACTCGCTTTCGTTGCCACCTGTTGCTCCGTCGCGAATACTCTCCACCATTTTTTAGCGCCGCATGCGACGCTGCATAGAACTTGTCCCCTCCCACCTCGCATCACCGACGATATCTGCTACATCACACTCACCACCACACCAAGCACCACACCCACCGACGATATCCCCCATGTATTCTCCAGGTGGCTCTTACCACAGGCGAGTTCCGCACCCGCCTCTACCTTGCCAAGACAGCCATGATGTTCTCCAAGACGTTCAATGCTGTGTGGCCCAAGGATCTGACCTGGCAGACCCTGGATGGCCTGGGGCCTGCCCCCAAGACATTTAATCCAACACCCTCTTCGGGAGATGACGTCGCTTTCTTGCAGTTCACTAGCGGTAGCACGAGCGATCCCAAGGGTGTCATGTAAGTGTCTAAAACTATAAACGAGATGAAGAGTGTCCACTCCACTTTACAACCCAAACTCAGGACCCCCCGTCGGTAAATCGATTGTTTGGGTTTCAGTTCATCAATGCCTTTTATTTTTAGCCCATCCTGTCACAGTTGGGCGAGTCCCTTTAGCCTATTGGGCCTAACCTTGGACTGGAGCATACATACCCCCCCCCCCCCCCCCCCCCCCCCCCTACAACAAGGATGGCAGTACAGACGAAGGACAGATGCATTGTTATATTCAGTGAATGTGATGCGTTACGCATGGTGGAAGAAATGATTGCCACGGCTAACTCACATATGTTGTACCTGACTTCCCACCCCATCCTACCCCACCACCCCACACACTACCAACACACAGCACCTACCCCTCCCCTCCCCACCCCTGTTGTAACTGACTCTGCTGCTCCATGCCCTTGCCGCAGGATCACCCACAACAACGTCCTCCACAACATCAACTGCATGTTCCAGCTGCAACCCGCCTACCAAGAGCTTGGAAGCATTGTGTGTGTGAACTGGATGCCTCAGTATCATGACATGGGTTTGATCAACATGTGCATGGCCACCCTCTTCAACGGTGGCACGTTGTACAACATGTCGCCCCTGACATTCCTCAAGTCCCCCCTGCTGTGGCTGGAGGCCATGTCTCGCTACAAGGCCAACCTGAGTGGAGGTCCCAACTTCAGCCTGGTGCGTGTGTCCAAGGCAATCAATGCGCTACCAGCAGACAAGCGCCCCGCTTTCGACCTCAGCAGCATGAGCACCCTGGTGTGTGGTGCCGAACCCATCAACATCACTACCTTGGATGACTTCATTGCGGTGTGTGGACCTCTGGGCTTCCCTAAGCTTGCACTGTGGCCTGCCTATGGTCTGGCTGAGCACACCGTGTTTGCGTGCGCTGTGAAGGAGGATTACTTTGCCGATGACCTGGGCAACGTGTGCTGCGGCACCCCCCTTCCTGATGTTCACTACCGTATTGTAGAGCCCGAATCGTGCGTTGAGGTTCCGAGCGAGGGCACGGTGGGAGAGATCTGGATCAGCAGTCCCAGCAAGGCCTTTGGCTACTGGGGCCAAGAGGAGGTGACCAAAGAGACGTTCCACGCTAAATTGAAGGGCGTCAGCAGCCCCCTGGAGTTCCTTCGCACTGGAGACCTGGGTTACATGCGTAACGGTCAGCTGTTCGTCAAGGGCCGTTGCAAGGATGTCATCATCGTTGCTGGCCGCAACTACTACCCCAATGATGTGGAGCTCAGCGTGCAGGAGTGCAGTGAGGCAATCCGCCCTGGTTGTATTGCTGCCTTCACTCTGCCCTATGGTGACGACAAGAATGAGGAGGAAGGCTTCATGGGCATTATTGCTGAAGTGCGGGAGCCCAAGATGAGTGCCATCCAGATCTCTGAAGTGATCCGCAGCATCCGAGATGCAGTGCAGCAGGGCCATGCCCCCCTGCAGCTTGTGACCATCATCCTTGTCCAGCCCCGCACCATCCCCAAGACCACAAGTGGCAAGATCCGCCGGGCTGAATGCAAGATCCGGGCTATCAGCGGCAGCGGCCTGTCAGTTGTGCCAAATGGCACATGGAACCATACCCCAGGGGAAGCCAACCCGTAGCCAGAGCCTGTGGTGATCCCCAGGCATACTTTGCCTAAGCTAGGCGAAGTACGTGTGTGCTGGCTGTTTGCCTTCGCCGGGCGAACAGGAGTAACCGCAGGAGCTGCGCGGAATGTACAGTATTCTTCTACTGTCGACGACTATCTTCCGTCTGTTATTGACGAACAGAACTTTACACCCTAGTTGTGTGGTGATCCCCACTGCACTACCAGCTGCTGAGTAGTACTGCTTGGGGCTGAGTAGTATGTATGACGGGGGGATGAGAAGTAGTAAAGTGTTTCCAGTAGACGCAACAGTTGAAATTTGTGTTGAGCTGGCTGGCATCGCCAGGTCGACCCTAAGCACAAAATTGTCCATGCCCCCCCCCCCCCCCCCCCCCCCCCCCCCCCCCACACACACACCACCACCAACCCCCCCTCCGACAAAAATTTCCAATGGGCCTCCCCCCACCTCCAACCGCATTTGAGGGGGGGGGGCATCAGATTTCAAGTGTCAGGCCACTGGAAACACGCCCTCAGCTGCATTGCAATTATTGCTCACCTGTGATATTCAACAAAATCAACAAATCCATGAAGTCACCGCCCCACCTGGCCCCCACCCTCACTCAGTCACTCGCATGGTAAACCGGGGGCTATCCCTGCGGCAGCCTGCACCTGTTTAGGTTGTTAAACAGTTGTTCAGGGTGTTCAACAAGTACATGTTTAACCAGGTATGCACATTAACAGGTGTTGGAACACCCTGAACACCTGCTTAACAACCTGAACAGGGTGCAGGCTGCCGTAGGGTATCAACCAGAACAGGTTGCGAGAGGTGGGTTTTGATAGTGATGGATACCTGGAATCAGTAAACTGAATTGAACTTGAACTTAGTTACATAGCTTCAGCCAGCAGCGTGGCTGCTCGTTATCTTCTGCATCATCAATCAAGTAAAGACATGTGACATATCCTGCTGAAATGTGAGCTTTGTGGAAGGACAGGAGATCTTCTCAAGCAAAAAAAAAACTATTCAGTATCCCGTCAGTATTAATAATTATTGCGATGCATGGGGCTGGCTGAACTAGTCAGAAATGCCCCCCCCCCCCCCCCCCCCCCCGAAACCCCCGAAACCCCAGGGCCTACACTTGAATCACAGTTATATAGGTGTCAATCAAGTATGCTTAGGTATGGACTGATCAGAAATTCAAAACAAATACTGTTAAAAAAAAACTGTTGAGTGAGCTGTTGAGTATATTGATTTGTGCAATTGATGCGCCCTTGAAATATAGTTTAGTTGTAGTGAAGTTGCATGCCTATTGATTTTCTCTTTTCACCGAAGCCTCGCCATCCTGCCACCCCTGAGGCTACACGCGGAGCGCACTCATGTAGGTGATCAAGTATGTAGTAAGGAATGGACTGCTAAGAAACTCCATACTTCAAAAAAAAAAAAAAAAAGGTGCCATGCCCTGGATGTACCCCTATCTAATATAGGTTTGTGATCCCTATTGTACCGTACCATGTCTACATTAATCCTGGTATTTTCATCTCATTTAAAGATGGTATTGATTGTTACCCTGCCCTGGAGGCGCCCCTATAAGGTAGTGTAGTATGTAGTTGCACGTCTGTAGTTTCCTACCTAACTGCAGGCCGCAGTATCCCTCATCTGTATTCATGCGAGCACTTTCATGCGGGGGAATTCTCTTTCTGTCCTGCAATCTAGGTGTGTGATCTCTATGTAACCGTACCGTGTTCACATTATATCTCATTTATTTTGCTGCCAAAGACGGCGAGCAGCCAAATTGATAGCTGGACCCATGTAACCAAATTCAAGTTGTCTTTCAGTCTATCCCATGCATGTGTGTGCCCCCATAAGTCAAGGGGGGTTGGGGTTCAGTTCATTGGTGCTTTGGTTTCAAGCCCCTCCTGTCACGGTTGCCCAAGTCCCCTCAGCCTATTTGGCCCACAACATTACACCATTATAACAACGAGGCTAACAACTAAGTGGCCAGTGCACCCCTTACCTAGTATACGGTACACTGTACAGCTGCCTAGTTGTTGCTTCATAATACATGATGACCCTTGCAAAAGCGATATTTTGAAGCCATGATCGGTCACTTTCAGTATGGGTGGAAGCAGCTACGCGTAGCCAAACAAAGGAACAGTGGACACCCCGCACCTACCTTTCATTTTCCAGACTTCCAGCAGTGACCAGCTATCTTTGGTAGCATGCATCAGCAGACCAGGCTGTAGCTGCACCAGTATCCAATGCATCAGCAGCTCTTTGCCAGCAGAATAAGGCATTCGAAGGCCTTATAATAAGGCCAGAGCAGATCGGAAGCAGGATAAAGAGTATAGTAAGCGAAGCCTTGCACAATAGGACAAGGAGGGAGATTCGCGAAAGTGTCGAAAGTAGGGAGAGGACGGAGCAGCAACCATAGCAAATGCGAAACGGCAAGTAGAGATGATATACGAGGAGACGTGGAAGGAAGCATCATCAGAAGGAGTTGGGAAGGAGCAGCCATGATAGCAGGGTCGCTTCGCGATTTGTGGAAGAAGTCGAAGTCGAATCGGTCAACTGGTGGTTGCTGACTTGGGAAGCATGTACCTTTCACCTTTCACACGTACATTTGTCCCCATCTCCCATCCGTCACCAACGGCCCTGTCCAACTGGTTTCTACCTGTTTTCCCGTATCTGTCAGCTATCTGTCGCCACCCTGTCTACTAAGTGACTAATTAAGTAATATGTGTAAACAAAATCATGTGTTGTCCTCTCCGTTCAAGCTCGCAACTTGAATTTGAACTTGGTTACATAGCTTCAGCCAGCAATTTGGCACGCCGTCTTGGGCAGGAAAAAACAATTATTACCAGGGAAATGTAAACGCGAACAAATCACTTTGGTTTCCTTCATTTTTTTCATTTTGCGTTTTTTATATTCCTCTTCTTCTGAACGAAAAAAACAGTACAAAAAATAACTTATTCATACCTATCAAAAAATACTTGATCCAGTCTCTTCATATATTCATTGATGAACAAAGGAAGCGTTTCTCGCCCTTCAACTTCTGGATTGCACATCAGATAATGTAGATAAATCATTTTGCTCTCCGATTGGGAAATCAGGCTCTTATACTTTCTTCTCGAATTCAGCAAGGCTTCGTCAGTATATTAAAAACCCACATGGTGTTCATCTTGAACTGTTCCATAATCACGAAGGTGACACACTCGATCCTTCCAAGGAACAATTTCACGTTTCCATCTATCAGTTCCCACTTTTAGGTAGTGGGAGGAAGTTCTAAATCATATTACGCACCACCTTCTAAGGTAGGTATCGGATGAGATAATTGAGCATCTCAGGCTTTCCACTCTCATCCCATGAGGAGGACATCCAGGTCTGGTACACAGCATTCTTCCTTCCTTGTGATCCTGAGATTTCATCTCTAGGGCGTGTATCTGAAGACTGATTACTATGGGAAAAGAAAAGATGTTTGGATAATATGACTTTTGTCCACATTGTTCCAGTTAACTGGTTTCACTTTCGAAGGTCTCACACCTCCATGTAAATTGGTGGCCAAAGATTCATCCTGGGAATCTTCTGTTAGCGTGAACTACTAGGACACGAGTGCCTTATTGGTATCTGATCAGATACCAATAAGGCACTCGTGTCCTAGTAGTTCATGCTCACATCTTCCAAAGAGTACAACGTCGCTAGGGCATCAGACACATCCTAGCTCCAACAGTCTTTGCGTTCTCTGGCCATATTGAGATCGGCAAGGGCAACGTCCCTCATCATGCCAGAATTACTATCACAGTATTTCACCATGTAGTTCAAGAATTTAATCACTGACTTCCAGTAATGGTGCATTGGGAATTGGTCTGATTCTTTTAACGCAATGTGTTACAGATGTACAGATCGCTTCACTTGAAAGATTCCTCCTCTTCATTCTGGGCACCGACAGAGGCCCTGGGTAACCTGGGTTCGTGCTTCACTGATAATTTAATTGTTCGATTCTCATCGCATCTTTGACTGTAGTACAAGTGGTGATTTCATGTGTCCGTTCAACTTCCACAGCAAACTACAAAACTGTTGTCCCCAGAACCAAGTACGACTCATACCCTTTTCTCCCGCCGATTCGAATTATTAATCCACAAACGCCTAGCTACTCCAGCTTCCTAAGCTTGCAGTATTCAAAGATCAAAATCCGATTTCAATCCAACTCGCATGCACGGAAAACTATTTAAACAGCCTAATCCGCTTAATGCGCTCCCTGTTTTCCGTGGTTAATAAAAATTGGCAGACGGTGAGCAGCCCAGAGTTGGCTGAAGAACCATGTAACGATTACAAAATAAATTGATGCCACGGACATCAAGTCGGAGGTTCCCAGCTCCTCAAGCTTCTGAAATTTAAATTTACGCCAAGGACACCAAGCCGGAGGTTCACAGCTTTTCCAGCTTCTGGAAGTCAAATTCAAATTCATGCCACGGACACCAAGCCGGAAGTTCCCAGCTCCTCCAGTTTCTGGAAGGCAATGGCAAAGTCATTGTAGAACTTGGCCTTGTCCTTGGCATACACATCCACGTACTTCTTAAACTCCTCGTCCTAAAGCAGTACATAGGTATATGAGTAAGTAAATAAGGTTCATGGTACATGAGCAAGTTAATAAGTAGGGCTGCCACTATCCTACGATATTATAATATTATTATTACTATTTTAATATCGTTATCCTACGTTATCGTACACACTTTTGGGGGGAAATCAGTATGAGACCTAGGGGGTATTACAGGAAACACCCCTTACATGTCTGTACACAAAAAAACAGGTCAAATGAACCATTCATGAAGAAGATAGGAAAACACGATATTCTCGTGTTCTATTATCATACGATAAAGGGCTATATTCTGAATTCCCAGGCCTAGGCCCAGTGCTCCTGGCAGGAATCGAACCGCCGACCTTCCGAGTTTTTCGTGGACCACAGAACCACACTGTCAGGTAACACGATATATCGTCATCAGGTAACGCGATTTATGGTACGATAACAATATATCGTACGATGCGAAACTAAAATATTGCACGATGCCGACTTATTATCCTACGATATATCGTACGATATCGTAGGATGCCACCCTTGACAGCCTTATTAATAAGGTACAGCTTATTAGCATGCTCATATAACTCAGTACCTAAAGGTATATGAGCAAGTTAATAAAGAATGCATTGGGAATCACATAATTAAATTATACCTGAAGCACAAACTCAGGGTCTCTGTCGGTAAAACAATTGTTTGGGGTTCAGTTCATCAGTGCCTTTTCGCTTTAGCCCCCTCAGGACCCCCAGGGGTCCCGGGGCTGAAGCCCTGGGTTCCCCCCGTGTCTCTCTCTGCCGTCTGTCTGTCAGTCTGTCTCTCCATCTGTCCGACAGATGTTCAGGCGTTTGAACAATTCCGACCACCTCAGCACGCACATTTTTTGCGCATTGTTGAAGTGCGCATGAGTAGAGTTATCAGCATCGCAGTGGTCAAGATCCTTCGCAAAAGTTGTTCAATGTTTGTACCTCTATTCGGCTACGAGTAGCTACTTTCTCCACTACTTTCGAAACTCCCTGCTGGTGACTGCTTAAGCGATTTTCCGTGTCGCTTGCGACACGATCTTATAACTTTTCTGTTCAGCCCCTCCTGATATCATGGTTGGGCAAGCCCCTTAAGCCTATTCGGCTACCCCCTGGAATGTACCAACATTCCGTAGCTTTTCTTTCCAGCTACGGTCAGCAGCTTCTAGGTAGCTCCCTGAGCCAACCACTGGGCTACGCTCCAAGATTTCAACAGTGCCGCAGAGCCGATTCTATCAAGCTTTTAAATGCACTAGGTTGCTTAAATATTAGCTGGGTTGCAAGCCAGGGGAGCTGCCTAGAAGCTGCTGCTCATAGCCGAAAAGAAAAGCTACCGGTTTGCAGCATCCAAACCTGAATGAGCACAATATTTCCAATTATCACACATGGGCATCGTGTGCCACGATTTTTAATGTTTATGCTCAAATTCTTAGGAATGTCCCTGCCTAGAAGCTGCTACTCATAGCCAAAAAGAAAAGCTATGCAACATTCGTACCTGAATGAGCACGATATCACTGGGGAGCATCATGATGGTGCCAGCAGGGTCCTGGAACTGGAACTTGGCGGCACTCTCATTAGGCGTCCAGTTCACCTTCTGCGTGTCAGAAAGCGGGACTAGTTGTAAGTAGTCTTGCATGCGCTTACCACTGAACCTGGGTGCTTTGTTGTGCATGCGCTTACCACTGAACCTGGGTGCTTTGTTGTGCATGCGCTTACCACTGAACCTGTGGGTGGGTTGTTGGTTTGGTTTTGTTTTGTTTGGGTTGGGGTGAGGAGTGGGGTGAGGGGTGGAGTGGGTTGGGTGGGTTGGGTGGGTTGGGATGAGGTGAGATGAGGTATGGCATTGGAGTATGACCCGCGAATGCATCCCCCTTGCAGGTGGTATTGGTGGCATCAGCATGGTCGCAAGCCCCCCTGCCCCCACGACCATGCATATATGTATGTATGTATGTATGTATGTATTTATGTATGTATGTATGTATGTATGTATGTATTTATGTATGTATGTATGTATGTATGTATGTATGTATTTATGTATGGATGTACTAGTACATTGCCCGTGTGGCCGGTGGCCATTCCCCACCCACCTAGGTCATTTGGCCTGCTCAGGGTTACAGAAGGGGTCAGGCCCTAGTACGCCCCCCCCCCCCCCCCCCCCCCCCCCCCCCTCCCATCTCCACACACACACCCTCTCTCCCTTCACATGCACTCAGTAAAAAAATATTTCCCCATTTGCAGCTGAAAATATGTAAAGCATGCCCCCTTCCCTTCCGTACTCTATACCCCCCACCCCCCACCCCCCACCCACACACACAGGACTTTCCCCTACTTCCTGCCCCCCATCCCCAGTGCCACACCCTCTCTTTCTCCCCCCCTGCCCCACACACCTTCCAGCCATCTCTTCCTCTTCCCCTTCACTTAAGCTGTGGCCCCCCACCCCAACCATACATGCATACCATTCCAACCCACCCCCAGCCAGACCAACAGTATCCCCTACTTTTCCCGACCTCTCCCTGCTCCTCACCCAGTCCACACACACTCGTCCCCCCCCCCCCCCCCCCCTTCCTCCCCACCGTTCCTTTCCCCAACCACCGAAACGCACGTACACTTACCTCCCTTATCCCTAACTCGTACAATGCGCTTCAGCTGTGGGCTGTGATCGCGCGGAAATTGCATGCTGTGTATTGAACCTACCAAAAATTGCGAACGCTCAGATTCTGATCACGCCAAGAGCACAGGTGCTGCACGATTGCGAAGCTACAAACGTGCAGCTTCTTCTGGTGCAGTGGCCCAGTTTGGGAAACTTCGCCTTACATCTGGTTAACACTCGCTCATGCTAAATTCGCAGGGCATCTTTGACAGCCCCGCGCCGTAGTGGGTCAGCAGCACGGGCAAGAAGCTGGCGCTTGTTTATCTCGTTTCTTTCCTCAACGGCCAGGCGAGCTCGCCTTGCATGACGGCTCGCAGTGTTAGCAGTCCGAGCCATCTAAGCGTCTGTTGATGAGGAAGTCGACCAAGGAGTTATTAAATTGTGGCAGGAATGATGCGGGAGCCTTGTGGTGTATCATACGGATACAACCATAAGATTCCCCAATCGGACAACACGTTCTCCTCATACACCACATTTGGTTTCGAGCTTGGTCGATTTGGTCGACTGGACGGAAGTTGGGGCCTTCACCAGTACCACGCGGGTTCGACCCCGGGCTGGCGCATGTTGGAAACCCTCGCTAGGAGGGGACCGGCTCGGCCGGGCGTGCACATCTCAGACAGGAGGTGGGCGTCGATTTTCGAAAGGGGGGTGAGTTGTGGTGTTATCATATGGATATAACCATAAGATTCCCCAATCGGACAACACGGTTTCCTCATACACCACAAGCCTGTTCCGGATAGCGAATTGCGACACGCAAAGGGCAGGGCAGGGCAGCGTATCGCAGGACAGGGCGGAGAGGGCAATGGCGCGCAGGTGTAATTTTGATGCGGAGGAGTGGAAGTTGGATGCTGACAGACGTGACAGGGAATTTGAATTTTACGCGGAAGTACAGTACTGCAATTGTCCCTGGCCCCCGCCCCCCTACACACCAACGAACGAACGAAAAGTTCGTGAGAAATCCATGTACATCTACATATATATAGATGTATGTATGTATGTATGTATGTATGTATGTATGTATGTATGTACGTACTAGTACGGTAGCCCGTGCGGTTTTTGGCCACCCCCCACCCATCCCACCCAGGCCCTTGGTTCTGGTCTGGGTAACAGAACAGGTTACGTCCGTGTATGTACTCACCTAACCCATCCGCACCCCTCATCCTCCCCTTGGCACATACACAGTCAAGATATTTACGCCAACGCATGCCCCCCCTTCCCCCCTCCCACCCCGTCTACACACTTTTTCTTTCTCCCCCCTCCCCTCACCCAGTCATTTCCACCCATGGTGGGCCACCCTCGACCCTCCCCCCCCACTCTCCCTCTCCCTACCTCATCCCGTTCACTCCAGCTGTGGGCCTAGATCATGCAGAAATACGAAGAGGACAAAGAGCAGGCTGCGGATTCAACCTGTCAACAACTCGCGAAAGCTGACCCCGCTGAGAATACCAGGCGTGCGCAATCGCAAAGCGACCTAAACTTCTTCTTTGCGCGGAACATAGTTGGGTCTGCAGCTGTTGTTTTGACCAGGAAATTCCAGCCAGTCCTATATCGCAACATGCTAAGCAACCAACGTATCAATGCTTGAAACAATGGAAAGAGATTGAGGGGTGCAAGGGCCACATAGCACATTTTTTTTACTTTTTTTATAGCGATAATTTCGCTAAAACGGGGTCAAAACTAGCGATCGCTATATATAGCGGAAATACAAATCCCTGGCAAACATCTACGCTGGTTTGCATGGGTCCTTTCCTCGTCGTTTTGAAGAACTCGCCTTGCGCGCTGACTGGCTGTGTTCGCTGCCCTTCTGTCATCTAAAATGTGTTGGTTGTGCGGTAGCATGGTGGCATCAAGAAGCAAGAAGTTGTATATTATCAACCTGAGCGCCATAGTTGGTTTAGTTGGCAAAAAAGCGAACAAAGTGGACGAATCATCATCATCATCATCATCATGAGACCGTCAAGCCTCAGGCACATTCCAATAGGGCACCAGGAAAAATGTAATAATAGTTATCATCGTCATCATCATCATTAGACCGTCAAGTCTCAGGCACATTTGGATTCCAATAAGGCACCAGGAAAAATGTAATCATCATCATCATCATGAGACCGTCAAGCCTCATGCACATTTGGATTCCAATGGGGCACCAGGAAATATGTAATTATCATCATCATCAGTCCTTAATGAGACCGTCAAGCCGCGGCCACATTTGGAGTCCAATAGGGCACCAGGAAAAATTTAATAATCTGTATATATAAAGAAATCATGGTCGTGGTCGCGGTCGTGGTCGCGGTGGTGTCATCGCATAACCGACTTAACTGACTTCCCGCCCAGCCAATTTCCGCCCAGTCGATTCCAGCCCAGTCTATTCCCGCTTTTATTATAATCCCTCCTGCTTCTACTTCTGCCTTATTTAGCTTCCTGCGAATGCTGCCTAATGCGAACTCCGCCTCATGCGTATTCTTCTTTTTGCGCATCCCGCCCGATTTCTCATTTTCCCGCCTGCGTCCATCCACCTGATTTCGGCAGCGCAACAGTCCGTCTTCCTACAAGTTTTCCCCCATGCGTCTCTGCAAGATCTTTCCCTTGCATTAAGAGACCTGTCGCTGCGCACAACAGAAGGTGACGTGATCAGTCAGTAGGACTGGCATACATTTTCGAATCGCATCCATAGCAAGTCAGAAACTGCGGGAAGCCAAAGCATATATCCACTTCCGCCTGAGAGCGTTGCCACCATTCATCTCACGCATGCGCTCTTTCTCCATACCATCTCATCGCATTTTTCATGGTTGGTACCCAGTTGTTGCGATCAATTTGACTTCATTCAGAGACGAAGAAGCTGCAGGTTTGTAGATATGCAATTGCGCCGGTCCGGTGTTGATCAGAATCTGAGCGGTTCGCAAGTTCTTGGTAGGTTCATAACACAGGCTGCACTTAAACCCCTCTTTCTGCACGATTGAATCCCACAGCTGGAGTTAAGGGTATTGAGGTAGGGAGAAGGAGAGTGTGTGTGAAAGAGTGTTGGTGGTTGGGGGAAGGTGGGAGAAAGAGAGTGTGTGTGCCTGGGGTGGGGTGAGGGGCAGGGAGAGATCAGGGAAATTAGGGGATACTGTGGGTCTGGAATGGGTGGGTGGGTGGGTGGGTGGGTGGGGGGGCACATGCAAGGGTGTTACCCGTTCTGTAACCCACACCAGACTAGCAACCATGACCTGGGTGGGGGTGGGGGGATGCCACCAGCCACACGGGCTACTGTACTGCCCCAAACAGGTGTGGCCGAGGGCCAAACGGGCACCGTACTACAATTGGGGCGTGGGTGGTTTGTCTACGTGAGTGAAGGGCTGCCGTACTAGTAATGATAATCTATATATATAAAGAAATCATGGCGGTCGCGGTCGTGGTCGTGGTGTCATCGCGTAACCGACTTAACCGACTTCCCGCCCAGCCAATTTCCGCTTTTATTCCCTCCTACTTCAAATTTTGCATTGTTTTGCCTCCTGCGAATTCTGCTGTATGCGACCTCCGCCTCCTACGTATTCTACCTGTTGCGCATCCCGCCCGATTTCTCCTTTTCCCGCCTGAGTTCATCCTCCTGATTTCGGCAGGGCCACAGTTCGTCTTCCTACAAGCTTTTCCCCCTGCATCTCTGCAAGACCTTTCCCTTCACTTGCGACAAGAGACCTGTCGCTGCGCACAACGGAAGGTGACTTGGTCAGTCAGCAGAAATGTCCGAATCGCTTCCATCCCATGTCACAAACCCGACTGCAACTTCTTCCCACCGCGCTAAGAAACATGTCGCTCCGCATTGTGCCATAGCAAGGACGTCGCGAAGTTGAGAGAATTAAAAATCTCGCTGAGCATTCTCGCCCTAACTTGAGCCGAGCATCCCATATCAGCAACTTGACTGCAACTTCTTCTCACTGCATCGAGAAACATGTCGCTGTGTATTGTGCCATAGCGAGTTCGCGACAAAGTTGAATGGATATAACTAGCGATGTTTACCGCCCCTCCATGGGTAGCGACTTCGGTACATCAGGCGTACTGCCGGGTGCGCCAAACGGGTGCGCCAAACGGATGCGCTAGGGAACTTAAGGGTTCGCCCTACAAAGTGCATTTAGACCGTAGCAACTGACGTTTGCAAACGGCAGGCAGCTCGATAAACTCGCAAATACAGTCACATATTCTCCGACTCGAAGCAAATTTCAGACAAGTTGTATCTTCAGTCACGTCACCTCGTCTCCCAGGTAGATTTAAGTCAAACTGCGCCCCGAACCACTTGACGTTGGGATTCGACAGTCAAGTCATCCCGAAGGAGACTGCCTAGTCACAGCCGGAGGGTGCACAGCCCCAGTTTATGAGGCAATGCGCAACTGTGTACCAAAGCGCGGGATACGAGACACACGTTCCGCAAGAACAGCCACGAGAGCAGCAAAAAGGTTTACAAAGGCAGCAACAAGGTTGCACACACCACACATTGCACACACCACACAAAACAACCCTAGTGACAGCGGGGCTCAGCGAGGCTTCCTCATACCTCCAGCGGATCCCCATTCAATTGCCAACACAAGGGCGGTCACGCCCTTGTTCCGAGTCTCAGATCGAGTTGACTTCAGGAGCAGATCGGGTGAACAGGAATGTTCTTCGGCCGAACTGAATACATGCTCGCTAAGGAGAAGCTTCAGTTATGTACAGTTGCGATTGCGCAGGTTCAGTTTTTTCAGTGGGGTTGGCTATCGACCACAACTGAGGTGGCAGGGAAGCAGGTCCGATGATATTAGCGGAGTCGGGTTATGCGCAAACGCTGTCGATGGGTTGGATCTCCGGCCTGAACTTCGCTTTTGTTTGCTTTGAGCTATGGCGAAGCCCACAGCTGAAGTGAAGGGGGGCAGATAGGGAGTATGTGTGTTCCTGTGGCCCGAAGGGAGGGATGAGGGTGGGGGGCTGGTGGGATGGCTGGGGTGGGGGAAGGGATGGAGTCAGGAAATATGTCAGGAAGAGTAAGGGAGTATGTTTGTGGTTGGGGTACATGGTTTGGTGGGGTGGGGGTGGAGATAACTGTCGGGGGTGGGGTGGGGGGGTGGGGTGGGGTGTGTGTGGGGGGGGGGAGTGGTGGTGTGTGGTTGCTTGTAGGTGCATAAGGGAGACCATTGCAAGGGATATGCGTCCGTCAGCATGCACTGCAGAGAAAACCAGCGCAAACCGTTCTGTAACCCAGCCCAAAACAGGTGTGGCCAACGGGATGGAAGGGAGGGGGGGGGGGGGGGGGGGGGGGGGAGTGTTTTTAGTGGGGGAAACATCATGCCTGTGTGTTCATGTGAGGGGTGGGGGGGAGTACAAGTGTGAACCATGAAGTAACCCAGCCCCAAACAGGTGTGGCCAAAGGCCAAACGGGCACCGTACTTTGATTGGGGTGGGGGTGGTTTGTCTTCGTGAGAGTAGGTGTGGCCACCGGCCACACGGGCTACCGTACTAGTAATGATAATAATAATAATAATACTTATAATAATAATAATACTTATAATAATAATAATAATAATAATAATAATACTTATAATAATGATAATAATACTTATAATAATCAGGGTAGGGTGTTTTGTGAACAAACCGACCTCGCCCTAAAAT
Organism: Chlamydomonas sp. ICE-L; assembly: GCA_013435795.1. NCBI lineage: Eukaryota > Viridiplantae > Chlorophyta > Chlorophyceae > Chlamydomonadales > Chlamydomonadaceae > Chlamydomonas > Chlamydomonas sp. ICE-L. The sequence goes on from JACBWV010000099.1 coordinate 1,511,627, forward strand.
CGCGAAACAATTCCTACGTTTACAATGCACCACTCGAAGCTCGCTACAGGTGCTAACTCTTCGATCGGCGAGAAAATCGAACAGATATAGCGGGTGACAGGTTGGAGTTTGTTGGGGCGGTTGGTCCAGACCTGCCTCGTAATTGAAGCAACCCTGGCGCCAAAACGAGATCGGGGGAGCCTCGAGCGCGAAGCTTTTGCCTAACTTTCTTCGCCCAAGTATTATCATAGATGCCACAGAAGCTTTAAACGTCTCAGTTGTTGCCTCGGAGTCCTGCGCCTGCTCAAGTACCTGACTCGTCACCCTAACCTTGGACGCGCATGGAAGCACCGGGGAGCTCTTCCCGAGATGATGCGACGCTTTGAACCCTTGCCGGGAGGATGCTCGTACGTGCTAATTTTCAGGTTCTGCCATATCTTTAGCTTCTACCTGCACAGCCCTGGGGTTTCCGGCGATTTTGTGCACTAGTAAAGTAAAGTAAAGTAAAGAATGGGAACTGTATTATCGTCTCCCATGCATGTGTAGTATGCACCAGTCAATGGTCGGAGGGCGTAAATCTGAGTAGAGCCCCCCCCCCCCCCCCCCCCCCCCTCCCCCACCATACGCCCACCCATGGCATGGGTGCACCCACCACACGCACCCAACCACCACGTAATACGTGTTTTACGTTACGTACGGGCCCCGCTCCGTACCGTCTGCGTACCGGTCCCGTTACGTACGGGTCCACATACTAGGTGTTTTCAGCCTGTTGTGGAGGCACTTGGGCTGCGTCATACGTGTTCAAAATGCCCTCAGCAGGCTCACACTGCCTCCATGTGAATAGTGGAGTGCGTGGCCACATTCATGGGCCTCCCATCAGTGCGGTTAATCAATGGGGGTGACAATTATAAAAAAAAATGATTGACTTGTTTTCGGCCTGATAGGTGCATGGTTTGCAATTGTGATAATGGATTGACCCCTGCAAGTCCCCAGCACCTCCATGTGACTCATGGAGTGAGTGGCCAAAGTTTTGGGCCACTTATCAGTGCGGCAGAACTTTTGTGGGACTTCAAAGTAGGCAAGGTACCCTCAAAATGGGTCAAAAGCAGGTTTTAGGCTTAGACATGCTCATAAAACTTTTTTATACTCAATGTTTTTGCCAATATTAAAAAAAGCCCTTATTATATTTGTTAAAATGTATGCCCACTTTTTTCTGGTCAAATCTTGGGACTTCTGATTTTCACCAGTTTTATGTTAATTTGGCTGTCCTTCGGATCAATTCGGGCCCAAAAAGTTTTTTTTTTCTTCTTGTAAATATTTTGAAGATTAGATGGACCATATTGCCGGAGCAGGTCCCGATTTGAGAAGGCCACTTTTGTCTACGAAACGCCCTACAGGGGGGGGGGGACTTCTAACCAAAATGACCCCATCATCCAACTTTGTAGATAACATAGAGAGGATGAAGAATCCGGTTCTATTTCTTGATTTAGCCCAGTAGAAAAAAAGTAACGGTCCTCCTAAGTTTGGGGCCGCGGGGGGGGGGGGGGGGGGGGGGGTCAAGGAAAACATATGACATTTTCAAAATATTAGGTACTTTCCAGGCACTTTTTGATAGCCCTCAGAATGACATGGGAGTGGAACTAAGGTGTTCCTCAACTAAATACCAGTCAAAAAATGCTATTGGGGGAGAGACCCACCACATATTTTGACCAGGGCACATGGGGGGGGGGGGGGATCCAAGATCTCTCTCTCTCTCTCTCTCTCTCTCTCTCTCTCTCTCCACACACAACGCCCTAACCAACACTTGTACAACAACGTACAGAGCGAGACCTCATTCTTCTTTTTCCCTTCCCGTCACTGTGGATCTGTTGTCGTTCAGGTGACTAGTGCTAGTTGATGTTATTCGATGGACCCACGATCAAAGGGCACTACCTGCGACAAGTGCTGTAAACAATTGCTAAGCAGCGACCACGGAAACTTAGAGCGCCTTCAGAATTCTCTTGCGCGCTTGGCTGATTATTTAATCCCTGATTGAAGCTTGGATTGAAGGCCTGATTATTGAAGAATATCAAAGGTGGGCACATTAGGGGCCAAGAGGCCCTGACCCACAACCCCCACCAAACAATGTAACATTGATGATGATGATTTTCTATGTTTCAAACATTCCCAATGGTCTCTAGACCAACCTCAATGGACAAGCCTTTGAAAACCCTGTGAAATGAGCCTAATTAGACATCATTACACTAAGTGGTGGCTGAGATAGTGACTGTGCAGTGGGTTCCGGAGCCGGGGGGGGGGGGGGGGGGGGGGGGGGGTCTGCGGAAGGGTGCCTCAGCACTTTTTTGGGATGGGGTCTTTCACTTTTTTTTTGCCCCCCCCCTTGATAATTATAGTAATAATAACAACAACAAAAATACTTATCATCACCATGACTTCATGAGAACCCTTTCCCTGCTTACCTTGAGCAGGATATAGTAGATGTTTGAGAAAATAGTCGGAGTTGCCTGCAATAGTGAAAAAGGAATGGGAGGTGGTCAGTGTGAAAGATTACATGTGCATGGGCTGGGCCAAGAGTTGCATGCCAAGGTTGAAAATACATGACAGGTGTTCCGTGCAGCAGATAACATGGGATGCATGCAACATAGCAATTTGAATTTGAATGATGTAGCCATTGTGAGAGTACAACAGTGGTAGGGCTCACTTAGTTGGGGTTGCCTGCACAAGTAAAAAATATGATGGGTGGTCAGTCAGACAGATTACAGGGGCTGCATGCAACATTTAAAGAGCGTGACAGTGGTAGGGCCCACATACCGGTTAGTAGGAGTTGAATGCGAAAGTGAAAATATATGACTGGTGGTCTATGAGATAAGTTATATGGGCTGCATGCAACAGTGTAAGAGTACAACAGTGGTAGGGCCCACATTCCGGTTAGTAAGAGTTGAATGCGAAAGTGGAAATATATGACTGGTGGTCTATGAGATAAGTTATTTGGGCTGCATGCAACATTGTAAGTGTACAACAGTGGTAGGTCCCATTTAGTTGGGGTTGCCTGCAAAATTGGAAACTATGACGGGCGGTCAGTGAGATAAGGTATATGGGCAGCATGCAATACTGGTAGGGCCCACATACGGACATACCATTAGTTGGAGTTGCGTGCATAAGTGAAAAAGGCATGGGAGGTGGGCTGTGAGACAGATTGCATGGGCAGCATGCAACATTGTGAGAGTGCGACAGTGGTAGGGCCCATATGACCCCTGTTATTTGCATAGCATGCAACACTGGCAGGGCCCACATAATGGCTGTTAGAGTTCCATGCAAGAGTTGAAAATATATTACAGGTGTTCTGTGCGGCAGATAACGTGGGCTGCATGCAACGTTGTAATTTGAATTTGAATTTGAATTATGTAGCCATTGTAAGAGTACAACAGTGGTAGGGCCTACTTAGTTGGGGTTGCCTGCAAAATACGACAGGTGCTCTGCACGGCAGATAACATGGGCTGCATGCAACATTTTACTGCATGGATTGAACTGCATTGTACTGCATGCATTGTAAGTACCACTGTTGTACTCTTACAACAGTGGTAGGGCCCACATAGCCACTGTTCTTTGCATGCAACACTATAGACAAACACCAGTATGCACAATCACCTCCAAAGCCAGCTCACTTGCTAAGACCCTACATGGCGACTGCTCTTTGCATGCAACACTACAGACAAACACCAGTATGCACAATCACCTCCAAAGCCAGCTCACTTGCTAAGACCCTACATGGCGACTGCTCTTTGCATGCAACACTACAGACAAACACCAGTATGCACAATCACCTCCAAAGCCAGCTCACTTGCTAAGACCCCACATGGCGACTGCTCTTTGCATGCAACACTATAGACAAACACCAGTATGCACTATCACCCCTAAAGCCAGCTCACTTTCCAAGGCCCCACATGGCGACTGCTTTTTGCATGCAACACTATAGACAAACACCAGTATGCACAATCACCTCCAAAGCCAGCTCACTTGCTAAGACCCCACATGGCGACTGCTCTTTGCATGCAACACTACAGACAAACACCAGTATGCACAATCACCCCTAAAGCCAGCTCACTTTCCAAGGCCCCACATGGCGACTGCTCTTTGCTTGCGATGCTGAAACAAACACCAGCACGTACTATCCCCAGACAATTCCTCTTACCTGCCAAGGGCCCACATAGCAATTGTTATTTGCATTCGACACTATCGGCAAACACCATTATGCACTATCACCCTCAAAGCCAGCACCCTGTCTATTATTTGCATGCAATGCTGAAGAAAAAAAACCAAGACGTACTATCCCCAGACAATTCCTCGTACCTGCCAAGAGCCCACATAGCCACTGTTATTTGCATGCAACACAATAGACAAACACCATTATGCATTATCACCCCCAAAGCCAGCTCACTTGCTAAGACCCCACATGGCGACTGCTCTTAACATGCAATACTGAAACAAACACCAGTAAGTACTATTCCCAGACAATTCCTCGTACCTGCCAAGGGCCCGCATAGCCACTGTTCTTTGCATGCAACACTATAGACAAACACCAGTGTGCACTATCACCCCTAAAGCCTGCTCACATGCCAATGCCCCACATGGTAACTGCTCATTGCATGCAATACTGAAACAAACACCAACACGTACTATTACCAGACAATTCCTCTTACCTGCCAAGGGCCCACATAGCCACTGTTATTTGCATGCAACACTATCGCCAAAGACCATTATGCACTATCACCCCCAAAGCCAGCTCACTGACTGCTATTTGCATGCCATACTGATGATGAAGAAAAACAAGACGTACTATCCCCAGACAATTCTTCTTACCTGCCAAGGGCCCACATAGCCACTGTTCTCAGCATGACATCGCCCCAAGGCATGAGCTCCAGAGAGCGCCACAATCTCCTGGTCATTAAAGCCCATGCGGCCAAACGTCTCTCTCAGAGCAGCAGCTGTGGCAGGTGGGGAACCCTTATCGGCATCAGGCAACCGACCATCAGGGGTGACGGCATCAGGGCTGAGGGCGTCCACACGACCGGCCCTGAACCCAATCTTAGGTCCACCCATAGCTTCCACGGCGACCGCGCCGGCGTAGGTGTACAGGTCGGCGTAGGACAGGGCGGGGTACTTAGCATGTACGGGCTCTAGCCAAGAAACGGGCTTGTCCAGTCCTGCGTTGGCTCCGTGTGCTAACTCCTCCTTGAAGCGGATTGTGGCACCACCAGAGCCTCCGTCGTGAAGCATCTTGTCGTAGGTGCCAGAGGAGTGCCACGCCAGGCGCACCTGTGAGGGGGTGGGGGGAAGGGAGGGGAAAGGAGGGGAGGGGAGGGGTTGGAGTTGGGGTTGGGGTTGGGGGAGGGAGCGGAGCGGAGGGGATGGGGGTGGGTTGGGTTGGGGGGGGGGGGGGGGGGGGGGGAGAGACATGCGTTTCGGGCTGGAAAATGCACCAGGGGTGCAGTTTGAAAATTGTCAGTGCTTGTTGATGCATTTCAATGTCAAATTTCTGAATGCAGCATCTCAAAATTCATTCTCTCACTGAAATGCTGAGCTGAATGTTACTGCTTAATTGGGCCTCACTGCAACTCTTTTCAGCTACCAGCATTAGCTTCTAGGTAGCTATCTGAGACTGCCACTCACTGACTGGGCCAAACCCACAGTTTCCAGGAGCACTCAAAAGCTGACAATGTCAGCTTCCAGGTGCACTATGTTTCATAAGGTTTAGATGAAGATAGAGCCTGAGGAGCTGCTATGAAGCTGCTGCTCATAGCTGAAAATAAATGCTATGTTGTGTCTCGGGGACTAGGTATAGCCATAGAACCATTGTGTAACCGGCTGTGAAAGGACTGACAAGAAAGATCACACCAAGGGCTTGTAGGGCAACAAGTGGTCACGGATTACACACGGGTTCGATGCAAGATGTGATATGCTTGCTGTTTTCTGCAGAAAGACCAACCTCCTCGGGTGAGAATCCCTTCGAGAGACAGCAATAAATAATAATAAAAATGCAGAAGATACAGGTTACTGCAGCGCTGGCTCCTGCCATCTAACTCCAGGTGATCTGGTGATCTGCAACCTAGTCAGCACAAACAGCACCAGGGTTTTCATGAAGGAGCTACATATAGCACAAGTTATACATTATGAACCTTGGTGTTTTGGGGGACTTCTTTACAGTCTGTTGGGGTCGCTATGGTGGGCCACAGCTGCCTGCCTCAAAGGCTGCTAGGAGAACAGAGGAGCCACATATGAAGACCCTTCCTTAAAATAAACCCTGCACAGCATGGCGACCTTCCATCTATCCTAGTCAGCACACTCAGCATGATCCGAGGGACTTACAAGGGTAGGGCCCTTCTCGCCGATACCAGATCCAGGCACAGACTCATCCTTTATGATATCCAGGATATCACTCTTCACAGCTGCCCAGTCCACAGTCTCCGCGATGCTGTACAGCTCGCGCATGGCGTTGTCACCTAAGGCAAGGGCAGGCTCGGAGTAGGCGAGCGTGGCCAGGCTGACGCCTAGCAGTGGAAGGCCGAACATCGACCTGCGAGACAAGCAGAGGTCACGAACCTCCACTCCATGGGGAGACTCATACTGGTTGGCTTGGGCCTTGATCAATCGCGCATGGGCCGTGAAGCCAGGCTTGACTTGGGCAGAGGAGCGGTTCACTGCGGGAGAAGACGAGAGGAAATCAGGTTGCGCGATTGTTGTTTGCTTGTGAAAAGGATCTTTCAAGCCTTGAAGGCTACAGATCGAAATAGCGAAGCAGTTTGTTTATCAGGGATCGCTTAAAAGTTGGAGGGGTTCCAAAGGTAGAAATTAACGGCGTCGTAGATGCATTGTAGGAATTGCTGAATTGCAGACAGATGAGCCAATCAAGTAAGGACCCGATCTCGATGCCCCCCGAGTGCACTCGCGAGTGGCTCCTGGTGAGGATATATTTCGAACAAGGCATTGCATGGATGCATCTGCGCATTGAATGGAACACCGAAACCTCGTCCCGGGTGAATAAATGGAACATAGTAACCACGCTCACAGAAAAAGTAGCAGACACCTTCCAGACGGACAAGGAATAAGATAGAGACACACCTAGGGAGGGGTTGATTGAAGAGCGAGCTAGCATCTTTTCAGTTGCCAATCGAGAGTTGTAAGTGGATAGATGGGGATGCCTGTTTCGATCGGCGTTGCAATCAATGCCGGTATTTCTATCAGACCTGTGAGGGGGGTTCGATCAGAGGTAGAGGTTCGATGCTGGTTTCGATGCTGGTTTCTCTGCTGCGCAGTTCGTTAGATCCGTTGATTGGATCTTGATCCGAGCTGGAGCAGCCTGGCCAGGCAAGGCGAGGCAAGGGCCCAAGGGGGGGGAGCTGGCCGGAGCTGGCCGATTAGGCGGCCTCGACCAGGCAGCAGGCACGAGCAGTCAGCAGGCACCAGGGCCCCTCACCTGGCAGGCACCGTCCAGGCTGTCGACCTGGGCTGACCAGGGCCCTGACCAGGGAAGTTGGGGACCAGGGGGGACCCGGTTGGGGTCCTTGGGGACCCCTGACCCGCCCTGACCTCAACCGATATAACGGCGTTCAAGCAATTTGAACCTGAAATTGGTTACAGTATTCACTCTTGTATAACCCTCAAGAAATCGCTGCAGGTTTTAGGAGTCCAACCTCCGGGGGATAAATTTTCACCTAAATAAATCCTTTCTATTTACATGCAGGTGCTCCACATCTTGAGGAGTTGAGACTCAACCCAAAGCTCGATGAGGAGAATGTCAGGAAGATGGGCAAGGCGATAGCAAACGCGGCAAAGCGGGGAGGCCACCACTAGAGATACAGTAGCGGCATTGCGGCTACTTCAAATTAGAAGCAATTTTATGTAGCTTAGTATGAGTAAATCTCCCCCGAGATCTCCCCCAATATAATGCTTTCCGAGCTAAGCCCGTGATATGTAACGTCTCAACTCTCTGAATTCCTCGCAAGATGATTCGTTGCATCATACCCCCAACAATAATACGAGGGCTACAATGAGAGCTACTCCAGGTTCAAGTATTGTCCCTTTAACTTGCTATTCTCCAGCCACAACTGCAAGTCTACAAGTACGTCAAGAAGACTGCCCAGGCAACTTTCTTGTCATCAGCTTCACCTAGATCCAGTTTCAAAGTATTTCCCCTGTTACTTGCTATTCTCCAGCCACAAGTACAACCAATTTAAGAGGACTGCCCAGGTAACCATCATTTATTTATACCTATATCCACTTTCAAAGTATTGCCCCTGTAACTTGCTACTCGCTAGCGAGAAGTACACCCACGACAAGAAGACCCACCCATGACAAGAAGACTGCACAGGTAACAATTTTTGCAACGTGACAACGTCTAAACTCTCTCAATTCCTTGCAAGAAGATATGTTGCATCATACCCCAACAACGATACGATGGCTACAAAGTTACTGCGACGCAGTTTTGGTCTACCAGCAAACCAGCCCCCCCCCCCCCAGGCTACTTTGCTGAGTGCCAACTGTCGGCGGGCGAGTTCAAATCGATTCATTCGTTCACTCATTACATCACACTTCTGCCCCCCTCCTCTCTCAATGCGCAGTTCCGAGAGTCGGCAGATTCATTTACTCGATAATTAGCAGAATACACATTGAACACACCAGCCTCGGGGCTGTGTAACCCGAACAGTCTGTAGCACTGTTGGGTCTCTCTGGACTCTCAGAACCGCCCACATTCTCGTAAGTCAGCCGTAAACGACGGACAGGGCGGAAATGTCAGCAGCAGCAGCAGCAGCAGCAGCAGACGAGGCGACTCCGGAAGCGACTGTGATCCTTTTCTACAGTTACAAAGAGACGAGCGTAGAGGATGAGAAGAAGAAGCAGGAGCAGGACTGCCAGGGGCTCTACGGCCGTGTGCTGGTCTGTGCGGAGGGGTTGAATGGGACGCTAGCTGGTACTGCTGCTGAGATTGAGACGTACATTGAGGGACTGTGCTCCCGCGTCCCAAGCCTCGCTCGTGACGACTTCAAATTCAGCTCCCATGATGGTGCACCAGAAACACTGTTTCCTGACATGCAGGTGTGATAGTGTGATACTGCATTTGCATCCTGACAGGCAGGCGTGATACTGCATTTCCACGAGAGAGAAAGCAAGAGCAAGACAGGTGGAAGGAGACAGAAGAACATGCATTTGCACGCTGCATTCGCATGACAGGGAAACAACAGCAAGGCAGGTGGGAGGAGACAGAAGGCAATGCATTTGCACTCAAAGTTTGCATGCGAGAGAAAACAACAGGAAGACAGGTAGAAATAGAAAGAAGGCAATGCATTTGCACACTACGTGTGTATGACAGAAAAGATAACAGCTAGACAGGTAGAAATAGACAGAAGGAAATGCGTATGCGCTCTACATTTGCATGCAAGAGAAAGCAACAGCGCGACAGGTGGAAAGAGACAGAAGATAATGCATGTGCACACTACATTTGTATGCGAGAGAAAGCAACAGCTAGACAGGTAGAAATAGACAGAAGGAAATGCATGTGCACACTACATTTGCATGCAAGAGAAAGCAACAGCGCGACAGGTGGAAGGAGACAGAAGGTAATGCATATGCGCTCTACATTTGTATGCGAGAGAGAACAACAGGAAGACAGGTAGAAATAGACAGAAAGCAATGCATTTGCACACTACGTGTGTATGACAGAAACAATAACAGCTAGACAAGTGGAAATTGACAGGAGGCAATGCGAATGCGCTCTAAATTTGTATGAGAGAAAACAACAGCAAGACAGGTGGAAACAGACAGAAGGAAATGCGTATGCGCACTACATTTGCATTCGAGAAAAAACAATAGGAAGACAGGTGAGAATAGACAGAAGCCAATGCATGTGCACAGTACATGTGTATGGTAAAAAAATAACAGCAAGGCAGGTGGAAGAGATACAGAAGGCCATTCATATGCGCTCTGCATTTGTATGCGAGAGAAATCAACAGGAAGACAGGTGCAAAAGAGGCAGAAGGGAATACATATTACTTTACATTACATCTTCATTTAGGTCAGGGTGGGAGGTCAGTGAGGGTATGAGTGTGTTTGTTTTTGTGGAAGTGTGTGTGTGGGTAGGGGGGTGGGGAGGTCAGGTAGGGCACGAGTGTGTTTGTTTGGGTGGAAGCGTGTGTGTGGGTAGGGGGTGGGGAGGTCAGGGAGGATATGAGTGTTTGTTTGTGTGTATGTGTGTGTTTGTATGGGGGGGGGGGGGGGGGGGGGGGGGGGGGGGGGGGGGGGGGGGGGGGGGGGGGGGGGGGGGGGGGGGGGGGGGGGGGGGGGGTGGAGGTCAGGGAGGGTTTGGGTCTGTTATCGACAAGCCTGCTCCACACCATCAAGGAGGGGTCTTCCATATGCGCTCTCCATGTGCATGGCAGACAAACAAACACTAGACAGTTGGAACAGATACAGAATGGAATGCATATGTGCACAACATGTGAATGACAGATAAAAAAACAAGACAATTGGAAAAGATACAGAATGGAATGCATACATACATACACTACATGTGAATGACAGATAAAAAACAAGAAAGTTGGAAAAGATACAGAATGGAATGCATACATACATACACTACATGTGAATGACAGATAAAAAACAAGAAAGTTGGAAAAGATACAGAATGGAATGCATACATACATACACTACATGTGAATGACAGATAAAAAACAAGAAAGTTGGAAAAGATACAGAATGGAATGCATACATACACTACATGTGAATGGCAGAGAAACAAACACAAGACAGGTGGAACAGAGACAGAATGGAATGCATATGTGCACTACATGTGAATAACAGATAAAACAAATACAAGAAAGTTGGGAAAAACACAGAATGGAATGCATATGTACAATGCATTTGATTGCGAGAGAAATCAACAGCAAGACAGATGCAAGAGAGGCAGGAGGGATTGCATATTACATTACATTACATTGTCATCGACAGGCCATTGTTGGCCCAAGACAAGCCCGCTCCACACCATCAAGGAGGGGTCTTCCACATCAGGTTACTACATGACGCGCGCTATTGCGCGCTAGCACGCATGGTTTGTAGCCCGACTGCGCGATTGACACAATTTTTTAAACCCCCTCTGGGCGCAGCGGGCAGATTTCCGTTTTCAGTTGAGTCAAAAGCGCAATCCAAAGTGATAACATGTAGTACCCTTTTCCACATATGTACAATACATGAGTGACAGATCAAATAAATACAAGACAGTTGGAAAAGAAACAGAATGGAATGCATAGGTACGCTGCATGTGAATGGCAGAGAAACAAACAAAAACAAGACAGTTGGAAAAGAAACAGAATGGAATGCACAGGTACGCTGCATGTGTATGGCAGATTAAAAACAAATACAAGACAGTTGGAAAAGACACAGAATGGAATGCATATGTGCACTACATGTGAATGGCAGATTAACAAAAATACAAGAAAGTTGGGAAAACACACAGAATGGAATGCATATGTACACTGCATTTGATTGCGAGAGAAATCAACTGCAGTCTAGGTACGCTATATGTGTGGCAGATTAAAAACAAATACAAGACAGTTGGAAAAGTCCTAGTCAGCGTCGCATGCGACGCGGAAAATTGGCGGAGAGTGTTGGCTATCGGAATGACAGGTGGCAACGATGGAGCTGACTGGAGCCAGTTTTTTATGAGACAATTAGGTGACGTGTCAGGCTTTGTCTCGGTCGTCAGTCAGTCGGTCGTCGGACGGATCTACAAACGGACAACGGTGGGAATATGGGGGCTCCCGCCTCCCAGGAGGGGGGGGGTCCGCCAAAAATGAATTAGGTAGGCCCGTTGTTCACGTCTTCCCTTACAATCCGGCTTACGCTATGGTGTCCTGAACTTCACGTCCTGTGAGTAACGGTATTACACGGATGTAACAATTTCAATTTCAATTTCAATTTCTTCCCTTACAAACCGTTGTCGTATCAGGTTATGAAAAGTACTGTACGGGCGGTACAGGCGATACGAAGCCAAAATCACTGATTATTTGCACGTTTTAGGTGTCCCTAATTGTGTTCACAGCTGCACAGCCTAAATTGCATAATTTTTGGTCTCAGTCTTTGAAGCATAGGGTGCAAAATCGCTTTTCAATACTATATATAATATCTCTCTATATATCTATGTATAGAACACAAACCCTCCTCCCACTCTCCACCCCCCTCATCCCACTCATCCCCCTTGACCTCCCCATCCCTATCCCCTTCCCCCCAGGTGAGGGCAGTGAAGGAGCTCATCTCCACCAGCGGTCTCTTGTCTTCTATCCCAGTGTCTGAGACGGAACAAGGCTGCCTGAACCAATATGAACTGTCCCCCATCCCCCCATCCCTCCCCCCACCCCCCTCATCCCCCTCTCCCTCCCCATCCCCCCATCCCTCCTCCTCCTCCCCCCTCGCCCCCATTGCCCTCCCCATACCTCCCCCATACCTGCCCCCCCCCCACCCCACCCCACCCCACCCCACCCCACCCTCCCTCGCCCCTCTCACCCTCACCCTCACCCCCCCACCCCACCACCCCCCCACCCCCCCACCCACCCCCCCACCCACACACAGACCCCCCCTCCCCCCCTCGCCCTCCCCATCCCGCCTCTCTCCCCCAGACCCCCCTCATCCCCCTACACATACACATACACATACACATACACATACACATACACGTACAGATACATATACACCCAGCCCTCCTTCTCCCCCCCCCCCCCCCCCCCAGACCCCCCCTCATCCCCCTGCCCCTCCCCCCCCCCTCATCTCCCTCGCCCTCCCCATCCCCATCCCCTTTCCCCCCAGGTGAGGGCAGTGAAGGAGCTGATCTCCGACAGCGGTCTGTTGTCTTCTATCCCAGTGTCTGAGACGGAACAAGGCTGCCTGAACAACTATGAACTGTCCCCCCCCCCCCCCCCCTCATCCCCCTCGCCCTCGCCATCCCCCCATCCCTCCTCACCCCCCCACCCCCCACCCCCACCCCCAGCCCCCCCCTCATCCCCCTCACCCTCACCCTCACCCTCACCCTCACCCTCACCCTCACCCTCACCCTCACCCTCACCCCATACCTCCTCCCCCCCCCTCATCCCCTTCCCCCTCCCCAAGCCCCTCATCCCCCTCCCTATCCCCTTCCCTTAGGTGAGGGCAGTGAAGGAGCTCATCTCCACCGGCGGTCTCTTGTCTTCTATCCCAGTCTCAGAGACAGGACAAGGCTACCTGAGCCCAGCAGAATTCCACCTCGCAGTTAGCAACCGCGGTGATAACACCGTAGTGCTTGACTGCCGCAATCACAAGGAGGTCATGATTGGCCACTTCGAAGGTGCAGTGGACCCAAACACTAGAACCTGGGCTGAGTGGCCATCCTACGTGGACCACCACGTTGAGGAGCTGAAGGGCAAGCAGGTGATTTTATGTAGTATAAATGAATTATTTAATCAGGGTTAATATAAGTTTAATTTAACCGAAGTTAATTATTGTTTGTATTAGCACTTATATATATGATATATGCCCCTGATGTAAGCCCTGATATAAGCAGTGTTTTTTATTTCAGATTTCTGTAGTCCAGGTTGAGTAGCTACTTGGGCTACTCAACCCTGATTTCAGGATAGTTGCGTAGCCATCGCATGGCGGAGCGCAAAGTAAAGAGGGGGGTCAGGGGGAAGCGCGTTCCGATATCGGGGGGTCCGGGGGGTGTAGCATTCTACGGAATGGCGACGGAATGGCGGCGCGACGTCGAAAAATGAATCACTGTATATAAGTGTATAGTGGACCCAAACACTCAAACCTGGACTGAGTGGGCGTCCTACGTTAGACCACCACGTAGAAGAGGTTTGAAATTGTTGCATCAGCTTGTTACATAACATTATACGTGTATAAGTGCAGGTGTTAGTGTATATATATACTAGTATATACACATATACACTTATAAGGTGTAGTGGAGCCAAACACTCAAACCTGGACTGAGTGGGCGTCCTACGTAGAACACCACGTAGAAGAGGTTTGAAATTGTTGCATAAACTTGTTACATCAACTTGTGACATAAAATTGCAAATGCTTTGCCAACTTGTACTTACCTTCCACTTGCCTTGTTCCCTCTTCCCTTGCAATGGGGTGGGTGCTATTGTATTGCACGGGTGGCATTCGCTTCGGGAAGGCTATTCCCTTTCTGCAACGGAAGCTGACATATGCTGGCGACCCTGACCTTGTACTTAACTTGCACTTACTTGGCCTTGTTCTCTCTTCTCTTGCCATGGGGTAGGTGCTCATGTATTGCACGGGTGGCATTCGCTGCGAGAAGGCTAGTGCCTTTCTGCGAAGAAAACTGACAGATACAGGCGACCCCTTACCTTGTACTTACTTCCCCCCCCCCCCCCCCCCCCCCCCCCCCCCACACACACACACCTGCCATCGAATACAAAGTTCTTGCCCATGAACTTCCCTTGCCATGGTGCAGGTGCTCATGTATTGCACGGGTGGCATTCGCTGCGAGAAGGCTAGTGCCTTTCTACGAAGGAAGCTGGCAGATGCTGGCGACTCCGAGGCCGCGTGTTCTGTGAAGCATCTGCGCGGGGGTATTCATAAATACCTGGAAGCATTCCCTGATGGGGGGAAGTTCATGGGCAAGAACTTTGTCTTCGATGGCAGGTGTGTGTGTTTGTGTGAGTGTGGTTTAAGGTTGGGTGTGTTAGTAGTATGTGTGTGTGGTGTGAATGTGTAAGTGTTGGTGTGGTATGAGGGTGGTATGCGGGTGGGTGTGTTCTGTGAAGCATCTGTGCAGGGGTATCCATAAATACCTGGAAGCATTCCCTGATGGAGGGAAGTTCATGGGCAAGACAATTGTCTTTGATGGCAGGTGTGTGTGTTTGTGTGAGTGTGGTGTAATGTTGGGTGTGAATGTGTGGGTGTGGGTGTGGGGTATGAGGGTGGTGTGCGGGTGGGTGGGTGGTGGGTGGGTGGGTGTGTTCTGTGAAGCATCTGTGCAGGGGTATCCATAAATACCTGGAAGCATTCCCTGATGGAGGGAAGTTCATGGGCAAGAACTTTGTCTTCGATGGCAGGTGTGTGAGTGGGTGGTGTGAGTGTGGTGTAAGGGTGTGTGTGCGTGGTGTTGATGTGAGTGTGGCGTAAGGGTGTGTGTGTGTGATGTGAGTGGTGTGAGTGTGGTGTAAGGGTGTGTGTGCGTGGTGTTGATGTGAGTGTGGTGTAAGGGTGTGTGTGTGTGATGTGAGTTTGGTGTAAGGGTGGATGTGTGTGATGTACTGATGTGAGTGTGGTGTAAGGGTGTTTGTGTGACGTGTAAGGGTGGGTGTGTGTGATGTGAGTTAGTGGTGTAAGGGTGGGTGCGTTGTTTTTGCATTGTACTAGAGTCACCTATTTGGTTGCACAAGCTTGTAATTAAAAGTGCACTGAGATGTTATTTTGTTTTCATGCATGAGACAGTCTATGCGAATGTATGCTACACTCCAGGGGGTAGACAAGTTAGGCTTCTTAAGATAGTTGCATTGAGATGTTCTTTTGTATGCATGGATGGTACAGTCTTTTCAAATGCATGGCACAGTCTATTCGAATGTATGCTACAGTCCAGGGCGTAGCCAAGTTGTCTTGTTAAGACTTTTGAATCAATATGCTATTGTGTGTGCGTGTATGATACAGTCTATTCGAATGAATGCTACAGTCCAGGGCGTAGCCAAGTTGTCTTGTTAAGACTTTTGAATCAATATGCTATTGTGTGTGCGTGTATGATACAGTCTATTCGAATGAATGCTACAGTCCAGGGCGTAGCCAAGTTGTCTTGTTAAGACTTTTGAATCAATATGTTATTGTGAATGCATGTATGATACAGTCTATTCGAATGTATGCTACAGTCCAGGGCGTATCCAAGTTGTCTTGTTAAGACTTTTGAATCAATCTGTTATTGTGTGTGCGTGTATGATACAGCCTATTCGAATGTATGCTACAGTCCAGGGGGTAGACAAGATGGGCTAAAGACACTACCCCCAGTATACTTGGGAAAGTCAAGTAAAGATCTCCAGGTTGAAACAATAGGCAGTCTGCAGCTAAACGCTGACACTTGTTAAGACAGTCGCATCGAGATGTAATTTGTATGCATGTATGTTACTGGGGATTCAAATGTATGTTTCTGTCCATTCAAATGTATATTACCATCTATTCAAATGTATGTTTCTGTCCATTCAAATGTATCTTACAGTTCATTCAACCGTTTGTTAGAGTCCATTCATATGTATGTTACAGTCCATTCAAATGTATCTTACAGTTCATTCAACCGTTTGTTAGAGTCCATTCATATGTATGTTACAGTCCATTCAATCATATCTCACCGTCTCTTCAAATTTATGTTACATTCCATTCAAAGACATGTCACCATCTATTCAAATGTATGTTACCGCCAATTGAATTGTATGCTACAGTCCAGAGGGCAGCCAATTCGACTAGATGAAAGGCTTTGCATAAAATAAAGTTAAATAAATTGAAGTGAAATGAAATAAATTGAAGTAAAGTAAAATAAATTGAAGTAAAATGAAAGGCTTAGCATAAATGAAAGGCCTTTGCCTCAGGCTTTTGGATTTACACTAGTCACCCATCAGGCTGCACACATTTGTTTTGGGGGGTGGGGTGGGGTGGTGGTGGTGGGTGGGGGTGGTTTAACTCTTGAAAATCGCACTGAGATCTTTGTTTGTATGCATGTGTGTCACAGTAAGAGGATGATGTCTGAGAAGTTTACAAGGCTGTTGTCTGCGAGGTGAGGCGGTATCCCTACCTATATGGAGCCTACACCCTATTGTCGCGCCTAATAACGGGTTGACGGTTTTTTCGTCGCAGAATATCCTATGCGCCTCCATTTGACAGTTGCTTCCATCAAATTAAAATGTTGAATTTTCCTGTCAGTACGGTATCCCATGTCCACTGACAACATAGGCTTACTGTTTTTAGTGTGCATCGCGCCGCCATTCCGTGGCTGCATTGCTACGTATGGGTCCGGCTAAAATAGTCAAAAATGCCCCCCCGACTCCCCCAGGACTCCGCACTTCGCTTTTGGGGGCAGTGTGTCGCACTGGGGTTGCTCAGAGTCGCTCAATTTGCAACATTTATTTTGTTTGAATTGAATTGAATTGAATTGGGTTGAGTGCCTAACTTGCAGATGGAAGCTCCGGGGACCAGAGTAATGAGAATGCCTAGTGGTCTGTCTGTATGTATGTATGTATGTTACAGTCCAGGGGTGTGCCAATTAGGCTAAAGGGACTTGTCCAACCGTGATAAGAAGGGCTTAACAGAAAAAAACATTGATTCACTCAACCCTGAGGTGACTGCTGTCTATTGGCCTTTGAACCTTCTGTGTATATTAAGTAACGATAACGCCTGGTGGGGCATGGTATTAAGGGAGCCCCGCCTTCCGGCAGTAGGGAACGGGCTGCTACTTTACCTGGACAAAGCTACCATGGCGGTTGACAGTGACCGCGAACACTTAAGCGCACCTGTGGGGAATCGATCCCGGCACCTACGTCGTTCGAGGAGCTCTGCCACTGAGCCATTGGTCAAAGGGATATCCGGGGACCAAACTGTTGTGAGAAGTGTTTGATTTATTTGTTTGTTTGGGTGTGGGTGGGTGTGGTGTTGTTGGTGGCTTTGCTGCACGGCACACACACACACACACAACATAAAAATACTGTTGTGGGGAAGTGTTTGATTTATTTGTTTGTTTGGGTGTGGGTGTGGGTGTGGGTTTGCTGCACCACACACACACGCACACAACCAAACAACCACACAACATAAAAACAACACGCAAACAACAATCAAACACGGCATAAAAACAACACAAAACCAACAACCACACACTCACACCTCATGTGAACAGCCGCATGAGACTGTTGCCTATGATGCAGTATGAGGCAGTATGATGCAGTTTGCACGGTATGCCGTTCAACCAAACATATACGCACAGACAGTTGCCCTAGTCGTTTGACCCTTTTGACCCTTTTCTGTACACCCCCTGCCCTAGTCGTTTGACCCGTTTGACCCTTTTCTGTACACCCCCTGCCCTAGTCGTTTGACCCGTTTGACCCTTTTCTGTACACCCCCTGCCCTAGTCGTTTGACCCGTTTGACCCTTTTCTGTACACCCCCTGCCCTAGTCGTTTGACCCGTTTGACCATTTTCTGTACACCCCCTGCGTCAGGATGGCTATGGGAGCGCCAGGCAGGGAGACTGTGGTGGGCAAGTGTTTCTCTTGTGTACAGCCACACGACACCGTTGTATATAACGCAGTATGATGCACGGTATGTCGCTCAACCTAATAATTTCACCCTTTTCTAAACACCCATTGCCCCAGGATGGCTATGGGAGCGAGACTGTTGTGGGCAGGGAGACTGTTGTGGGCAGGGAGACTGTTGAGGGAGCGAGACTGTTGTGGGCAAATGTGTCTTGTGTGAACATCCACACGACACCGTTGTCTATGGTGCAGTTTGCACGGCATGCCGTGCAACCAAAAATATACGCAGTGACTGTTGCCCTAGTCGTTTCACCCTTTTATGTAAACCTATTGCCTCAGGATGGCTATGGGAGCGCCAGGGAGCGAGACTGTTGTGGGCAAGTGTTTCTCGTGTGAACATCCGCACGACACCGTTGCCTATGACGCAGTTTGCACGGTATGCCGTGACCCGGTACTAGTCTGTGGGGAGTGCCGAGGACGGCTACGGGAGTTGCATTGTGAGAACCATCTCCACCTCTCCGCGTGCTACTTCACGAACTTAGATGGCTATAGCGTGGACGAGCTTCAGCAACAAAAGAGTGGACTGAAGGTAAGTGCAATGTCTGTCCACTTTTTTGGTGTGTTGTTGTTCACTGTTAGGGTAGTTCAAAGGGTTTGGAGGGGGTTCCAGGGGGAAGCAGGGGATGTCTAGTCTGTGGGGAGTGGCGTGGCATGGATGAGCTTCAACAACAGAAAAGAGCCTTGAAGGACATTGTGGTGTTGTTCACTGTTAGGGTAGCTCAAGGGGGTTTGGAGGGGGTACCAGGGGGGGGTCTAGTGTGTGTGGAGTGGCGAAGACGGGTGCAGGAGTTGCAGATACGTGCCTTGCAAGTCAATGCAATGTCTGTTCGCTGTTGCGGTGGTAAAAAGGGTTCCAGGGGGGGTTCAGGGGGGGTCTAGTTTGTGGGGAGTGGGGAAGATGTGGGGGGGAGTTGCAGGAACTTGCCTTGCATGTAAGTGCAATGTATGTTCACTGTTAAGGTAGTTCGAGGAGTATGGAGGGGGTACCAGGGGTGTGTGCAAGGGGGGTCTAGTTGGTGGGGAGTGGCGAGTCAAGGATGAGCTTCAGCAACTGAAGAGTGGGTTGCAGGTAAGTGCAATGTCTGTTCACTGTTATGGTAGTTCAAGGGGGTTGGAGGGGGATGTAGGGGGGGTCTAGTTTGTGGGGATTGGCGAGTCTTCTAGGAGCTTCAACAACAAAAAAGAGCCTTGAAGGTAAGTGTGGTGTTGATCACTCTTAGGGTAGCTCAAGGGATTTGGAGAATTTCCATGGGGGGTGGGGGGTGTCTAGTTTTGGGGGAATGGCGAAGACAGGAGCAGGAGTTGCAGAAACTTGCCTGTCAGGTTAGTGCAATGTATATTCACTGTTATGGTAGTTCAAGGAGTATGGAGGGGGTTCCGGGAAGCGCAGGGGGGGTCTAGTTTGTGGGGAGTGGCGAGGCATGGACGAGCTTCAGCAACATAAAAGAGCCTTGAAGGAAAGTGTGGTGCTGTTCACTGTTGGGGTAGTTCACGGTGTATGGAGGGGGTACCAGGGTGTGCAGGGGGGTCTAGTTTGTGGGGAGTGGCGAGGCATGGACGAGCTTCAGCAACATAAAAGAGCCTTGAAGGAAAGTGTGGTGTTGTTCACTGTTAGGGTAGTTCACGGTGTATGGAGGGGGTACCAGGGGGGGGTGCAGAAGGGGTCTAGTTTGTGGGGAGTGGCGAGGCATGGATGAGCTTTAACAACATAAAAGTGACTAGAAGATTGGAGCTATGTTTGTTCGCATTTTTCTTACTTCCAACAACAACGAAAATAACAGCAGCAAAAAAATCATCAACAAGAACAACAACATCAATGAGAATAAAAACGAATAGCCACCAGCAGGTTGGGTACTGTACTGATAACGCCTGGTGGGGCGTGGTATTAAGGAAGCCCCGTCTTACGGCGGTAGAAAACGGGCTGCTACTATACCTGGACAGTGCTACCATGGCGGTGCTAAACAGCGACTGCGGGCACTAAAGCGCACCCGTAGGGATTCGAACCCCGCACCTTCTTGTTTCAACGAGCTCTACCATCGAGCCATTCCTCGAAACAGGATTGAGCACAGTAAAGTAGTGCATGGAAAGCCATTGAGGCGCAAACAGCAAAAGAACAACATCAAAACCACCACCACCATCACCCCTAAAAGCATCAACATCGACAAGAATCGTAATTGAATTGCCACCAACAACACCATGAACATCAACAAGAACAAAAATGAATTGCCACCAAGAGGCTAAGTACAGTAAAGTAATGCAAAGAAAGCCATTGAGGCACAAACAGCAAAAAGACCACCACCACCACCACCACCACCTCCACCAATGATAATAGTGATAATATGATGGTGATGATGATAATAATAATAATAATATTTTTATTATTTTTATTATTAATAATAGTAATAATAATAATAATAATAATAATAATAATAATAGTAATAATAATAATAATAACAGAATCAACATCACTACAACCAAAACATCAACATCAACGAGAATTGCCAGCAACAGGCTAAGTGTGAAAAAGTGTGAAAGAGTAGCGCAAGGGAACCCTGAAAGTTAGGTGAGGAACAAACGGCAACAACAATAACAAGAATCACCACCACCACCACCACCACACCTCCATCACCACCATTACCCCCAAAAGAACCACCACCACCACCACCACTATCACCATCACCCCCAAAAGCAACAACATCAAAACCACCACCATCACCACCATCACCCCCAAACGCATCAACATCAACAATGATCATAATTGAATTGCCACCAACAACACCATCAACATCAGCGGGAATTAAAATGAGTTGACATTAACAAGCCGAGTACGACAAAGTAGCTCAAGGGAAGCCGACGAGTAACAAACGGTAACAACTACATCAACCACCAACTCACAACAGCAGCAACATGAACAACAATAATAATAACATCATCACCACCATCATAACTGCCACCGACAACAACAACAACAACAACAATAACAACAACAACAACAGCTGCAGCAGCTTGAACAACAATAATAATAATAATCATAATAATAATCATAATAATAATAATAATAATATCATGATCATCATCACCATCATAACGACCACCGTCCACCGACAACAACAACAACAGCAAAAGCCACAGCAACATGAACAACAATAATAATAATAATAATAATAATAGTAATAATAATAATAGTAATAATAATAATAATAATAATAATAATAATAATAATAATAATAATAATATTATCATCATCATCACCATCATAACCACCACCACCGACAACAACAGCAACAACAGCCGCAGCAACATGAACGACAATAATAATAATAATAATAATAATAATAATAATAATAATATTAATATCATCATCACCACCATAACCACCACCACCACCACCACCACCACCGACAGGCCGAGTACGACAAAGTAGCGCAAGGGAAGCCGTTGAGAAACAAACGGCGCAGTCTTCGAAAACAGATTGAACGAATCGACAGCATCCTCAGCCAAGAAACATCAGCGATCTCCACAGAGAGCTCCACACCCATGGCTCCCCCTTGCCGCTCATGCGGCACCCGCGGCTGTAGTGGTGCCTGTTGGGGGTTCCATGGCCGGCGGAGGTTGAAAGCAGAGGGCGGCAAGCCCGTCCCCCAGCCGGCAGACGGGGAGTAACTAAATATATAGTATGCCTTATTACGAGGCGTGAGGTTGAGGGGGCCAGCCCGTTTGCTTGCACTGAGGCCGACCACCAATTAAATCAGATAGACGGGGAGTGGATATGAATAGTAGACAAATGACTATAATAAATGTGAACATGATAAACATGACTCCTGGGGATGGGCTTCCATGGCCATGGGGGGTGGGGGGGGGGGCGAAGGCAAATGGCGGCAAGCCCATCGCCCAGCTGGCAGACGGGAAGCAAACATGGATAGTAGAGACCTGACTACAGTGCATGGCTGAGTACGGTTTACCATGGCCATGGGGGAGGTTGAAGGCAGAGGGCGGCAAGCCCATCGCCCAGCTGGAAGATGGAGAGAAAGCATGGAGATTATAAATGGATAGTCTGGATAGGATAGACACAACTGCACCAATCTCCTGTGAACAGATAGAGTTCCATGGCCATGGGGAAGGTTGGAGGCAGAGGGCGGCAAGCCCTTCGCCCAGCCTGCAAACGGGGTGTGAACATGGATAGTAGAAACATCTGTGTGTATGATATCTTTGACCAAGGCAAACGTGACTCATACACCGCACTCCTGAGGACGGTTTCCATAGCCATGGGGGAGGTTGAAGGCAGAGGGCGGCAAGCCCATCCCCCAGCCGGCAGTCGGAGAGTAAATGAATAAATAGTATGCCTGATTACGAGGCGTGAGGTTGAGGGGGCCAGCCCGTTTTCTCGCACTGGGGCCAACCAACATCTAAATCAGATAGACGGGGAGTGAACATGAATAGTAGACAAATGACTATGAGTATAATAAATGTGAATTTGATAAACATGACCCATGAGGATGGGCGTCCATGGCCATGGAGGTGGTCGAAATTCGAGGGCGGCAAGCCCATGGCCCAGCTGGCAAACATGGATAGTAGAGACCTGACTACAGTGCGTGCCTGAGGACGGGCTCCCATGGCCATGGGGGAGGTTGAAGGCAGAGGGCGGCAAGCCCATGGCCCAGCTGGCAAACATGGATAGTAGAGACCTGACTACAGTGCGTGCCTGAGGACGGGCTCCCATGGCCATGGGGGAGGTTGAAGGCAGAGGGCGGCAAGCCCATGGCCCAGCTGGCAAACATGGATAGTAGAGACCTGACTACAGTGCGTGCCTGAGGACGGGCTCCCATGGCCATGGGGGAGGTTGAAGGCAGAGGGCGGCAAGCCCATCCCCCAGCCGGCAGATGGAGAGTATAAATGGATAGTCTGGATAGGATATATGTATATATATAGTGTCAGGTTTGGCCAAACAGCCAATCAGGGGAGCTACCTCGAGGCAGCTGCGCGTAGCCGAAAATAAATGCGCTGACGTGACCAGGGTAGTTCAAAACGTACGCGAGTGTGTGCGTGACACAGACCCAAATCACACATGATTTTGAGGATCACTGCTTGTTTTCACGCACAATTTAGGGGGGGGGTCATGTTGTCAGACACATGGTGTCTTGACAAAACCCCAAAGCTCACACATTTTGCAAGGGCGGTGCTTAATGTCTCGCACATAATCAAAACGGCTTGCACAAGCCTGAACGTGAACCGTCTGTGTTGTGAGCTTGACCTTGAACTTGGTTACATAGCTTCAGCCTGCAATTTGGGTTGAGGCAATAAACATAAACATTTCAAATCTAAGCATTCTGAACCAAATATAGTTGATCCAATCGCTTCATACATTCACGGCCAAAAGAGCCTTCAAACTGACCTCTTACAGTCAAAGGATTGCATCATACATTACATTGTCATTGACAGGCCATTGCTGGCACAAGGAAAGCCCGCTCCACAACATCCAGGAGGGGTCTTACAACAAATAGTTTTTTTTAACTGTGATTTTTTGCCAGTTGCGATAAAATCAATCCCTCTGGGAATCAGCCCTGCCATAGAACCCATAGTTTCGAGAATCGGCCCTGCGGGCTGGAATTTGCCTGAAGCTGACCTGGCCTATCTGACCTGGCCTTGCATGGCCAGTGGCTTTTGAGCAATCCCTCGGACTGTAACTGCCCCCCCCCCCCCCCCCCCCCCCCCCTAACCTAGAACCCCAGCAACAGATTAGACAGTTTACAGACTTGTCTCGATCAGTATAGATACATGTGCCTGAAAAGAGATAAAGCACCTAAGATCGGTAACTAGCAAGGGTGTGGCAAGAGGGACACACTCACTGTAGCAAGGGTGTGGCAAGAGGGACACACCCACTGTAGCACGAACTCAGGGCCCCCCGTTAGTAAAACGATTGTTTGGTGTTCAGTACAGCATTTGTATACTACCAGTACATGGCTCCAGCCAGAAATTTGGCTGGCTGGGGCCGTGTACCGGTCTGGCCACGAAGCCCTAACAATTTTAATGCTCCTGATTTGAATTGTTACATGGTTTTACAGCAAGCTTGGGCAGACTACTCGGTGAAAATGTAACAATAATATGTAAGCAAAAATATGATTTGCCAACTGGATTTCAGGTCTGAACTTGATTCATTGTAAGCAACAGACCCCTTTGCCAAGTTAGTTTTGCCATGCTTTTCTGATACCTACTTTGGGGGGGGGGGGGGGGGGGAAATGACATTTGCCAATACTTAATCTTGCCAATACTTAAGGCGCATACGCTACCCATGTTTACTCTGCTCGGTGACGGTGAGCGGCCTGAAGGCTGATAAACAATGCAATCCAACCACACCAGACTAGAAACGACTTTTCTCTATCAAGCAGCTTGTCTAGTCCACTACTCAGGTGGATTATCCACCCATCCACCCAAGTATCTAACTTGGGTACTTGGGTGGACTAGACAAGTTTACACTTCATCCTAGTGGCGAAAACAAAAACAATGAGCATCAAAACAAAACAAGCTCAACCCATGACCAGGGTACTTCCATTGAGCAAATTGGCCAGCGCTTTAGCGCACCTGAAAGGAAACAAACTGCGCTTTGTAGCGCAAAAAGCGCAAAAAATGCTTGCTGCGCCCACAGGGGGTTGCAAAAAACTGCGCGAAACGCGCAGTGGGGCTCAAAAAAGCAGCGGGCCAGCACGCAAAAGCGTGCACTTGGAAGTACCCTGCCCATGACACAAACATAATGGTGAGCTGCCTGGAGGCTGACCTACCATGTAATCCAAAAGAAATGCAAGGCACACATCTACAGTGCTTTTGCTTTCAACGAAACGTTGCCATACCGTCGCCATTTCGTCACTGCATGGCGACGCATGGGTCTGGCTTAACTAGTTAGATATGCCCCCCCGGACTTCCTGGGGTCCGCACCAGGGTAATTCAAAGCACACGCTTTTGCGCTTTTGAGCGCTGACTTTTTGACCCCCTCTGCGCTTTAAGCGCAGTTTTTTGCAACTCCCTATGGACGCAGCAAGCAATTTTTGCGCTTTTTGCACTACAATTTTTTTTTTCTTTTTCAAGTGCGCTAAAGCGCTGGCCAATTTGGCCATTTGAAGTACCCTGGTCCGCGCTTCGCGGGGTTTGGGGGGGCAGCGCGTTGCACTGGGGTTGCACCGAGTCGCTCAATTTGCAACGCATCGCACGGAAAAAACAGCGGACGTGTATCCCTGGTTTCCGTGGGTATCGCACAGGAGGACTTCGAATTGTAAGACGGTGAGCAGCCCAGACTTGACTAAAACGTGTAACAATCCAATAAGCAAAAATAAAAAGAGGCACAGCTTAAGCATATCCAAGCTCATAGGTAGTAGCTAGCTACGTAGTAAAACCAGCATCACCATCGTCAGAGGCTCCCAATCCTGGTTTGCTGGCTGCTTCAAGTTCACAAGTTATTGTTTTCAGCTGCGAGCAGCAGCTTCTAGGCAGCCCCTGGGCTGCGTCCAGCGGTTCCAGCAGTGCTAGAAAGCTGTTTATGTCAGCTTCAAGGTGCACAAGCTTGCTTTAGTAATGGCTGAACAGCCAGCCAGGGGAGCTGCCTAGAAGCTGTTGATCATAGCAAAGAAGAAAAACAGCAATTAAGATGAGCCGCCTGTAAGTCCGGCAGCTCATCTTCCCCGTATTCTGCACTATTTCCACAACGCCATTTTTGCCCTGCTTTTCACCACGCACAGTTTGGCACAGTTTTCACAATGCACGGTTCTGCCCTGTTTTCACAACGCAGGGTTCTGCACTGTCTTCAAACTGCACTTTTTAATAATCCCGGTTCGGCACTTCTTTTACAATGCACGGTCCTGCACTGTTTTCACAACGCCGTTTTTGCACTGCTTTCACAACGCCGGTTTGGCACTGTTTTCACAATGCCACTTTTTCCCTGTTTGCACAACGCACAGTTCTGCACTGCTTTCAAAACGCACAGTTCTGCACTTTTTTTGCAACGCCGGTTTGGCACTGTTTTCACAGCGCCGGTTTTGCAATGTTTCCGCAACGCCAGTTTTGCAATGTTTCCACAATGCCGCTTTTGCAATGTTTTCTCAGCGCCAGTTTCGCAATGTTTCCAGAAAGCCGCTTTTGCAATGTTTTCACAACGATGCTTTTGCACTGCTTTCACAAAGCACGGTTTTGCCCTTTTTTCACCAAGCCGGTTTGGCACTGTTTGCACAACGCCACTTATGCCCTGTTTTCACAATGCACAGTTCTGCACTGCTTTTACAACACTGGTTTGGAACTGCTTTCACCACCCCGGTTTGGCACTGTTTTCACAACGCCAGTTAGGAACTGTTTCCACAACGCACAGTTTTGCCATGCTTTTCACAACGCACGGTTCTGCAATGCTTTAACAACGCCAGTTTTGCCCTGCTTTCACAACGCACTGTTCTGCACTGTTTTCACAACGACTGTTTGGCACTGTTTTCACAAAGCACGGTTTCCCCCAGTTTTCACAACGCACGGTTTTGCACTTTTTTCACAACATCGGTTCTGCACTGTTTTCACAACGCCACTTTCGCCCACCCTAATCCAACATTTATCACAGATCTGTCCTACGCTCCTACCACACAGCCCCACGCCCCCACCCCATCAATAGTCTCCCCCTGCTGGGGCACAAGCCGATTGTTTTCAGAACATCGGTTTGGCTCTGTTTTCACAACACCGTCAGCATTCCATTGTACTTGTGGTCATCAGTGTTATGTGGCAACATGCCAACATTCAATTTTTCAAGTATTTAAGTATTTTCGAGTCGAATTTGCCAATTTCAACTTATTGAAAAATCAGGCACTTCAAAAGAAACTGGGCTGATCCTGAGGGCTTGGGCAGTCGACCCCAGGGGTCACGTTCACAATTCTGAGTTTCTGATTTCCCCCTGGGCTGATCATTAGACTGCCCAGGACCATTCAATCCCAGGATGCGACTGCCTCAGGACCATTCAAGCTCTGGATGCGACTGCCTCAGGACCATTCAAGCTCAGGATGCGACTGACTCAGGACCATTCAAGCTCAGTACCATTCAACCTCAGAATGCGACTGCCTCAGGACCATTCAAGCTCAGTACCATTCAAGCTCTGGATGAGACTGCCTCAGGACCATTCAAGCCCAGGATGCGACTGCCTAAGGACCATTTCAAGCTCTGGATGAGACTGCCTCAGAACCATTCAAGCTCTGGATGAGACTGCCTCTGGACCATTCAAGCTCAAGATCGTCCAATCAGTGCTTTTCTTCTCAGCTACGAGTAGCAATCAGCAGCTACAAGCATCAGTCAGCAGCTGCGAAGCAGTAGTCAGCATCAAATAGCAGCTACAAAGCACCTACAAAGCAGCAGTCAGCTACGAGTAGCAATCAGCAGCTACAAGCAGCAATCAGCAGCTGCGAAGCAGTATTCAGCAGCTACGACACAGCAGTCAGCTACAAGTAGCATTCAGCAGCTACAAGCAGTAGTCAGCAGCTACGACACAGCAGTCAGCTACAAGTAGCATTCAGCAGCTACAAGCAGCAGCAGTCAGCAGCTGCGAAGCAGTATTTAGCAGCAGTCAGCAGCTAAGACGTAGCAATCAGCAGCTACAAGCAGCAGCCAGCTACGAGTAGCAATCAGCAGATGGTGCATCCACAACCTTGCTTGGTGAACGCTATTTCCAGCTGAGTTGCTTTGCCATCAACAACCTCACTAGCAGTGGCGTTGACAACCTCACAAGGTACAGGTGCAGGAATTTTTAACTTCGCCTGAATCTGCAAGATGTGTGCCAGGGACTAGTCAGGGAGTGACGATAACCATTGCCCAAGCAATGTCCATTGAGCACAAGCCTAGCATGATCCTAGTTTAAAGTAAGTCCTAGTTTAAAGTAAATAGTTACAGTGATAGAAAGTGAAAAAAAAGACGGTACTTAGCAGTACATTGGTGAAACTGCCTGATTGAGCAGTGGACTTGAGGGCCGCTTAGGTAAAAAAAACAGGAATCCCAGAAGGGGGGCTCCGCCAAAACAACTTGCCTGATCATGATCCTAGCATGACCCTAGCATGAGTCTAGCAAGAGTATATAACTGCTCTACAGTAAATATATAGCGTAGCAAGATGAACCATGTCTAGTGATGCTGTCAACAAAGTCCAGATCAGCAGTCTTTTCAAAAACCTGCCCCCCCCCCCCCCCCCCCCCCACCCCCCCCCCCACACACACCCCTACCCCCACCCACATACACGTGCAACGTGTCCACCTACCTACCACAGGTCTAACACCATTCCCATACCTGCCCATGCCCCAGCGAGAAAATCCACCCGCGCAGCAGGAAAAAGACGCACAAGGCAAATAGATGAAGGATACACCGAAGGAGAGGACAAGGCGTGCAGTAGCCTGGTCGAAAACAGAAAAAGTGTGAAACGGATTGACCGGCCAGCCAGAAGGGACGTTTTCACTGAACCGAAACCAATTGCCTGTGCCCCCCCCCCCCCCCCCCCCCCCCCCACACACACACACACACACACACACACACTCCCCCCCCACACACACCTGCCCCCTCACTCACACGAACACACGTCCACCTACCTTCCACAGTTCCTCCAACACCATTCCAATATCTGCTCGTGCGCCTGGGTTCTGCTGCCAGCAAGACTGGATGAGTTCCCATAAGTTGTCTGCAATGCTATCCGTGCGAGCAGGGCGCCATCCCTCGGAGACCTTCTGCTCAGTAGTCAAGAGAAAGGGGGATGGGGGAGGATATCATTTAGCATAGCTTGGGCTTCTACATTGTGACACATCATCTTACAAGACCAAATGTTGTCCGCAATTATATCTGGGCAAGAAGGGCGCCATCCTTCTGAGACCTTCTGCTCAGTTGTCAAGAGAATGGGGGATAGGGGAGGATAGCGTTTAGCATAGCTTGGGCTTCAACATAGTGCCTTATCAGCTTATAAGAGCATTTTTGTCCCCAATTATATCCGGGCAAGAGGGGCGCCATCCTTCTGAGACCTTCTGCTCAGTTGTCAAGAGAGCGGGGGATGGTGTGTGTGTGGGGGGGTGGGGGTGGGGGGGTGGGTGGCATTTAGCATAGGTTGGGCTTCTACATTGCAACTTATCAGCTTCCAAGAGCATATGCTGACCCAATTATATCTGGGCGAGAAGGACACCATCTTTCTGAGACCTTCTGCTCAGTTGTGAAGAGAACATGGGATGGTGTGTGTGTGGGTGGGTGTGGGGGGGGAGGATGGAATTTAGCATAGGTTGGGCTTCTACATTTTGACACATCAGATTCCAAGAGCATATGTTGACCCAAGTATATCTGGGCGAGAAGGACGCCATCCTTCTGAGACCATTCTGCTCAGTTGTGAAGAGAATGGGGGATGGTGTGTGTGTGGGGGGGGTGGGGGGTGGTGGTGGTTGTGGGGGGGGGAGGATGGCATTTAGCATAGGTTGGGCTTCTACATTGTAACACATCAGCTTCCAAGAGCATTTTTGTCCCCAATTATATCCGGGCAAGAGGGGCGCCATCCTTCTGAGACCTTCTGCTCAGTTGTCAAGAGAGCGGGGGATGGTGTGTGTGTGAGAGGGGGATGGGTGGGGGGGGGATGGGGGAGGATGGCATTTAGGATAGGTTGGGCTTCTACATTGTGACACATCAGCGTCCAAGACCAAATGTTGTCCCAAGTATATCCGGGCGAGAAGGACGCCATCCTTTGGAGACCATTCTGCTCAGTTGTGAAGAGAACGGGGGATGGTGTGTGTGGGGGGTGGGGTGGAGTGGGGTGGGGTGGGGGGGATGGAATTTAGAATAGGTCGGGCTTCTTCATTGTGACACATCAGCTTCCGAGAGCACAGGTATGGACAAAGTAGTGGAGTTTCAAATTAGAGATGCTTTTGACAGATTGTAACTCCTGTGAATCTTGAGACAATCAAGCTACCTAAGGTATAATGTACTGATGATAGGGCATGATCAAGATTCTGGGCCACAGCTGCAGATGATGAAGAGACACAGAAGTAGAAGCAGCAGCAGCAGGGACAGCAGTACCCATTGCACCTGGTCTCACCTCAGGGACAGCAGTACGCATCGCACCTGGTCTCACCTCAGGGACAGCAGTACGCATTGCACCTGGTCTCACCTCAGGGACAGCAGTAAGCATTGCACCTGGTCTCACCTCAGGGACAGCAGTACGCATTGCACCTGGTCTCACCTCAGGGACAGCAGTACGCATTGCACCTGGTCTCACCTCAGGGACAGCAGTAAGCATTGCACCTGGTCTCATCTCAGGGCTGTTTGCTTCGCCCTTTTTATCAGCTTCTAGGCAGCTCCCTAAGCCAGCCACTGCCCTACACCCAACCAGTTCAGCAGTTTTTGACAGCTGAATGTGTCAGCCTCACGGTTGCATCAGGTTTAGCTGAATAGCCAGCTTGGGGACCTGCCTAGAAGCTGTTGCTTGTAGCCGAAATAAATATAATAGAGGTCCGGCAAGCGGGTCAAGGCCTCACAGAACACACCCCAAGCCATCTTTCGCAGAACAAGTTCTACGCAGCGTCACAGCGACGCTACACATGGGGGATAGTGATCGGGACGGAGCGACAGGTGGCAACGGAAGTGAGTTGGTTACGAGGCCGTTGGCTCACATGCCAGGCTTCGTCTCGGTCAGACGGTTGGATGGTTGGTCGGTCAGACGGACAAATGGGTAACCCTGGGGGCTCCTACCCCCTTGAAGAGGGTGCTCCGCCAAAAAACTATGTCTTACATTGGCATGGGCTTGAGCATTGGATTTGAGTTTTGCACGGGTCATGCACTCCAGCCCCAGAAGGAAGAGGGTGTACAGCTCATACACTAAGACGCCCAAGGTACAACAAGGAAGGTGACAGCATCACGCATTGCATATGGTCTTACCATTGCATGGGCTTGAGCAGCTGCCATTGGATTAGAGGGGTTTGCACGGGCCATACACTCCAGTGCCAGAAGGGAGATGGTGTACAGCTCATACACTACGACGCCCAAGGTACAACAAGGAAGGTGACAGCATCACGCATTGCATATGGTCTTACCATTGCATGGGCTTGAGCAGCTGCTATTGGATTAGAGGGGTTTGCACGGGCCATACACTCCAGTGCCAGAAGGGAGATGGTGTACAGCTCATACACTACGACGCCCAAGGTACAACAAGGAAGGTGACAGCATCACGCATTGCATATGGTCTTACCATTGCATGGGCTTGAGCAGCTGCCATTGGATTGGAGGGGTTTGCAGGGGCCATACACTCCAGGGCCAGAAGGGAGAAAGTGAACAGCTCATACACTACGACGCCCAAGGTACAACAAGGAAGGTGACAGCATCACACAATGCACGTGGTCTTACCTTTGCATGGGCTTGAGCAGCTGCCATTGGATTGAAGGGGTCTGCTCGGGTCATGCATTCCAGTGCCAGAAGGGAGGAGGAGAACAGCTCATACAGTACGACGCCAAAGCTACAAAGAAGGTGACAGCATCACACAATGCACGTGGTCTTACCTTTGCATGGGCTTGAGCAGCTGCCATTGGATTGGAGGGCTTTGCACGGGCCATACACTTCAACGCCAGGAGGGAGGAGGCAAACAGCTCATACACTACAATGCCAAAATTACAAGGGAGGTGACAGCATCACACAATGCATATGGTCTTACCTTGGCATGGGCTTGAGCAGCTGCCATTGGATTGAAGGGGTCTGCTTGGGTCATGCACTCCAGTGCCAGAAGGGAGGAGGA
This sequence comes from Chlamydomonas sp. ICE-L, assembly GCA_013435795.1. Classification (NCBI taxonomy): domain Eukaryota; kingdom Viridiplantae; phylum Chlorophyta; class Chlorophyceae; order Chlamydomonadales; family Chlamydomonadaceae; genus Chlamydomonas; species Chlamydomonas sp. ICE-L. Next base: position 1,543,690 of record JACBWV010000099.1, read on the forward strand.
GAACAGCTCATACAGTACGACGCCAAAGCTACAGCAAGGAAGGCGGCAGCATTAAGAGGGTTTTTCAGTGTTTTATCTATGATTTATTCAGGGATTTATACAGTGATTTTAGTTATCCTGGATTTATCTTTAATGTAATTTATGTGGATGGTGGTGGGTGGTGGGTGGTGGGTGGTGGGTGGTGGGTGGTGGGTGGTGGGTGGTGAGTAGTGGATGGTGGGTGGTGAGTAGTGGGTGGTGGGTTGGTGGGTGGTGGATTTATTATTGTTGTTATGGATTTATCTTTGATGTACTAAGTGATTTATTAAGTGATTTATCAATGATTTGTTCCGTGATTTATTCAGTGTTTTAGGGTGATATGTCATAGTGCTATGGATGGGTTGGGCAAGTCCACTTAGCCTCATTGGCTATCCCTGGACTGTAGGGGGTGAACAGCTACTACTGGCATGTATTTATGGTGGCATACTGACAACTGGCAAATTGCATATATATATATATATATATATATATATATATATATATATATATATACTGGCACACTGACAACTGGCAAATTGCATATATGGCATATAGATTGGCATACTGACAACTGGCAAACTGCATATTTGCTGGAATACTGACAACTGGCAAACTGCATGTATGGTGGCACACTGACAACTGGCAAACTGCATGTATGGTGGCACACTGACAACTGGCAAACTGCATGTATGGTGGCACACTGACAACTGGCAAACTGCATGTATGGTGGCACACTGACAACTGGCAAACTGCATGTATGGTGGCACACTGAAAACTGGCAAACTGCATGTATGGTGGCACACTGACAACTGGCAAACTGCATGTATGGTGGCACACTAACAACTGGCAAACTGCATGTATGGTGGCACACTGACAACTGGCAAACTGCATGTATGGTGGCACACTGACGACTGGCAAACTGCATGTATGGTGGCACACTGACAACTGGCAAACTGCATGTATGGTGGCACACTGACAACTGGCAAACTGCATGTATGGTGGCACACTGACAACTGGCAAACTGCATGTATGGTGGCACACTGACAACTGGCAAACTGCATGTATGGTGGCACACTGACAACTGACAAACTGCATGTATGGTGGCACACTGACAACTGGCAAACTGCATGTATGGTGGCACACTGACAACTGGCAAACTGCATGTATGGTGGCACACTGACAACTGGCAAACTGCATGTATGGTGGCACACTAACAACTGGCAAACTGCATGTATGGTGGCACACTGACAACTGGCAAACTGCATGTATGGTGGCACACTGACAACTGGCAAACTGCATGTATGGTGGCACACTGACAACTGGCAAACTGCATGTATGGTGGCACACTGACAACCAGACAACTGATGTACTGGCATATGATAAGGGACCTGCATATCATACGATGCTGATCAAAGGCGAGTATGATATCATGCGAATTGCATCATATGAGATTGCACATAAATGGTAGATTTAGCCTAACCAGGCCGCCAGCATCATATGATATCATATGATGATTTGATGACATGGTATCATATTGCCGTTCCCTACATATATATCGGCATACTGGCAACTGGCAAGCTGCATATAGATAAGCATACTGACGACTTGGAAACTCACATACTGCCATATATATTGTCATACCGACAACTGACAAACTGATGCACTCTCTAATTGACAACTGGTAAACTGACGTTCTGGCATATATATTGGCATACTGACAACTGACAAATTGACGTACTGGCATGTAGATTGGCATACTAACAACTGGCAAACTGAGGTATACCTAAATCTGACATAAATATAAATAAATATAAACAAGTGAGAATATCACAATATGAATGCACTTCATTGTATCTATGATCAGATACATAATAAAGTATAAATACATACAAATATTCAACAAAGTGCTTTGGTAGAGTTTATCAGACCCGGATATTCTAAATGAGTGCCTAACAGGGTACTTCCAAGCGCGCGCTTGTGTATGCAAAACAGGGTACTTCAAAAAATGCATAACAGGGTACTTCCAAGCGCGCGCTTGTGTATACAAAACAGGGTACTTCAAAAAATGCATAACAGGGTACTTCCAAGGAAAACAGGATACTTCAAAAAATGCATAACAGGGTACTTCCCAATGCATAACAGGGTACTTCCCAATGCATAACAGGGTACTTCCCAATGCATAACAGGGTACTTCCCAATGCATAACAGGGTACTTCCCAATGCATAACAGGGTACTTCCCAATGCATAACAGGGTACTTCCAAGGAAAACAGGATACTTCAAAAAATGCATAACAGGGTACTTCCCAATGCATAACAGGGTACTTCCAAGCGCGCGCTTGTGTGCGCTGGCGCGCTGCCTTTTATAGCCCCACTGCGCGTTTCGCGCAATTTTTTGCACCCCCCTGTGGGCGCAGCAAGCAATTTTGCGCTTTTTGCACTACAAAGCGCAGTTTAATTTTTTCAAGTGCGCTAAAGCGCTGGCCAATTTGGTCAATAGAAGTACCCTGGTGCAGAATTGTAATTGTATTATTTAATTTGAATTTAATTTGAATTTTTTAATTTGAATTTAATTCCTTCCAAGCACATGGACACATCTGCCTTCTCATTTATAAACCTCTTCATTTGAATCATATAGAATCCCTTTTAAGCGCCTGAACACGTCTGCCCTCTCACTTAGAAAACCCTCCATTTGACCCATTTATAATCCCTTTTAAGCGCCTGAACACGTCTGCCCTTTCACTTAGAAACCCCTTCATTTGACCCATTTATAATCCCTTTTAAGCGCCTGAACACGTCTGCCCTTTCACTTAGAAACCCCTTCATTTGACCCATTTATAATCCCTTTTAAGCGCCTGAACACGTCTGCCCTTTCACTTAGAAACCCCTTCATTTGACCCATTTATAATCCCTTTTAAGCTCTTGAACACGTCTGCCCTTTCACTTAGAAACCCCTTCATTTGACCCATTTATAATCCCTGAAGTAATAAAAAGCACCTGAACACATCTGCCTTCTCGTTGTATGGCTGGCGTAGATACACCTCAGGAGCCATATAGAAGATTGATCCAGTCATCCCTACAGAGTTGAAAATGGTGGTTATAGTGGTTGTGATGGTGGCGGTGGAGGTGACAATGGTGGCTATAGAGGTGGTGGTGGTGGAGGTGGAGGGGTAGGTGAAAATGGTGGGTATAGTAGAAGATAGATCCGGTCATCCCTATGGCAGCAAGTCAAAAGTACAGGAAGTTAGAAAGCTGAAGTACGAAGTAGATACACCCCAGGAGCCAAGTAGAAGATAGATCCAGTCATCCTTACGGCAGCAAGTCAAAAGTACAGGAAGTTAGAAAGCTGAAGTACAAAGTAGATACACCCCAGGAGCCAAGTAGAAGATAGATCCAGTCATCCTTACGGCAGCAAGTCAAAAGTACAGGAAGTTAGAAAGCTGAAGTACAAAGTAGGTACAACTCAGGAGCCAAGTAGAAGATAGATCCAGTCATCCCTATGGCAGCAAGTCAAAAGTACAGGAAGTTAGAAAGCTGAAGTACAAAGTAGATACACCCCAGGAGCCAAGTAGAAGATAGATCCAGTCATCCTTACGGCAGCAAGTCATAAGTACAAGAAGTTAGAAAGCTGAAGTACAAAGTAGATACACCCCAGGAGCCAAGTAGATGATAGATCCAGTCATCCTTACGGCAGCAAGTCAAAAGTACAGGAAGTTAGAAAGCTGAAGTACAAAGTAGATACACCTCAGGAGCCATATAAACTAGACCACTGCGCCTCTGTTTCCTGGTCGAACATAGACTGACTGAAGCGCTTTGCTCATGCCACTGCCCTTAAAGGCATCATGCATTTCAACACCTAGCCGATTAAATATGGTGTCTCACAAAAACAGGGGCCCAACTAACCTGTCAGGTTAAAAGCCAGATTGTAGACAGCGACATCCAGTTCATATAAACTAGATAGCTGCGCCCCCGATTCCTGGTCGAACACAGGCTAGACAAGGCAACATGCATTTCAACCCCTAGCCGATTTAAAAAGTATCTCACAAATATAGGGGCCCAACTAACCTGTCAGGTTGAAAGCTAGATTGTAGACAGCGACATCCAGTTCATAAAAACTAGATAGCTGCGCCCCCGATTCCTGGTCGAACACTGACCGGAGCGCTTTTCTCATGTCACTGCCCTTAAAGGCATCATACATTTCAACCCCTAGCCGAGAGAATACGCTGTCTCAAAAATATAGGGGTCCAACTAACCTGTCAGGTTGAAAGCTAGATCGTAGACAGCGACATCCAGTTCATATAAACTAGATAGCTGCGCCCCCGATTCCTGGTCGAACACAGACTGAAGCGCTTTGCTCATGCCACTGCCCGCGCGGGAATCGGGCAGTTCTTCGAATGAGGAGAGTTTTTCTCTGAAGCGGGGAGAGTTCCTTAGTCCGTGCTCCTGTCGCAAAGAGAAACAAGTCATAAGCAGCGTCGCAAGCGATGCAGAAAATTGGCGGACAGTGTTGGCAACAAAACAACTGGTGGCAACGGACTGCAGCTGACCAAAGCCAGTTAGTTATGAGGCAGTTTGCTGACAGGTAGGTCAGAATGTGTGTATGTGGTGGCACAGGGGGGTAGGGATGGTGGGTTGAGAGAATAGGGGGGCGGAGGGGGAATAAAGAGGTGTGTGTGTGTGTGGGGGGGGGGGGGGGGGGGGGGGGGGGGGTAGGAGAGAGGACAGTGGGAAAAGGGAGAGATTGAGGTAGGGTCAAGGAGAAGTCAAGGAGGATAGGAGAGAGAAAACAGAGGAGGGGGAGATATGGAGGGAGGGTGAAGGGGAAGTATAAAGGATGATAGGAGACAGACAAGAGGGAGGGGGTAGGAAAGAGGACGCATGAAGGGGGGGGGGGGGGGGGGGGGGGGGGGAGGAGGAGAGAGAGGGGCGAAGAAGGAAGGAAGGAGGGGTGGCCAACATCCACACGGGTTACCCTACTAGTACATACATACATTTGGATGATCAAACAACAGATATACAGAAAAGGGGACAGAAACAGACAGGATGCAAATGCAAATGCATAGGCCTAGGCAAAGATGCAACCCAAGAGGTGCTCGAGTGAGACTAGACTATAAATAGTTATACATACAGTAGGCAATTCAAAAGGACCCACCTCCAGTGCATTGCCATCATTATCATTATCCCACAGGCTGTTGGTCACGATGACGCATGGGTCCTCGGCATTTACCCGAGTCAAGTGCTGATACAGTAGGCAATTCAAAAGCACCTACTTTTAGTGCATTGCCAGCATGATCATTTTCCCAGAGGCTGTTTTCCACGATGGCGCATGGGTCTTCAGCATTTGCCTGAGTCATGTACTGACACAGAAGGCAATTCAAAAGGACCTACCTTCAGCGCATGACCAGCATGATCATTATCCCACAGGCTGTTGGTCACGATGACGCATGGGTCCTCAGCATTCACCCGACTCTTATACTGATACAGAAGGCAATTCAAAAGGAACTACCTCCAGTGCATTGCAAGCATTATCATTATCCTTATCATCATTCTTACCAGCACTATCCTTACCAGCATTATTAATATCCTCATCATCATCATTACCAGCATTCTCATGACCATTGGCACGATGACGCATGCGTCCTCAGCATTTGCCTGAGTCATGTACTGATACAGAAAGCAATTCAAAAGGACCCACCTCCAGTGCATTGGCAGCATGATCATTATCCCACAGGCTGTTGGGCACGATGACGCATGGGTCCTCAGCATTTGCCTGAGTCATGTACTGACTCAAGGCACAGTCTCCCCCCAGCAAGATGTTTCCACTGACGCAAGACTCTACTCGGACTAGGGAGAATCGGGAGCTTCGACAGCTTGCGTCCGAAATCTCAGTCAACGGAGTGGACATGCGTGGGGACGTCACAAGACCCTGGTGCAGTTGCTTTTGACTCCTAGCCCTTGGTTGGTTTGGCATGACGAAGGAGCTGTTTTGCGGTACGCCAGTGACAGGTAGGGTACGCTGAGTCGTACTTCTGCGAAGCTTCGATCCTGAGGCTCTAGCGGCGTTTGGCTTCAGTTCAAGAAGCGATACACATCTACGAGGAGTGGATCGACGACTGTCACAGGATGTGCGGCCCGAGAGGTTGGCTCCGAATGAGGAAGCAGCACGAGTAGGGTGGTCAGATTCACCCTCTTTCTTGGGCGAATCTGCGGATGTGTGTGGGGGCTTGGGTGGGTGGGTGCAGATGGGGTGGGTGGGAAACCATGTGAATCTACATATGGGTGTGTGGGCGGGTGCGTGGGTGGGTTTGGGTGGGTGGATGGGTTTGGGTGGGTGTAGATGGGTGATGGGTGGGTGGATGTGTGTGGGTAAGTGCAGCTGGTTGATGGCTGGATGTATGTGTGGGTGGGTGCAGATGGGGTGGGTGGGATACCATGTGAATCTGCAGATGGAAACTGAGTTCAATGTGCTACAAAGCCTGCAAACATGCCATGGGTAGGGTGTTCTTGAAGGTGCTATATATAGCACAAGTGCTAAAGGATGTGCTTAAGTGTTGTGTGGGTGCTATGGTACAGACTTCTGGTCTTCTGGGGTCGCCTTTAGAGCCCCCAAAGCTGCTAGTAGGACCCCCAAAGATACTAGGAGCACCATGGTGCTACACAGAGGCACTGGTTAATTTTTAGTGGACCCCCCCCCCCCCCCCCCCCCCCCCCCCCCCTCCCCCTCCCCCTCCCCTCATGGGCGCGGGACAGCAGGAGCCCCCAGGGTTACCCTTTTGTCCGATTGTCTGTTTGCTGGCACGCAACCCTGCCCCAAACTATGTCGCAAACCCTGGCTTCGGTTCGCTGCACTCAATTCTGGTGCCACTCTTCCAATATGCGATGCCAATTTTATGCGGTGCAAGCTAAATCAGATGTCCAGAAGGCACTTAGAAATGAAATGCCAATTTGATGCGTTGCTCGCTAAATCAGATTTCCAGAAGGTACTTCGAAATGAAATGCCAATTTGATGCGTTGCATGCTGAAACAGGTGTCTAGAAGGAACCTTTAGCAAGTCAATAATAGGGATCCTATTCTTTTATAGGAGTGGCCACACCATCCAAACTGAATCCTCGTGGCCGCCAGTTTGTGTCGGGAGACCCACCTCCTTAAAAAATCTTACCTGGATGGAAAATAGGCGAGTAATAGGAAGAGGACGCGGAACTGCGGGTTGACACACTGAGTCCTGGGACCTTAGGAGTCATCCTAGTAGTGTCCACCAGGGCCAGTTTGAGCGACCTAGCAAGTTCGTCTGTATCTTCATACTCTCCACCTTCATGCAGCTTCCCAAGCAGGGATTTCTGGCTCACGACTGGCAAGGGAGAGGGAAGGGAAACGCCTCCCAAGCTCGCTCTCCTCACTAGCATGGCGGGGGCCTTCCGCTCATCAAGAATCTGTTTGGATGGGCACAGGGTTTTATTGAAGCTGCTATAAGTGCGAAGTCATGTCCCTTTAAGGGTGGCAAGGGTTCAAGACAACCAGGGGATAGGAAAGGGAAACGCCTGCCGAGCTCGCCCTTCTCACTAGCATGGCGGGGGGCTTTCACTCATCAAGAATCTGATTGGATGGGCACAGGGTTTCTTGAAGGTGTTGCAAGCGCAAAGTCATGCACCTTCAAGGGTGGCAAGGGTTCAAGGCAATCAGGGGATAGGGGAGGGCAACGCCTTCCGAGCTCGCCCTTCTCACTAGCATGGCGGAGACCTTCCGCTCATCAAGAACCTGAATTTGAATTTGATTTTGAATTTTTACATGGCAGGGGCCTTGCACTCATTAAAAACCTGAATTTGAATTTAAACTTGAATTGTTAGATGGCGGGGGCCTTGCACTCATCAAGAACCTGAATTTGCATTCTCTGTTTTCTCTCTTCTATCCTCCTAGTCTTCCCGTTTCCCCCTTGCGCCAATACAAACACACATTCTCCCCAACATATTCCTCTGAATGCTCGCGATACCAGCCCCGCTGAGAAAATCAAACCTGCGCAATCGAAAAGCTACATGCCCGACAGGATGTGGTGTTGACCTTGACCTGGTTGTCAGCTGCGCACTGCTGTGGCCTGTGGTTCAGCAGCAACGGGCAAACGTCGATGGTGGTTAGCATGGTTCCTTTCCGTCGCCGTTCTGGTGAGGTCGCTTTGCATGCTGTTTGGGTAGCAGCATAGGCCAAACTTCTACGTTTATTTGCATCTTTCCTCTCCTCCCTACTCAGGCGTGCTAGGATTGTTCGCTGGTGGGAAGTGTTTACGGCGAATCTTGGTTGCTATAGTGGTACCAGGGTACTTCCAAGCGCGCGCTTTAACGCTGCCTTTTTTAGCCCCACTGCGCATTTTGCGCAGTTTTTTGCAACCCCTTATGGGTTCAGCAAGCAATTTTTGCGCTTTTTGCTCTACAAAACGCAGTTTTTTGTTTTTCAAGTGCGCTAAAGCGCTGGCCCATTTGGTCAATGGAAGCACACTGAATGGTACCATGGAAGCCTCAAGAAGCAAAGGATTGTAAACCAACAGCCCGAGCGCCATGGAAGCTGCAGTTCTCCGAGAACCGATTGACCATACACAGTTGATAGGTCGAAACAGGCAGAAGGCAGATAACGATAGGGAATACAATTGGAAACTTGAAGGGCCGGGCAGTTTAGAAAGGGAGGGCAGGACGGGACGGTCGGGGGAAGGGCGTGGGTTGTGGGTTGTGGGTGGCTTACCTGATGCAGACCTATGTCAGACAACCTTGCATCCAAATTTCGCCAAGGTTAGTTTTAAGAGTGAGAGGTGGGGGCTGGGGTTGAGGTTGGGGCTGGGTTTTGTGTGCGTGTGGTGGGGGGGGGGGGGGGGGGAGGGGGGGGAGGGCGTTGGATGTGGGGTTGGGGATTGGGGGTTGGGGGGGGGGGGGAGGGTCTGGGGAAGGGCGTGGGGGGTGGGTTGCGGGTTGTCGGTGGTGGGTTGTGGGTGGCTTACCTGATGCAGACCAAAGTCAGACAACTTTGCATCCAACTGAAATGTTGATGTGTTGAAGTCTAACAGTATGTTATCCACCTTGATGTCGCGGTGCAGGACGGTTGGCTCCGAGCAGTGCATATGGTTGAGCGCATTTGCCACGGATATGGACCAGCGCAAGGCATCACTGGCCGTGTACAACTGCGCAAGGAAAGCAGGGGACAGATGAGATGAGAATAGTCATGCAAGTGTTTGGGGCTTGGCTATGTGCATGAAGGGCAGATGGTTGATGTCATTTGCTGTGGATAAAGACTAGCGCAAGGCAGCACTGGCTGAGTACAACTGCGCAAGGGAAGCAAGGAACGGGTGAGAGGAGAATAAGCATGCACGCATATGGGGCTTGGCTATGACCATGCAGAGCATATGGCTGAGCGCATTTGCCATGATGAAGACCAGCGCAAGGCAGCACTGGCTGAGTACAATTGCGTAAGGGAAGCAAGTGACATGCATGTGGAGAATAACCTTGCAAGTGTTTGGGGCTTGGCTATGAGCATGCAGGGCACATGATTGAGTGCATTTGCTACGGATATGGACCAGCGCAAGGCATCACTGGCTGAATGCAACTGTGCAAGGGCAGAAAGGGACAGGCTGGCTCCAGCTGTCCAAGGTTTGGAAGGGTGGAGAACGGCTCAACGAGGCCCAGGGGTCGAAATGTGACGGACAAATAAACATACAACCGTGCAAAGAAGTAACCCTGGTCATCATTATCAAGGATATCATGGTGTAACCATCATCATCATCATTATCATCATCATCATCATCATCATCATCATCATCATCATCATCATCATCATCATCATCATCATCATCATCATCATCATCATCATCATCATCATCATCATCGCCACAGATGTAATCATCATTGTCATCATCATCATCATCATCATCATCATCATCATCATCATCATCATCATCATCATCATCATCATCATCATCATCATCATCATCTTCATCATCTTCATCATCAAAAAAATAATCATCATTATCATCATTATCATCATCATCATCATCATCATCATCATTATCGTCAAAAAACATTCATCACTATCATCATCATCAGCATCAGCATCAGCATCAGCATCAGCAGCATCACCATGATCATGATCATCATCAAAAGAGTTATCATCATTATCATCAACATCATCAAAAATGCAATCTTCATCATCACCATCATCACCATCATCATTCGTATAAGGAGGGGTTCTCACCTGCGCACTCTTATTGTAGCGGTTCTCACCTTCTTACTCTTATTATAGTGGTGCTCACCTTCTCACTCTTATTATAGCTATCGAAGATCGTGTCAGTCAAGGGTCCACCCTGAAATACATTCCACACCAGGGTTGATTTAAGGAAAGGAACTGGTGTATCTACGTAGCACCAGGGGTGAAAGAGAGTCGAAGTGAAAAGTGCGTCAAGATTAGAAAGTAGAAACGACCCAGTGTTGCTTTGAGAAAACGTTCAACGAAAAGGACGGGGATGGAGAAGAAAAGAGGTGGAAAGGTAACACAGGTGAAGGGACAGCATGAATGGTAAGAAGGCATCAAGAATGGATGAAAGTAGAAAAGAGGAAGAATCGAACAAAGGAAGAGAAGGGTTTTATAGCGGGAGGGGGAAGGAAGCGGAAGACAATAATGCTGGCGGACAGGGTGTGAATTAAAAGTGAGGGGAAAAAATGGAGGAATGAATTATGAGCCAGGGAAACTAAATAGGAAAAGAACGGGTAAGACGTAAAAGACAAAAACAAAAAGCAAGAACACCGGTTTTGTTTTAAGGAACGGTTGTCGTGTCCTTCTACGTAGCACCAGGGTTGTTTTAAGGAACTGGTGTATCTACGTAGCACCAGGGTTGTTTTAAGGAACTGGTGTATCTACGTAGCACCAGGGTGCTCCTAGTAGCCTTCAGTGTGCTACTAGCAGCTTTCTTCAGGGGAACAAGTCCTATGCAGCGTCGCAAGCAACGCGGAAAATTTGCGGAGTGTGTTGGCAACGGAACGACAGGTGGGAATGTAAATGGAGCTGACTGAAGCCAGTTAATTATGAGACAGTTGACTGATGTGTCAGGCTGGAATATTTTGGTCGGACGGACAAATGGGTAACCCAGGGGGCTCCCGCCCCCCAGAAGGGGTCAAGGGGGGAAAAAACCAAAACAACAACCCCCAAAGTCTCTAACGTAGCACCCCCAAAACACCAAGGTATGTAATGTAGCACTTGTGCTACAAGTAGCCAGGGGTAGCCTACTAGGATAACCCAGGAAAAAGCAACCCCCAAAGGCTCTAACAGAGCACCCCCGAAACATCCAAGTAGCCAGGGGTAGCCTACTAGGCTTACCCAACCTCGAAAAATCAAGAAATCCTTTTAGATGAACTTAAGGGGTTAATTGCTAATTGAAACTACTAATTGAAACTATTGATAAAGGACTAACTAATAAACTGCCAACTGATAAACTACTAACTAATTGCTAATTTATACTACGAATTGAAACTACTAATTAAGTACTAACTAATTGCTAATCGATACTATTAATTGAAACTACTTATAACCTACTAACTTATTGCTATTTGATACTACTTATTGAAACTACCTGAGTGATGACCTGATCCCCAACAAATTGCTAACCACATCCACATCCACGTGGATGTGGTTTGCAAACAAAACAAAAACTGTCTGCACCCCTAGTATGGCACCTTTATACACCCTCAATACACCCTTTTAAGCCCAATATTACAAGGGTGCCGAAGACCCCCCAACTTAGCAGTATCACACCTCACACAGCTGCTGCAGAAGGCCCCATAGGTAACTTTTGTTCTACATGAATTTGGTTCCCTGTGGGTCTTGATGGGACCATGGAAGGTGGCAATGCCAATGAATGACACACTGCAGATTTGGGGGGTCTTCGACACCCTTTCTGCCCCCCAACGGCACCTTTATACCGCCCACCCAGTATACACCCTGTTAAGCCCAATACAAGAGTGCACAAGACCAGGCAAAGATCCCAAACACAAGCAGTATCCCAACACTGCAGATTTGGGGGTCATCGACACCCTTTCTGCCCACCCACGGCACCTTTAGACACCCACAATACACCCTTTTAAGCCCAATATTACAAGGGTGCCGAAGACCCCCCAACTTAGCAGTATCACACCTCACACAGCTGCTGCAGAAGGCCCCATAGGTGACGTTTGTTCTTCAGGAATTTGGTTTCCTGAGGGATCTTGATGAGACCATGGAAGTGTCAGCATGAATTGCGTTGCTCTCACGCGTTTTATGACTTGGTGACTACTTCTGTACTCCCTTAGAACTATCGGCCCTGACAGCTTCCCGTAGTGACAGTTTCCCTTAGCCTGAGTCATTGAGTGACTCAGTGACAGGTTCTTGTCAGCTACTTCACCGGTCTTGCCTTTACCCTGATAGTTTCCCGGCTGCCCGGTTTCCTCTGACATTGACTGTATAGTGTCTAACCCTTATCAGGGTATAGCCTACCTTTCTTTCTTCCTCCACTGGTGCCCCTTAATGGGTCTCCTGTGCTTGTAACTTACTCTCGTCTCTGCATATATAGATTGGCGTGCTGCACACACAAAGTCCACTCATCCGGAGTGTTATCAAAGCTAATAGGTTATCCGGCCCCTCATTTCTACCACTGCTTTGAAATGCAACTTCCGCGAGGACCCCCGGCGACATTTGAGAAACTCCATGACAAGAATGGAGAATCCTGGTCGCGCGGGATGCGCAGCGTTATTATAAGTAATGGCTGCGACCGTGTCCTTCCCAAGGAGGACGCGGTTTCTCAAGACGATTGGCTAGACGTCTGTGCACCAGCGACCTCTGCTGGCGGTTATGAGAGTCCTTCCGCCATATGGAAGTAACCCCCCCCCAATCATACCTCTACCTTTGCGCTCCTTCAGCTACCGTCTGTCGTAGACGACTTTGACGTGCAGACTCAAGTCGGCGACTAGCCTGGACATCGGTGGAGATACCCCGTCTTCGTCTGCTCGCGTCCTTGATGTCGCTAACTCCGGTGTTTGAGGCTCTGCCTGCATACCGGAGGTTGCCAAGCCGACCAAGCTCCCTGCTGATGTCTACGTCGTCTTTGCCCCCCCCCCTTTGCACTCTAGTGGCTATGTGCTACCTTCTGGAGAATTTTTTCGATCAAGCTGGCGGATCGCCGGCACTGCCGTAGGGTTCGCCACAGGAGGACGACCTACGCGTCTGGACCTGGAGATTCTGGAGGTGGTAGGAAGCAGGGGGGTATGGTCAGCACCACTCGGGTGCTGCTCCCTCTACCCCCCATCCGGGTGAGTCGAGCGATAGAGGGGGGGACTTGGGATTGACTGCTCATCGACGGCGGAATATTAGGACCTTTGCATGCCTCGGCTCTGCTCTTCGCATCCTAGCGATAAATTTTCGAATTCTGCCCTTGCGATTTGCGATTTTCTGCCATTGGTGCGATTTTCTGCACCAGGTGCGACTTGCTGCACTGTCATTCTCGTCTTCTTTTTTTTTCCCCCCCATACCTCTAATCTCGACTTCGCCTAACGCTTCCCCACCTTCTGTGATCCCAGGTCTCGCAGCGCCGGACTTCGCCCATGCTACAGGCCGAAGTGGTGGCCGAAGTGGACGCCGTCCTGGCCCTAGTCCAGCGGCCGTGGAGGATCTTTGGCATGATATCTTTGGATATTTTTCTCTCTTAGGCTCCTTGTGACCCCTGGGTGCGTTCTGTGGTTCGACAGAGGTTACTTCTTTGTCTTCCCGTGCCCCTGGTTCCCCCCTTAGGTGTATGCCTTAGCAACGTGCGTTTGGGTTCGAGTGTTTGAGTTCTGATAGGGCTAAGGGGTTTTATAGTAAAGTGGTTTGAGGATTGGCTGATATCGGTTGGGGAGGAGCATGAGTTATCTTTGGCATACACTGCACAGCAGAATGCAACTGTGGAAAGGTACAATGGGGTCTTACAGTCTATAGCTAGGAGCATCCACTTGGAGTCCAAACTTGCTAAGTCTTTCTGGCCCTATGCCTTCCTCGCTGCTTGTTACCTAGTTAATCGCTTGCCCAATCAGGGAGAGAAGACTCCTTACGAGCTTTTCTTTGGGGTTCAGCCTGATGTGTCGATGTTGCGTGTGTTCGGTTGCCCTTGCTACGTTACGCTAGTAAATGGGAAGAAGCGCAACAAGCTGGACGAGCGGGCGCTATGTGGAAGACTGGTTGGGTATTCCCTGGTGAGTAAGGGTTATTTTGTTTGGGTTCCAAAGTTGCGCGAGGTAGTAGAGAGTCGTGATATACTCTTCTATGAGCAGTTTGAGCATAACTGTATACCTGGGTTATCTCCCTATGACGGGTCTCCGTATTACACTTGCATCCCTGCCGCAATCAACGGACATATGCATGTGCCTGCGGTTTATTCCCTTGACCCTTTGCTAACCCCAATTGTCGACCGCTGCCCTGATCATGGGATGCCCTTCCATGGGATGACCTTGCGCCCCAGGTCAGGGGCTGATGGTGCTGTATTGCGTGTGAAGGCATTGGGTCAGCGAGATTCTGCGGTCCTTTCAGATAAAATCTTAGCCGAATCTCAGGGGGTCGCTGGGATCTCCAATACGTCGCTCGTCGGTGAAGCTTTAGGTGTACGACAGCCTTCAATCATAGTGGTATCTGGATCAAGTCCATTGCCTAATAGTCCCCACCCTCCGACCACCTTGAATGACTCGCAGGTGTCGTTCATTCAGACGCCTCCCGTTGTCCCTGGTGGAACACTCGGGTCCCGGCCTGGGGATGATGTAGCCGTTGCTGACTGGGCAAGTGATGATTTAGAACACTGGTCGGGTTCCGATACTGCGTACGGCTGGGGTGTTACAGTCGACTCAGGCTTCGTTGATATAGAGGCAAATAAGGCCGGCCCTGTTGAACCAGGCAGCAGTTCTGCGCTGGGGGCTATACTACCGGTTACTAGCTTGATACTGCGTATGGCTGGGGTGTTACAGTCAACCCAGGATTCATTGTTTTAGGTGCTGATGGTTCTCATACGTAGGTTAACATGGCCCTATGTGTGGGTGCCTATTCCTCAGCACCGCCTAGACTGACTTATAGGGTAGTCTAGATTGGTGGAGCGTTACGACGCTTTGTTTAGGCAGCTTCCTTTCAGCTGTCTTTCTTGGTTTTGGTGGAAGGTGGTAATTAATTCAGACCACCGTTATAGCGTCTTGATGGTTTCTGACTCTTAGTTCCATAGGCAGATGGTTCGTTCGGTGGAGCTCATCATAGATTAGCTATTTCTTTTTACTCCAAACTGTTTTTAGATCACCAGCCCCTCATGTGATTGGAACTTTTTGTGGAGTGTAGTAGTTGTTTCCCTTCGGATTTTACTGTGAATTGGTGGGCCGGGTAATCTTGCAGTTGTACTTGCAGATGTACCGCCGCTCACCTCTTTCTTGTTTTCCGAGTGTATTTCAAGCGCCCTTTCAGTCCATCCTTTGCAGTCAATTCTTTGACGTCCTTTTTTCTGCGTTTACTATTTTTCAAGTGGACATTAAGTTTTCTGTACTGTGTTTGTACGTCTAACCTCCTGTTGTTCATTGAACTGTGTTTCCTTTGTTGGTTACAAGTTTCTTGAGATTTATCTCCGCATCCTTTGGATTTTCAGTTGCTGCAGGTTTAGTTTGCTTGTGGTTAGGTGCTTGGTTTGTCTTGAGTGCATGAGTTCTTTGCGGTGCGATACCCACCTCCTAGAATGTTTTAGTTAGTGCCGTAACTGGGGATTTATGATAATTAACTTTCATAAATCTTCTTACTTCCATCTTTGAGTAAGAAACCAGTTCATCATGGTTTTTTCATCCCAACCTAGTCATGAATTCTATGCTAAGAATAGTTTTTAAGGTAGTGGATTTTTCCATCGACTTTTTTTTTCCATCGTAGTCTTTAGTGTCCTCTTGTCTGCGTCCTTTAGGTTTTGATTCTCTCGTGTGCTGCTCTCACACGATATTTCAATCCGTCTCTTTGGTTATCATTGATTGGCGTTAGGTTCCTATACCCGGATCGGGTTTTCTATACCGTTGTTCCCCAACTTTGATATACGTTTTTTCAGTCTTCTCTTTAGGTTACGTTCTCGGCTCTTTTAGTCACCGTTGTTCCCCTTCCTTTGGTATTTGGGATTGATTTCTGTTTTGGCCTCCCTGTGATTTCTGGTTTGGTGCCTCCTATTCTGGATGAATAGTATTTTTGCGCTTACCATGGATGGTTACATTTCCGTTTTGGTCTTAGCTCTGCTCGGTATGACCCAAGTTTTTTTGCTGCTACATTTTCGGAGTACTACAGTGGTTTTTGGTTCATCCTTTCTCATCCTTTATTTTAGACAAGGCTTTCTTCTGGTTTCCTGATTTTTCCGCCGTTCCTTCATAACTTTTGTTTGCTACCAGTTTATAGTTCTATGTCACCAGTGCCATAGGTGGAGTAGTAGTATTGTATGTCACCTGTGTCATAGGTGGAGTGTCAGCATGAATTGCGTTGCTCTCACGCGTTTTATGACTTGGTGACTACTTCTGTACTCCCTTAGAACTATCGGCCCTGACAGCTTCCCGTAGTGACAGTTTCCCTTAGCCTGAGTCATTGAGTGACTCAGTGACAGGTTCTTGTCAGCTACTTCACCGGTCTTGCCTTTACCCTGATAGTTTCCCGGCTGCCCGGTTTCCTCTGACATTGACTGTATAGTGTCTAACCCTTATCAGGGTATAGCCTACCTTTCTTTCTTCCTCCACTGGTGCCCCTTAATGGGTCTCCTGTGCTTGTAACTTACTCTCGTCTCTGCATATATAGATTGGCGTGCTGCACACACAAAGTCCACTCATCCGGAGTGTTATCAAAGCTAATAGGAAGGAGACAATGTCACTGGTTGACATGGCTTTCAAAATCCTATGGCGCCCTTATACGCTCAGAATATACCCTGTTAAGCCCAATAAAAGGGTACCGAAGACCAGGCAAAAACTCCCCACATGAATAATGCCGCACCTCATAAAGTTACTGCAGAAGGCCCCATAGGTGACGTTTGTTCTTCAGGAATTTGGTTCCCTGGGGGATCTTGATGAGACCGTGGAAAGAGACAATGTCACTGGTTGACATGGCTTTTAAGATCCTAGCCTCCCTGAAAAACATCTTGGCAGCCAGCTCGTCTTTAGTGCTCTCCGAGTCAGTGAATACCTTCAGAGCATACAGCTTCTTCTCTATAACAGCTCTGACCTTGAAGACCTTCAAACATAACGATAAGACACAAAGTAAAGGTGAGGGGCTCTGCCCTTGAAGGCCTTCACAAATAATGATAGGACAAAAACTATACGGTTGAAGAGGGGCTCTGACCTTGAAGACCTTCATACAGAACGGTAGGACACTAAGTATATGGTTAATGAGGGGCTCTGACCTTGAAGACCTTCATACAGAACGGTAGGACACTAAGTATATGGTTGGCGAGGGGCTCTGATCTTCCAGACCTTCACACAGAATGATAGGACACATAGTAAATGGTTGGTGAGGGGCTTTGACCTTGAAGACCTTCACACAGAACAATAGGTCACACAGATGCATCTCTTTCAAAGCTCTGCCCTTGAAGACCTTCACATATAATGATGGGACACTAAGTATATGGTTGGTGAGGGGCTCTGATCTTCCAGACCTTCACACAGAATGATAGGACACACAGTAAATGGTTGGTGAGGGGCTTTGACCTTGAAGACCTTCACACAGAACAATAGGTCACACAGATGCATCTCTTTCAAAGCTCTGCCCTTGAAGACCTTCACATATAATGACGGGACACTAAGTATATGGTTGGTGAGGGGCTCTGATCTTCCAGACCTTCACACAGAATGATAGGACACATAGTAAATGGTTGGTGAGGGGCTTTGACCTTGAAGACCTTCACACAGAACAATAGGTCACACAGATGCATCTCTTTCAAAGCTCTGCCATTGAAGACCTTCACATATAATGATGGGACACTAAGTATATGGTTGGTGAGGGGCTCTGATCTTCCAGACCTTCACACAGAATGATAGGACACATAGTAAATGGTTGGTGAGGGGCTTTGACCTTGAAGACCTTCACACAGAACAATAGGCCACACAGATGCATCTCTTTCAAAGCTCTGCCCTTGAAGACCTTCACACATAATGATGGGACACTAAGTATATGGTTGGTGAGGGGCTCTGATATTCCAGACCTTCACACAGAATGATAGGACACATAGTAAATGGTTGGTGAGGGGCTTTGACCTTGAAGACCTTCGCACAGAACAATAGGTCACACAGATGCATCTCTTTCAAAGCTCTGCCCTTGAAGACCTTCACATATAATGATGGGACACTAAGTATATGGTTGGTGAGGGGCTCTGATCTTCCAGACCTTCACACAGAATGATAGGACACATAGTAAATGGTTGGTGAGGGGCTTTGACCTTGAAGACCTTCACACAGAACAATAGGTCACACAGATGCATGTCTTTCAAAGCTCTGCCCTTGAAGACCTTCACACATAATGATGGGACACTAAGTATATGGTTGGGGGTCGGCTATGTTATATAATATTAGTGAATAAATAATATCATATAATATTTTATAATATTAGTCGGACGAACTGTCTCACCAGAATTTTGAATTTATTTGAAAAACTAATATTATTGTGACACTGTTATAGTATTAGTTAATATTGGTTTTTCAAACACTAATATTATGTCATACTAATGTTTGAAAATATATGGTGGAAATATATGGTGAGGGGCTCTGCCCTTGAAGACCTTCACACAGAACAATAGGACACATAGTATATGCTTGGTGAGGGGCTCTGACCTTCCAGACCTTCACACAGAACAATAGGACACATAGTATATGCTTGGTGAGGGGCTCTAACCTTCCAGACCTTCACACAGAACAATAGGACACATAGTATATGCTTGGTGAGGGGCTCTGACCTTCCAGACCTTCACACAAAACAAAAGGACACATAGTATTTGCTTGGTGAGGGGCTCTGACCTTCCAGACCTTCACACAGAACAATAGGACACATAGTATATGCTTGGTGAGGGGCTCTGACCTTCCAGACCTTCACACAAAACAAAAGGACACATAGTATATGCTTGGTGAGGGGCTGTGCCCTTGAAGACCTTCAACAGAATGATAGGACACAAAGTTTATCTGTACATGGTTGGTGTCTACATGAATGGATACATGATGTATATGTAGGGACCGGCATATCACATGATATTGACCAAAGGCGAGTATGGTATAATATGGTATCATACAAATTGCATCATATGATATAGTACATAAATGTTAAATGCAGCCTAGTCAGTACAGATGGATTGGTTGATTGATGTATTGATCGATATCATATGATGACATGATATCATATGATATAATATTTATGTTCCCTATCTATACATAGGCAGCTCAGCCATTGCTTGTTTTGTTTACCACAACAAATCAAGGGAGGGATCTTCCACACCCTGTATTTGGCTTATTAGGGTGCATTCTGGGTGGGCAGGGTGCCATTAGGGTGCAAAAAAGGGTGCCTAAGACCTGCCGAAGACCTCCAACAGTTTGCAGTGTACAGCCCTTCCCAATATTGACATTGGGCAAGTCTAATTATATTTTCAAGGGGGAAACCAGGAAAGGGCGCATCTGATTAAACCTAGCCCTTTGTGACCAAGAGGAAAAGACAGAGGAAGACAATAACCATTTGGCTACATGAGAAAATCTAGCTCCGGCTGGTTGGTTCAGTAACATCCATCAACCTGACAGGTTTGCGGTTTGAGCCCTTCCCAAATTTCAGAACGGCCGCCTTGCACCCATCATAGTAAATATTCCCCAGCCCGTTTCAGTGATACGATTGGTATGGTGGTACACCAAATCGCTTAAACGAAGCGGGGTCGGGGGTTCGATTCCCCCTCCGGTCACCCTGAGCATTGCAGGTCATTGTCAACCGCGATGGTAGCTTTTCCAGGCGAGGTGGTAGACCGTTCTCTGCCCGCGTACGACGGGTTCCCTTAATACCACGCCCCACCAGGCGTTCTCATTACTTAACCATTCCCCAGTGCAAGCAAATGGGAAGGTTCCTTCAACCTCACACCCCGTGGCAAGGCGTATGAATTTATATATATTTATATTTGGCTATGCCTTTACGTACCGGCTACACTGTGTCTGTCAGCAGTTGCAATGTGAGGCTGTCGGTAAGCTTAGGGACAATGTTTTTTTCAAATCTAAAAGTGGTTTTTTCTAGCTTTATTTTTAGGCCTCTTCCAGGGACAGCGTTTTAGTGCTTGTATAGCTTTTTAAACCTTTTATAGCCTTTACTAGCTCTATATAGCTTTTTAGGGCCATTTAGGGCACACAAAAAAACATTAGTATATCGATAATTTTGCCAAAACGGGGTAAAAATAGCGATCGCTATAAATAGCAGGGAAAAAAGCCCTGCTCGGGGATACTGGGTGCTAGTAGTTGATGTGGGTCGGAAATGCTCATGTGGCATCGCCAGGTGGCGTGAGACTAAGGCCATGTTCGACGCTGAACCCTTAGGTATAAGTGGCACCTCCCCCTGTGTAACCGGTGTGATAGTGGAGTCTCTGCTACATTGAGGGCGGTATAAACTAACACACATGCCAGGGTACTACATGACGCACGCTATTGCGCTCTAGCGCTCAAGGTTTTGAAGCCCGACTGCGCGATTGATGCAATTTTGTAAATCCCCTCTGGGCGCAGCGCACAGATTTCCATTTTCAGTTGAGTCAAAAGCGAAACCCAAAATGACAAAATGTGATGTAAATGACCCTGACACACGCACCTCTGCGAAGCCTCCCGTGCCAAGCCGCCCCTAAAGAAAGAGGTAGCAAGAGGGTAGGGAAAGATAAGGGGCAAGGCAAGTAAAAACATATTTTGTCGGTTTGAATCTGGTTCGGTCTGGAACGAAGCTTGTGAACAGAATCTAGCTGAATGTTCTATCAGCAAGCCGGCTTAGTGAGGGCCATTCTTCTACACACATATTCAGGACTTTTCCATTGTTAAGGTTAACAAAGTTGCTAGATCACAAAGAAAGAAGCGGGGAATATTCAACTGACTCATGTACATGGCTTAATGTTCTTGGAGTGATATATTCCTTGAACATGAGCATTTATGTTGGATATAATGGGGGGTTGTAGGAGGGGAGGGGGAGAGGGGGAGAGGGGGAGAGGGGGGGAGGGGGAGAGGGGGAGAGGGGAAGGGGGCCTAATGCTTCATATTAGAAATCGAAACCTAGCATTCATTCTACAGGCAGCTTCTGCGGGCTGGTTGAGAATCGAAGGAAACGGAACTTGATCAGTCCGGCGGTGTAACATCAGATCGATCCCTCTCATGCCTCTGACCAATGGATTACCTCGAACTTCCATTCTGCGTCGAACTGCTCGGTAGTTGGTCTCTGCAAGTCTTGTAACCGCAAGGCGGGTAATGTCAAAGATAGGGCGCTGGGGGAGACTCTGTGGAACTCCGGAGCCATCTCTACAGCCATCTCTACGTTTGGCTGCGCCGAGCGAGGCGAGGAAAACTTCGAAAGAGGCGTTATTGCGTGGGCATGAAGGTGACAGGTTCCTGGTTCAGCTATAGAGCAAACTATGCACGCTTTCGTTCGATCTCCCTCATCAGTTGGTCGGAGGAAAGTCAAAGGGTTCTAAACTGCAACGTTACAGAAAGTGATTGTAAAGCAGTTTTCTGTTTGCTGGCGCCTGGTATATATTTTTATTTTTCTGTTCTTTGATAGTGCACAAACAGCCTAGCGGTAAATGGGCCGAGTGATCGAAGCGTCGGCGCATAGTAGCTATATGGGCACGCTACTCTCAGACGGACGCTTCCGCGGTATCAGCATCAATTGCGGTTCACTCGATCGTTTTATGTCTTGGTGACTACTACTGTACTTCCTTAGAACTATAGCTGTAGATAGTAACAGCTTCCTGTAGACTGTGTCATCCTTCATGACACGGTGACAGCTCCTGGTGGGCTGCGTCCCCTGATCCCCTGACACGCGCTGTATTGCCTGCACCAGGCCTAAGATTCCTGGCTTAGGTTCTAGGTTAGGTTCCAGGCTTCCGCCCCTTCCACCGCTGGTGTCTAATGTGTGTCCCCAGTCCCTTTAATCATTCTCATCTTGCGTTAAAAGATTGGCGCGTTTGACCGCTGCGAGTATCTCTCCACTCTTGAAGTGTCTAAGCTGATAGGTCATTGGGTCCATCATGGTACCACTGCTTAATGCATCTTCTACGTCGTCCTCTCCTTGGCTTCAACGAGCTTCATTCTGGAAGTTCCGAAGTCCTGACATGACGACAAATTGGCTGATTGCTCGGGCGCCAACGGCCTCGGCTTGCAGTGGTGAGAATCCTTCCGCCATCGTGGAAGCCCCCCCCCCCCCCCCCCCCCAGTCATTCCTCCATCTTCCCTTCTTTTTCCTCCCCTGCCGTTTGTCGCCTCCTCCCGTCTGTCGTAGATGACTGTGACGTGCAGACTCAAGTCGGCGACTAGCCTGGACATCGGTGGAGATACCCTGTCTTCGTCTGCTCGCGTCCTTGACGTCGCTAACATTTCTCCGGTGTTTGAGGCTCTGCCTGCGGACCCGTAGGTTGCCAAGCCGACCAAGCTCCCTGCTGATGTCTACGTCGTCTGTGACCCCCTTTGCTCTGCCCAGCCGACGGTCGGCTACTGGCATGAGCTTGCGCTCTAGTGGCTCTGTGCTACCTTCTGGAGAATTTTTTCGATCAAGCTGGCGGATCGCCGGCACTGCCGAAGGGTTCGCCAGAGGAGAACGACCTACGCGTCTGGACCTGGAGATTCTGGAGGTGGTAGGAAGCAGGGGGGTATGGTCAGCACCACTACGGGTGCTGCTCCCTCTACCCCCCAACCGGGTAAGTCGAGCGATAGAGGGGGGGACTTGGGATTGACTGATCGTCAACGGCGGGATATTAGGACCTTTACATGCCTCGGCTCTGCTCTTCGCATCCTAGCGATACATTTTCGAATTCTGCCCTTGCGATTTGCGATTTTCTGCCCTTGGTGCGATTTTCTGCACCTGGTGCGACTTGCTGCACTTTCATCCTCGTCTCCATTCTCCCATACCTCAAATCTCGACTTATCCCTAACGCTTCCCCACCTTCTGTGATCCCAGGTTTCGCAGCGCCGGAGATCGCCCATGCTGGCAGCCGAAGTGGAGGCCGTCCTGCGGCCGTGGAGATTCTTTGGCATGATTTCTTGGTGGATATATTTCTCTCTTAGGATCCTTGGGGCCCCTGGGTACGTTCCGTCGTTCGACAAAGTCGCGTCTTTGTCTTACCGTGCCCCTGGTCCTTCCCCTGGGTGCCCCCCTTAGGTGTATGCCTCAGCTACATGAGTTGGTGTTCAAGTGTTTGAGTTCTGATAGGGCTTAGGAATGTTTAGTTAAGTGGTATAGAGGCATGGTTGATCTCGATTGGTTGTGCTGTGCATGCGTTGTTGATGATGACATTGCTCAGCACAGGGGGGGTAAGGTGGATCCCTCACGACCCCGGGGAGGTAAGGTGGATCCCTCACGACCCCGCCTTGCCCTAATCACAGTATCCTCCAGCTTCGATGCTTCCTCCATTGTGCGGAACCGAAGGTTCCTCAAGGATAGCGGAGTAGCAGCCCTGGATTTCTTGTCTCCTGAGGAGCTGAAGCTGCACAAGGGAAACCTTTCTGTGTTTCTGGAAGCTAAGAGGGACCCCTCTAAGTGGGTTTCGTTCAATAGAGGACTCCTGAAGGTGCGGGACAAGGCCCCTCCCTCAGGTGTCTCATCGACTGATGCATGAAGTGGACTAAGGTGCCTTGCATGGAACATCAGAGGACAACTCAGTGTTCTAAGCAGCTGCGGTGCAGCAATGAAAGTGGTGAGAAAACACGACATTTTATTGTTTTCACATACAGGGGTGCGAGGCCAGCTAGACACCCCCCACATTCCAGGTTTCAAATGCCTTTCTTGTGCCCCTCGCCCCAAGTTGAGCAAGGATGGGGGGGTCGCTATCTATGTCCGCACTTGCCTAAATGCTACTTTAGTCCATGAGGCACCTGAATTAGGCATGGCCTGGATTCGCATACATGGAACACACATTGGTGTGTGCTATATCCCACATGCTAACAGCTCATACTACAAACATGGTGACGACTACATTAGTATAAAGGACCACTTCCTCACTCTGGGTAAAATCATTGGGAACTTCCAGGAAAAAGGCAACGTTGTGGTGATGGGTGACTTCAACGCTCGGGTTGGTCTTGGTGTGGACAATGAAGATACCGAGTTAGGAGATGAACCAGTATCCCAAACCAATAATACAGCTCCCAACCAAACCATTCAACCGAGGTGTAGCATGGACACAGCTCCCCCCAATCGATCGGGGGGGGCCCTACTCCAGCTATGTGTAGTACCTGGTCTTATCATCCTTAACGGTAGAACAGAAGGTGATATGCAAGGTGCACATACCTTCTTTGCAGATGGCATGGACAAGAAATCTGTCATTGATTATGCGCTAGCCGCCCCTAGTCTTCTCAACACCCCAGGAGTCAAGTTTAGTGTGACTCCCAAGCATGACAGCCCTCTCAGGCCCGGAGGTAAAAAGTTTGACCACATGCCTATCACACTCCACATACCAGATGCTGCTCTTAGGCCTTCTCAAGGTACTATTAGTACACCTGTTGGTGGTAAACCTTCGCCCAAACTGAAATGGAAAGACAACTATGCCCAGATTTATGCGCACACATTTAAGCGTGACCCAGACGTTAACCGATTACTTGACAATGCACTCCATAGCTCATCTATGGAAGATTCAGAGAAGGGGATTGCTAGTGCTATTGAACTAGCCATAAGCAAATGCACACCATGTCACAAACCTGTAGCTAAACGTAAGCACGGGCCCGTGAACGCATGGTATGATGATGAATGCAATCGTGCTAGACAGGCAGCAAGCCAAGCAGAACATCAACATGGCTCTAGCTCTGACTTGGCTGGTTCTATGCACAAGGAGTACAAGAGGATTCTCAGAAGAAAGAAGAGGAAGTGGCTAGAAACACGCATGGAGAACCTTCATATGAATCTTCGGCATTATCCGAACAGTTTTTGGAAAGACGTGCGTGAGCCTAACAAGGCCACTACGGCAGATATCACAATTCATGATTGGACTGATTATTTTGCAGACCTCTTTGATGTGCAAGTAGGTATTGATCCAAGTCTGGATGCTAGGGACTTTGTCCCTCAAGCTGATGGACCTCAGATAGAGGCCGCACCAACGTGGTTATGTCAAGACTTTACCACCCAAGAGGTGTTTTCTGTTCTCCAATCCCTGCGGAAAAACTCCTCCCCCGGGGTAGATGGTATCCCTGCAGAATGGTACAGATTTGCTTCCCATGAGGCCAACTCCCGATTTGTACAAGCTATGACTAACCTGTTTAATCTCATCTGGAAGACCTCTTACCCTAGCCAATGGGCTGCAGCTGCCTTGGTACCCGTACCCAAATCCAAAGGCAGTGTTTATGACAAGGACAACTATCGAGGTCTTGCGGTGAGCAACTCCATAGGAAAGATCTTCTCCCTTTGCATGCTACGTAGACTAGATGATTGGTCAAAAGAATTCAACCTCAGAGCCGCTGGCCAATATGGATTTAGAAGTGGTAGGGGTACTGCGGATGCATCATTCATTCTTAACCATATTGTAGATAAATATAGAGAGAAGGAAAAACCACTCTTTGTGGCTTTTGTCGATTTCAAGAAGGCTTATGATTGGGTCAACAGAGACTTGCTATGGGATTGCTTAGCAAGGCTAGGAGTAAAAGACCCCTATCTTAGTATTCTGAAGTCCATGTATAAACATGTCGTTTTCCAAGTTCGCCTACATGGGGACATTGGATCCTCCTTTCCATCCCTTGTAGGAGTTAAACAAGGAGACCCCCTATCCCCACTCCTATTCGGTCTGTTCATTGATAGAATTGAATCGTTCCTCCAATCCAAGCTCCCAAATGTAGGGGCTGAGCTTAGGGGAAAGATTCTGCAATTGTTACTTTATGCTGATGACCTAGCTATAATGGCAGAATCCCCGGCAGATATGCAAGCGATGCTTGACTACCTAAGAGATTTCTGCGAGGCTACTAAGATAGATGGCTGTGAATATAAAGAAAACTGAGATTGTCGTTTTCAACAAGCAATTCTGTGATGAGGCCCGTATGGATCCTGATTACAAATTTGTCTATGATGGAGCACAGCTTTCTTCAAAGTTATCTTTTATCTACCTGGGATCCCTCTTTGTGGATGGTGACTCAAGCAATCGTGCAAAAGCTGCTTTTTCTAGGATGCTCGCTAAGGCCCAAAAGGCTCACAACATGCTCCGTAGGCGATGCCATACTATGGAGATATACAATATTGATATTCTCACCCACCTGTTTGATTCTCTTGCACAACCTATCCTGAATTTTGGATGTGAGGTGTGGGCTCCTTCTATTCTGAACAACACACTTATCTCAAATGACCATGCTTGTGAGAAATGGCATAGAGGTATACTTAAACAAATGTTGGGTGTTTGCCAATCTACTACATCTAATATTATCATGGAAGAGCTGGGTAGAACCCCGTTGTGTTTTGCTTGGCTTAAACAAGCTTTGCGCTTCTGGAACAAGACCATAGATAAAGAACCTGAGGATCTCATTAGAATGGCTCTTGAGGAATCTTTTGATTCCAACACTAGCTGGGTTCATGACTTATGTTGTGCTCTCCACAAGCTAGGATCCAGTAAAAACCTCAACATTTTGGAGGCTGTCGATGTCGAAGGTATTATGTCTGAAGTTTTTGAGTCATACCCGAATGAAAAAAATCTCCAGATTTTTTGATGAGGGATTAGCCCCCATTAAAATGTCCGTCCGTCCGTTAGTCCGTGTGTCACAAACCAAATTTTCAGGTTTTATGAAAAACATCAAAAAGTTGAACATTCTGAATATTTTTGATGAATTATAAGACTTATTTATACCGGACAAATTCTGTCCAGATCACATATGAGCATCGCAATTCACAAAAAGAAGCTCAGGTTGGGCCAAATAGCTACAATTAACGGTTAACAATTTGATTTCAGGGTGTTTTGAGCTTACATTTCAAATTTTGAACCACTTAAACATGTGCGTACACATAGGTTTTGGAGCAGAATTATCGTCAAAAATTCGAGGCGAAACATGTAAGCATCACAAAGGACGAAACATGCCCCTAGGGCACTTGTAGTATTATTAGCCTCAGGGCCGTGCGTGGGGCAGGGGCGGGGGCCACCGGGCGGGGGCGGGGGCCGGGGCTGGGGGCCGGGGCGGGGGCCGGGGCGGGGGCCGGGGCGGGGGCGGGGGGCACCGCCGCTGGCCAAAAAGCCGTTCAGGAGGACGGGACATACCGTTCACGTCTGGGCTGGGCCGAAACATGCAATACCTTGTACACATTCCGTAAAATCAACCGAACACCTGATTGGCCTCATTTTTCTTGCATCAAATTCTAAAAACAGTCTATCTACATACACGCATTTCATAACAATACAGAAACGTTCAATACTGCTTAAAAATCAACAACCCTTCAAAAACTATCTGTTTCGTCACTTAAGAGTTAACAATGCTAAATCATCAATCGATTCATTGGGATACAATTAATTTAAAGCCTCCAGGCGCCCTTCAATTTTTATCCTATTCGAATTGATACAATTTAAAGCAATTACATGCATTCAAATCACGTTAATTAAATAAAATGAAAAAGGAATAAATCGAATAAAAATAACACAAGATTAAATACAATTTAATTAAATTAATTCAAATACATTGAATTAAGAATTCCAATCATTGCATTCGGGACGCGCCTCCAGGCGCCCTTAATGGAGGTTTAAGTACCCAAGTGACACCAATGCAGTCAGAGACATCCCTAATGAGATAAGGGTTGGCTTTAAACGCCTCCGATACCAGAAATGGTTCGCAGCCAACAGCAATGATGATAATGGCTTGATTCCCTTTACATCTGCCTTACATAAGCAGGATCAGATTCGTTCTATAGCACAGTTTAGAATGGGTTCCCATTGGCTTAACACAGAAAGAATGAGGGTGGTGGATAGAGCACACATCCCTCGTTCAATGAGACACTGTCAAATGTGTGGGTTCCAAAAACCTAAGGATGAAATGCATATGTTTGAGTGCCCTTTTTATAATGATATTCGCCTCCGCTACTAGAAGTTGTTTACAGATATTTATAGGCATGTCCATGAGGATACCGACTTAAACGTATGGAATGTGGAATTCTGCGATTCCACATTCAGAACCTTTATGAATGGAAATGGCAC
This sequence comes from Chlamydomonas sp. ICE-L, assembly GCA_013435795.1. Classification (NCBI taxonomy): domain Eukaryota; kingdom Viridiplantae; phylum Chlorophyta; class Chlorophyceae; order Chlamydomonadales; family Chlamydomonadaceae; genus Chlamydomonas; species Chlamydomonas sp. ICE-L. The sequence continues at coordinate 1,572,069 of JACBWV010000099.1, forward strand.
TAAGAGGAGCAACCTAGCCGACTATCTTTCTACTTGTAGAAGAGCAAGACAGGAAGCCCTAGACTGCTTAGTGGCACCGTAATTTATTATCCCTTTTTTTCTTTTCTTCTTGTGACTTCTCATTTGTTAGCTTCTTACCTCCGCCACTGTAAGTGGTTGAGATCTGGGTCCGGCTCTAGGGGGTTTAATACCTACGCCAAAATGGTGGTTGGGAGCTTGGTTTGTTTGTCCTCGACACACCCCTGATGTAATGGGGTTTTTTGCTTTGTGGGTGCTTTTTCTTTTTGTTTAAAGCACAGAGTCTCATACACCCTCGCGGTGTCAAGTAGACTTTAACATGTAATGTAATGTAATGTAAGCACAGTGCTAGTGTGACATGACTCCTTTGGAGCTGTTCTTTGGGGTTGTACCTAATGTGTCGTTGTTGCGTGTGTTTGGTTGCCCTTGCTATGTCACCTTAGTATATGGGAAGAAACGCAACAAGCTTGATGAAAGGACATTATTTGGTAGACTGGTTGGGTATATATTCCCTGGTGAGTAAGGGTTATTATATTTGGGTTCCGATGTTGCGCCAGATAGTGGAGGGTAGTGATGTACTCTCTATATCCATTTAAGTTCTATACTGTCTTTCTGGGCTCTCCCATTAGTATGGGTCCCCGTGCCCGCCAGCATCCCTCCTGTCGTCAAACGGTGATATGTTAGTGTAGCCGGTAATTCCCTACGCCCTTTAGCAACCCCAATTGTTGATGGCTGTCCTGGGTGGGGTGTATCCAGATTGCATCCCAGGTCAGGGACTGATCATGCTGTTTTGTGTGTGAAGGTAAAGGGCGGGTGGGAGTTGTATATCCAAACAATAATTTACCCGAATCTCAGGGGGTCGCCAGGCCCTCCTCTGTGCCATGTTTTATCGGTGAAGCTCTAGGATTTGATCAGCCTCAGGTCATAGTGGAGCCTGTCATAGGTCCGCTGTCTAATAGTCGCCACCCCCCGTCCACCTGTTCGGATGGCTCGCGGGCGTTGTTGATCCCTTCGCCTCCTGCCGTCCCTGGTGGTTTACACCGGACAAGGCATTGCGATGATTTAGCCGTCACGTGGCGTGAGTGATGATCTTGAACACTGGTAAGGCTCTGATACTGCGTATGGCTGGGGTGTTACAGTCAACCCAGGGTTCATTGATTTAGAGGCAAAGAAAGCCGACCCTGTTCAACCAGGCAGTAGTACTGCAGTAGTGTTGCATTGGGGGCTGTACTACCTGCTACAGCTGATTCAAATGTTGCCCACGTGGGGATTAACTGCCTTTATGTGCGTGCATATATCTTTACTTCCACTAAGCTGTCAAACTGATGGTGCTGATGGTTCTCATACGTAGGTTAACATGGCCCTATGTGTGGGTGCCTATTCCTTAGCACCTCCTGAACTGTCTTATAGGGTAGTCCAGATTGGTGGAGCGTAACGACGCTTTGTTTAGGCAGCTTCCTAAAGGAAGCTGTCTTTCTTGGTTTTGGTGGAAGGTGGTAATCAATTCAGACCACCGTTATAGCGTCTTGATGGTTTCTGACTCTTAGTTCCATAGGCAGATGGTTCATTCGGTGGAGCTCATAATAGATTAGCTATTTCTTTTTACTCCACACTGTTTTTTTATCTTTCCGGAGTATTATCTCGTGAGGACTGACACAGGGAATGGCGAAGGCGCTGAGCTTACAATCGTGATGGCATACCAGGCGGCAAGCTAGGTATAAGAAGGGAACACTCGGGGAACCGACCGATTATCTGAGGAGTATCTAGATACGTACCTGCTTATTTCAAAGTATTATCTCAGATATTTATCTCAGATACTAAACAGATACTATCTAGATGGTATCTAGATATTACAGATACTGGTGCATAGATACTGATATCTGTAGTATCTAGATACTGCCTAGAGAGTATCTAGACACAGATATCTGTATTTCTAGATACTGCATAGAGAGTATCTAAACAGTATCTAGATACGGATATCTGTATTACTAGATACTGTTTAGATAGCGTCTAAACAATATCTGAAACCGTACATGCGCCTGTACCTGTGGTAGCTAGATAACATCTAAATAGTATCTGTGCAATATCTGAGATAAATGTCTGAGATAATAATTTGAAATGAGCAGATACGTATCTGGATGCTCTTCAGATAATCTCGAAATTGTATTACAAATTGTTCATGGTGATCTTAAAATCATCCCATGAGTTAGTTTACATGTATATTATGTAAAGTTGTACTTCTCAACAACTTGATAGACAGGTAGCTACAATAAAACACCATTATACAGGCAAACTGACCCACTGCTGTAACGCAAACCCCACTCATAACATTTCTAACTCTTCTGACCAAAAATAAATCAACAAATTATAATAAGCAAGCAACCTGCAAGCAACCACACAAATTACGTGCCACCCCTCACATTACCAGTTGTACAATTTGTGATACATGGCAGTGCGATACTCCATTAGATTGTCAGCAAGGCAACTAGCTACAAGACACATACTCCTTATATGGGAATTAAATGCTTGGGACCGCACCTTCACTACCTACTAATCCTACTATGTCTGTGAGTACTAAAGTCTCAAGAAATCCCATCCTTCAAGACTCAAGAGTGCCTAACAGCCAGCCCTCTTTATAGCAGGTAGCCTTGCTCCTACACTCTGGTACCTATCTAGCTATCTACCAAGAGGGCCTTCTTCCCCCTGCCCAGGCCTCGGCTTGTAGGTTTTGAATTGGAAGCCTCGACACTCAGGAATATGCAGCATCGATTATGTGTAATAAAGTATCAAGATATCCCATCGATGAAGAGTGCCTAACAGCTAGCCCTCTTTAGAGCAGCTAGCCCTACTCCTAGACTCCAGTACCTATCTAGCTATCTACCTAGGTGGCCTTTCATCTCATGTCCCGGCCAGTTGGTTATGCATCGGGAGCCTTGACACCAATGGCAGTACCATCTTGGAGTGCGGTGGATGAGGTGGGAGCAGCTGTAGGTTTATCCCATCCGTAGATGCTACCCAGGTCCAAGTGTGCTACCTTCTTCTTTACCGAGCTCCCTCATCCTTGGCAGTCGGTTGGCCTTAATGGGCCACCCTCATCCTTGGCAGTCGGTTTCATTGCCAAGCACTCCATGGGCCAAGCTATTGCCACGCGATCCATGGCACCAATTGCCTCCACAATACTTGATCAAGTCCTCCCACGTCCCAATGGAAGCATCCTTGACGTAAGCACATGAACAAAGCATATGGGAAGTTTTTTCATGTTGGAATTGTGCACCAAATATATTATGTCAGTTAATTAGCCAGTTTTTGAGTCAGTCATTCAGCTAGTTAGGCATCCATATGTCAGTCAGGTGGCTACTTACAAATTGGAAGAGTAGTTCGTCAGCTGGCTACGTGAGCTAAGGCAAGGACCAGCATGGGAGGGCAGGCTATATTCACTGGGACAGGTTGTGGGACCAAAAATAGAGGGCATGCTACATGAGCTGAGGCTGGGACTAGCATTGGAGGGCAGGCTACATGGGCAGAGGCAAGGACCAGCATTATTGGAGGGCAGGCTACATGAGCGGAGGCAGGGACCAGCAATGGAGGGCCAGCTACGAGAGCAGAGGCAGGGACCAGCAATGGAAGGTAGGCTAAATGAGTGACGATAGGGACCATCATTGGAGGGCAGGCTACATGAGCGGAGGCAGGGCCTAGTAATGGAGGTCAGGCTACATGAGTGGAGGCAAGGACCAGCAATGGAGGGCAGATTACGAGAGCGGAGGCAAGGACCAGCATTAGAGGGCAGGGACCAGCAATGGAGCGCAGGCTACATGAGCGGAGGCAGGGACCAGCAATGGAGGGCAGGCTACATGAGTAAAGGCAGGGACCAGCAATGGAGCACAGGCTACATGAGCGGAGGCAGGGACAAGCAATGGAGGGCAGCCTACATAAGCGGAGGCAGGGACCAGCAATGGAGGGCAGCCTTCATGAGCGGAGGCATGAACCAGCATGGGACGGCAGGCTATCCTACATAAGCGGAGGAAGGGACCAGCAATGGAAGGTAGGCTACATGAGTGAAGACAGGGACCAGCAATGGAGGGCAGGCTACATGAGTGGAGGTAGGGACCAGCATTGGAGGGCAGACTACGAGAGCGGAGGCAGGGACCAGCAATGGAAGGTAGACTACACGAGTGACGACAGGGACCATCAATGGAGGGCAGGCTATATGTATGAGAGGGGGCCAGGCCGAGGGACCCGCAATGGAAGGCTGGCTACATGAGCTAGGGCAGGGACCAGCAATTGAAAGCAGGCTATCTGAGCATGGGGTGAGCTGTCTCTTAAGAGCATTCCCATGCATGACAATACATGCATGACTAACCCCGTACAGTCTGGTTGACTCATGGAACTAAGTATCAAAATAATGAAATTATATTGATGCCCATGGGCAGGCAAGAGCGCAAGATGTATCCTACCTTTCAGTGGATGGGACTGCAACCTCTCGGAGGCATCAGTAGCCTCAGTATCCCACTTAGTGTAGACCACGTCCTTCACTTGGAAATCTCCCTACATAAATGAGGGACCAGATGAGCTGAGTGAGATGCTGTGAGTGACGAATGTGCTGAGTGAAGATGAGCTAAGTGATGAGATGAGCTGAGTGAGATGATGCGCTAAGCGTTGAAAAATGTTGAGTAAGATGCACCATGTGAGGAGATGCAATGAGTGATGAGATGAGCTGAGTGAGATCATGCGATAAGATGAGATGAGTTGAGTGAAATGCACTATGTGATGAGATGCGCAAAGTGATGAGATGAGCTAGGTCACATGAAATGAGTGAGATGCACTGATTGATGAGCTGAGCTGAGCGAGATGCGATAAGTGAGGAGATAAGCTTAATGGGATGAGCTGAGCGAGCTGAGCTGAGCTGAGCGAGATGAGCTAAGCGAGAAGATAAGCTGAATGGGATGAGCTGAGCGAGCTGGGCTGAGTGATGAGCTGAGCTAAGAAGGATGCGCTAAGTGAGGAGATGAACTGAGAGAGATGAGCTGAGTGAGATACGCTAATTTTCTGGGCTAAGGGATGAGACAAGCTGAATGAGATGATCTGCATTGCAAATTTAGGCGGTCTTTGGCAGGTCTTTGGCACCCTTTTCCGCCCCCTGCAGACCCCCCCCACACCCCCCCCCCACACACACACACATGCACCTTTTAAGGCCACATAAAAGGTTGCCTAAGCCCCCAACAAATCAGCAATGCTGAGTGAGATACGCTGAGTGATGAGATGACCCGAGTAACATGATCTGGGGCAATGAGGATGTCATAAAGAATTAAGAGCTGAACTTACATTGTGATGGCTATCAGTATGGTATGGTAATCTATGAAGGGCAGGGAGCACGGCAAGGGGCTGGGATGTGATAAAGCGCATGCGTTAGAGAGCAATGAAGGGCAGGATGCAGGGTTGTGCATGATGGGGAGGATGGCAGTGAATGCCACGAGAGGGGAGTGCGGCATGGAAGGTCAAGGGGACCAGATCAGGGTAGGGCGGACAGCAGGACAAGGCATCGCGTACCCGAGGTGCCAGCTTCTGGGGGTATGTTGTTGGCCTGCAAGCATTCCAAGTTGTTGGGGGATGGGTCAATGGGTAAGAGAATGGGTAAGAGCACAGGCATGGGCATGGTGGGGTTTCAGGCGACTAACTAAGTAAGATCCAGACTTAGGTGCAGCTAAGAATCCAGGAGGCAAGGATAGCTGAGTCGCGGTGAGCGATGGGCATCTTCGGGAGTAGGGGGGATGAAAAGAAGCCCAGATCTTGCAGGCAGCCCTCTCTGACATCCAATCGAGATGGGATTGAATGGAGCCTTTGTATTATTCGCTAGCATTCTCGGAATGTTTCAACTGTTCATCAACGACAGCATGCGCAATGAGTGATGCAACGCCTGCAACTCTGATTGCTTGCTGGCTTGAATGCGTACCAGCGGAAACTGGCGTTTGGTCCTGACTATTCAAACTTCGAGCGAAGGAGCGCGGGGTGTATGCCAGGGGTGTATGCCCCGGTGTATGCCCCTGGTGCCCGCTGGTGCCCTGGGCTGTGCTGGGAGTGTGCGTGAAGCATTTGCTGAAGGGGGAAGATTCCTTCAAGCCATGCTGTGCCAGGACAGGTCTTGCAGATTGTCACTGTAGGACTGCCATTGCTGTGCCTGTCGAGTTTGCCAAGCAATTAACCGCTATCATGGCAGTCATAAATCTCTGATATAAATAGACTGACCCACATACCGGGAAATACAATTAACGGTATCATTAATATATGTCAATGCATGGACACGACACTTATTCATTATCTGTGTTAAGTCAGCTAGACACCTAGACTCCTAGGCATATCTTTGAACTATCTTTACACGGATGATGTAACAAGTAACTAACAGAGTTCAAGTTCACGTACACGGTATCCGGTTCTTTAAAGTATGGAGTGGTGCTGCCCGTGTTTACTCCACCAGCAGACGGCGAGCAACTTAAATCCCTTCGTCCCACGGTAGGTATATTAATATATTCCTGGTGTTTGTGGGAGTGTGGGTAGATGACAGTGAGCAACACGGAGTCAGGGCGTCTGAAAACATTCTAGCAATCAAATCGAAACCGTTTTAAGGAGGTTACCGTAGGCGCATGATATGTTGGCAGAATATTGAGATGGCGGATGGCACCCAAAATCATGGCGGATGTTAAGGTTGGCGGATGTTACAGATCTAGGGCGCTCCATTAATTGGCCCTGGTTACCAAGGCCGGATGGCGGAATCCTTTTTACATGTTTCAAATTCAAATCAGATTTAATGTGACTTAGAAAATGAGTTCTACTGGGCATAAGCAGGAGTAAAAAAATTATTGGACCTGTCACCCTGTGTAAACAACTTGAGGAGGACTGACCCCCCCCCCCCGTGAAATATAAATCCCCCCCAACTTCACCCCCACGTGAAGCCTTTAACTTCAGCCCCCCACCTTAAAGCACCCACCATATAGCACTAATAGCTGCATGGCATGAAGTGGGGAAATAGCAGTGCCGTGGTGCCATTGAGAGCGTGTATGAGTTTCAAAAGGGCGAGGTTTCAAAAACACAACACTCAAAATCTACAGATCACCAGACTAGGCAGATGCCTGCAACATAAACACATGACTAATTCAGCTGGTCGTCTGCTGTACATATAGCAGACCACTAAACTTGCAGCTGCCTAGCAGCCGTACATACAACATAAAAAAGGTTGGCGCCTGCAAAGTACAGACAAGATGTTCTGGAGCTGCTCTACATATAGTCTGCCTCGCCTGCAAACTGAACACGCCACTAATTCAGCTGGACTGTGGTACAAATAGCAGAGCGCCAGGCTGGGCAGCTGCCTAGCAGCTCCACAGATCATCTCAGCAGAGTGGTGCCTGCAATGCACAGACAGCAACCGCAGGAGACGCTGTACATATTGCCGGCCACACCTTCAATCTAAATACAACACTTCAACACAACAGATCACTAGACTAAAAAGGCAGTTGCCTGCAATCTGAACACGCCCCTGATTCAGCTGGACTGCGGGTCAAATAACAGAGCGCCAGGCTGGGTAGCTGCCTAGCAGCTCCACGGATCATCTTAGCAGGGTGGTGCCTGCAATGCACAGGGCAGGCAGGCAGTAGGCGCGGGAGACGCTCTACACATCGCCGGCCACACCTGCAATCTCAATACAACACTTCAACTCTACCGATGACTAGACTGGAAGGGCAGCTACCTGCAATCTGAACACGCCACTAATTCAGCTGGGCTGCGGTACAAATAGCTAAGTGCAATGCTGGGCAGCTGCCTAGCAGCTCCACAGATCATCTCAGCAGAGTGGTGCATGCAATGCACAGAAAGTTACCGCAGGAGATGCTGTACATATTGCCGGCCACACCTTCAATCTAAGTACAACACTTCAACTCTACAGATCACTAGACTGGAAAGGCAGTTGCCTGCAATCTGAACACGCCACTAATTCAGCTGGGCTGCGGTACAAATAGCAGAGCGCCAGGCCGGGCAGCTGCCTAGCAGCTCCACAGATCATCTCATCTGGGTGGTGCCTACAGTGCACAGGACAGGCAGGCAGTAAGCGCGGGAGACGCTCTACATATCGTCAGCCACACCTGCAATCTAAATACAACACTTCAACTCTACAGATCATTAGACTGGAAGGGCAGCTACCTGCAATCTGAACACGCCACTAATTCAGCTGGAATGCGGTACAAATAACAGAGCGTCAGGCTGGGCAGCTGCCTGGCAGCTCAACAGATCATCTCATCAGGGGGGTGCCTGCTATGCACAGACAGTAAGCAGTGGTGATGGCGGTTGCAGTGATGGTGGTTGTGGTGGTGGTTGTTGTAGGATATAAAAAGTACAGGGAGTGCATTGCTCTGGCTAAGGGCGGGTCATGGAGGTTGCTGATCATGAGGAGGTGAGGCATGAACAGGCCTGGTGGCAGTGGTGTTGGCGGTGGCAGTGGCAGTGGTGGTGGTAGGATGTATAAGTAGAGGGAGGATATTGCTCTGGTCAGGGACGGGTCAGGGAGGTTGCTGATCATGAGGAGGTGAGGCATGAACTGGTTTGGTGGCAGTGGTGTTGGCGGTGGCGTTGGTGGTGGTGGTTGTGGTAGGATGTTTAAGTAGAGGGAGTGCATTGCTCTGGTCAGGGGCGGGTCAGGGAGGTTGCTGGTCATGAGAAGGTGAGGCATGATTAGGTTTGGTGACAGTGGTGTTGGCGGTGGCAGTGGTGGTAGTTGTGGTAGGACGTTCAAGTATAGAGTGCATTGCTCTGGTCAGGGGTCATGGAGGTGGCTGATAATGAGAAGGTGAGGCATGAACAGGCCTGGTGGCAGTGGTGATGGCAGTGGTGGTGGTGGTAGGATGTAAAAGTACAGGGAGGGCATTGCTCTGGTCAGGGGCGGGTCAAGTAGGTGGCTTATCATGAGGAGGTGAGGCATGAACAGGTTTGGTGGCAGTGGTGTCGGCGGTGGCAGTGGTGGTAGTTGTGGTACGATGTTTAGGTAGAGGGAGTGCATTGCTCTGGTCAGGGGCGTGTAAGGGAGGTGGCTGATCATGAGGAGGTGAGGCATGAACAGGCCTGGTGGCAGTGGTGTTAGCGGTGGCAGTGGTGGTGGTGGTAGGATGTAAAAGTACAGGGAGGGCATTGCTCTGGTCAGGGGCGGGTCAGGGAGGTGGCTGATAATGAGGAGGTGAGGCATGAACAGGTTTGGTGGCAGTGGTGTTGGTGGTGGCAGTGGTGGTGGTTGTGGTAGGATGTTCAAGTAGAGGGAGAGCATTGCTCTGGTCAGGGGCGGGTCATGGAGGTTGCTGATCATGAGGAGGTGAGGTATGAACAGGCCTGGTGGCAGTGGTGTTGGCGGTGGCAGTGGTGGTGGTAGTGGTAGGATGTTTAGGTAGAGGGAGTGCATTGCTCTGGTCAGGGGCGGGTCAGGGAGGTGGCTGATAATGAGGAGGTGAGGCATGAACAGGCCTGGTGGCAGTGGTGTTGGCTGTGGCAGTGGTGGTGGTGGTAGGACGTAAAAGCACAGGGAGTGCATTGCTCTGGACGAGGGGCGGGTCAGGGAGGTTGCTGATCATGAGGAGGTGAGGCAAGAACAGGTTTGGTGGCAGTGGTGTCGGCGGTGGCAGTGGTGGTGGTTGTGGTAGGATGTTTCAGTATAGGGAATGCAATGCTCTGGCCAGGGGTCATGGAGGTGGCTGATTGTGAGGAGATGAGGCATGAACTGGCTTGGTGGCAGTGGTGTTGGCGGTGGCAGTGTTGGTGGTTGTGGTAGGACGTTCAAGTAGAGGGAGTGCATTGCTCTGGTCAGGGGCGGGTCAGGGAGGTTGCTGATCATGAGGAGGTGAGGCATGAACAGGTTTGGTGGCAGTGGTGTTGGCGGTGGCAGTGGTGGTGGTTGTGGTAGGATGTTTAGGTAGAGGGAGTGCATTGCTCTGGTCAGGGGTCATGGAGGTGGCTGGTCATGAGGAGGTGAGGCATGAACAGTCCTGGTGGCAGTGGTGTTGGCGGTGGCAGTGGTGGTGGTGGTGGTAAGATGTTTAGGTAGAGGGAGTGCATTGCTCTGGTAAGGGGCGTGTAAGGGAGGTGGCTGATCATGAGGAGGTGAGGCATGAACAGGCCTGGTGGCAGTGGTGTTGGCGGTGGCGGTGGTGGTGGTGGTAGGATGTAAAAGTACAGGGAGGGCATTGCTCTGGTCAGGGGCGGGTCAGGGAGGTTGCTGATCATGAGGAGGTGAGGCATGAACAGGTTTGGTGGCAGTGGTGTTGGCGGTGGCGGTGGTGGTGGTTGTGGTAGGATGTTCAAGTAGAGGGAGTGCATTGCTCTGGTCAGGGGTCATGGAGGTGGCTGGTCATGAGGAGGTGAGGCATGAACAGGTTTGGTGGCAGTGGTGTTGGCGGTGGCGGTGGTGGTGGTGGTAGGGTGTGAAAGTACAGGGAGTGCATTGCTCTGGTCAGGGGCGGGTCAGGGAGGTTGCTGATCATGAGGAGATGAGGCATGAACTGGTTTGGTGGCAGTGCTGTTGGCGGTGGCAGTGTTGGTGGTTGTGGTAGGATGTTGAAGTAGAGGGAGTGCATTGCTCTGGTCAGGGGCGGGTCAGGGAGGTGGCTGGTCATGAGGAGGTGAGGCACGAACAGGTTTGGTGGCAGTGGTGTTGAGGTCGGCGGTGTTGGTGGTTGTGGTAGGATGTTTAAATAGAGGGAGGGCATTGCTCTGGTCAGGGGTCATGGAGGTGGCTGATCATGAGGAGGTGGAGCATGAACAGGCCTGGTGGCAGTGGTGATGGCAGTAGTGGTGGTGGTAGGGTGTAAAAGTACAGGGAGTGCATTGCTCTGGTTAGGGGTGGGCCAGGGAGGTGGCTGATCATGAGGTGAGGCATTAACTAATACCTAATCGCCTAATCATCACACACACGCCAGGCTCTAGAGCAGCCGAAGCCGCAAGAATTATATTCGCCAATGAAGCTTCGTTATGCTTCTATTGGCTGGAAGTGCGATTGGGTATACGTTGGCTTACGCAGGCTGCAGCTGCGCCCATCTGAAGTTGGGTGAGTTTCGTGGTGCGCCTGGCTCCCTTGAGGTCCGCCGAGATTGTTGAAGTGCATGTCAGTGGTTTGGTTGCGATGCGGCGTAAAATGCGGATGCTCGTGAGTTGCGAGTGTTGCTCGGCTTCTGTAAAGTGCTTGAAGCGTTGATTGGTGCGAAAGAGAATATCTGGAAATCCAGATATTCGAGATAGTCAGCTACGCGTCAGACACTCGAGAGACGGTACAGTCACTCAGATACGGTACAGAGATTGGCGCGTTCCCTGAGTGGAAAAGGCGACAGTACCTCAGGGTACTGCCGGCGGTAGATGCCGGCCCTAACGGGTGGAGGCACTACTATGGAAGCTTCCAGGCGGAAGGCCTGGTGCCCCAAGACACTCTAGCTGAGCCGGGAGAACCGGTCTATAACATCCCCCCCAATTCCTGGTATTCTTGATAGACAAGAATCCCTGGAATGAGGAGGTTCTAGGGAAGGGAGGCTAGAGTGAAAAATAAATATCTGATGCATAAGGAAGCGCAAGGGCAAAGGCTTCTGACTGGCCGATCTTAATCATAGAGTGGTGCTTGGCTTGTAAGGCATGTGCAAGTACACTTCAGAGGAGAACAGGGGGCCAGTGGCAGTACAGGTCATATATTATCAAATCGGACGGGATTCCAGCTGTGGAGCTGCCAGGACGGTGCAGCCAATGTTCAGGCAAAGGGGAAGCTGGGTTAACTGGCAATCTTTGTATTTGGCCATATGAGATAAAACAACTTCGAAGGTAGACATCCCCCGCAAGGTCATAACTGTCAGTCTGTGGGAGGGACATTATGAGGTACTTCCATTATCATCTATAAAGTGTTGCTTGGTCTGGTGGTTAGATAGTAACCATGTAAACCTATGTGGTGTAGTCTGTATCAATCTAGGAGCACAAGTCTGGATATTCCTCCCTATGATAAGGTATTTATCATGCAATAGATCTTGTGCCAGTGTCACATTATGCTGGGTCTGCTGGGTCCTGTGCTTGGGTGCCTGGGAAGTATGGCACTTGGTAGAAGCCATCTTGCTTGAGCCTCCTGGTGATGCACTGGGGGAAGTCATCCCACAGGTCAGGAGTAGGAAGTGGGTGGAACTCAGGTGGGAACATGTTGAGGATGAAGTAGTCTTGATGGTTCCAGGGGAGGATGATCTCATCAATATAGATGAGAAAGGGACTTGGTTCATTATCAACTCTGATCTGGTGGGATTGCAGGAGTATGCCTGGCTGTCTGTGAGTTGCAATGGAGTATGCATTAACAAGGGCAGCCTGGAGACAGATGGTCCATTTGAGTTGGTCCTTGATGTGTGGCGAGCAGGTGTCATACTGGTGGACTAGAGTGGCCAAGCTAGTTGTGTGCAGATGGAGGGGGGCAATGATGGAGGCTGGGTGTTTGGGCATGTCTGACGTTGACCAGATGGAATTGGGAAGGGATCTGATGGATGGGTAGAGTGCAAAGAATGCTGTGATGAGTTGGTACGTGGGGGCTCTGAACATGTTGACCAGGAGTTGAGGTGGGACGGTTGATTGTTGACATATGTTTTCCAGGATGGTGATAAGTTCACCTAGTGGGTAGTGTCCTGGGTGAGTTCCTACTAGGGACTGGAAGCTGAGTCTACATGCATTACTGTTGTTAGGGATGTCATCAGGTTCAAAGGCATTCGGTGAGGAGGGGGGGGGGGGAGGGTGGAAGTTTGTGATGCCCACCGGCGTGTAGATGGTTTGTGCAGTTTTGTTGGTTGGGAGTGGTTGGTCAGATTTGACTGGCTGCTTGGTTGGGGTGAGTGATGCATTGTTGGTTTGAAGGGCAATGATGACACTGTGGTACATGTGGGTCAAGGTGGCATGCATCTTAGTCAGGTGGCCAAGAATTTTGGTTGCATCTGCATTTTTCTTTTTAGTTGCTGACCTGGTTTTCCTTGTAGGGACAGTAGGTTGGGATGGAAGGATGGGGGGTATAGTGAAGCCAGCTGCTTTGCAACATTCTGCCCATGTTTGTGGCAGGTCCTGGACTGTTGGCCAGTCTAGGGGCTCTGGTGGAAATCCTGGGGGTGTGTGCAGGATTTTAGTGGAGTCAGTGAGTGCTGCAGGGGTAGTGAGGTGGTCCAGAAAATCCTGAATGAAACTGTTGAGATCTTCATCAGTTGGGGCCTGTGGGTGGGGAATAGGGATTGGTACTTGGGGTGCTCTAAATGCAAGATTGGTGTTAGGGCTAGAACAGATAACTGAGGTATGGCCATATCCACCACAATTCCAGCATGTAACGGGACTGTGGGTTGTTCTGTCTATTGATCTTCTTTTCTTTTGGGTTAGGCTGAGATAGATATGCTTCATCAGACAGGGTTGGTAGGAGTTCAGGGTCAGAGACAGAAGGAGGAGGAGGTTGTGGTGGGGATGGGGGAAGAGGAGTTGGAGGAGGAGGTGGAGGAGAAGGGGGAGGAGGAGGGGGAAGAGGAGGGGGAGGAGGAGGGGGAGGAGGAGTAGGAGAGGATGTGAGACGTTGCTTCCACTTTGATTTTCCTGCTGGAGCCAAATGATGGACCATGGTGTAGGGTTCAAGGTACCATGGGTCATCAGGTATTTTGGCCCCAAATTTCTAAAATGTCATCTCACCACGTCGGGTGTCGAGCACGGTGTGATACCGACGCGTATCTAACACAAATCCGATGTACATCTAACAAAATCTAATTCTGATTTATCCTAAAACTGTCTGTACGGGGGCGAATTCTGGTTTTCCGTTCGGCGCATCGAATGAGTCGCAGTTCGACAGAGAGAGATTCGAGTTTGTAATGCGTAATATGTACAGATTTTGCGTGGTTTACACTCGTTTTTCGAGTCTCACTCGGACCACTTGTATTCGATTGATTGAAGCCGCGCATTGTGCGGTTTTCGCAACCTCATTCACTATGGTCCGGTCATCCAAAGAAACCGCATGATCTCAAGCAGGCTTCTGCTTGACAGCAATATTTTTTCTGGATGGGGGTGCGGGCACCGCGTACCGGGTGCAGAGGGATCGAGCTGCTGACTCACTGAATGATCCCATGTGGCACGATCAGCCAAGCAACAACCCATCTGCGACTTGGTGGTTCCGTCAAAAAGACACTCCCATTTTTTTGTCACAGGGACAAGGAGTGGTTACAATAGATCAATCAATAGATCTCGATCTCAATCAATATATTTAATTTCAAATATATACACTTTAAATGCCACGAGTGGCAAAACTACCTCAAGCGAAAAAAAGAAACGAAGAGTCGAGCTGATGTCGTTGCTACACAGGTCCCCGTCCGAGCGGAAAAGAAGGACGACTCTTACACGTCCGAAGAGTTCGTCGCGTTTATGAAGATTGAGGCTCTCCGTATGGGCTCTGACAAAAAAGAACGGACGCTTGATGAATGGATCGAGTGGGCAGGCGCGCTGCGCATGAAAGCATCGAGTTGCAGAAAAGTAACAAAATGCAACGATAAAGTACCGCCTGCGCGTTTAAGTCGTTGAGAAAACTTCAAAGCCCCTCGAATCTTGTATCAAGAGCAAATGTATTAGTCGTTATGAACTCATGGCGAAGTTTACTAAGAATGACAAAACCGCCATGAGCTCGTTCGATAAACACGCACTTTCCGCGGAGTGCGGTGCCGTTAATTGCTCGAAGGAAGGTGTGAAATATGGCAAGGCGACCAAAGCATCTGACGCAATATCGAAGCGATGCGAAAGAATCCGCTAAGCGAAGGCGATTTTACTACTTCTGCTTGACACTCTTTTTGGTTTTATGAAGGGGGAATCGCTGGAATTCTCCTGTCCCGAATTACTTCTGCGATGAAGACTTCTTCTTTCTTCGACTTACACGAAACTTGAAAAATGTGAATCAAAGATGGAGAGTCCTTTTTCAGAGGTGTTCATGTGAACACGTTTAAAATAGGGATTGATTGATGGATGATTCTTATTTTTGTTGAAATAGTTGTTGTTCCCAAGATGGAGAGGTCTTTTCAGAGGTGTTTCATGTGAACACGTTTCTTCAGGCTTCTAATCTCGTAGCCTAACGCCCATCGGTTTGGAACAAAAAGCTAGGGAAGTAGTACTAGTATGACCTTTACATAAATAGTAATATATAGATATACATATATATAGAGCTTTGTCCAAAAGGCACTACTGGTCCTACAGGCTACCACCGGATGAGGATAGACGTATTGGAACAAAAAGTAGGGGAGTAGTAGTACTAGTATGACCCTTTTACATAAAGTTGTTACATAAAGTAGTTACATAAAGAGGTTCTTGCGAGGCATGGCCGGACAAGTCAGGGGGCCCTGGCACCTGGTGCCAGCATAGCAAAACTCTACCATGGAAACGAGACCGATAATGCTGTGCACTCAAAGCCGGCCTGGAGACTCAATAGCGTTGGTTCTGAAACGGATTGAGATGGAGAGAGAGAAAGACAAAAGAACAAAGACTCTCCAGAGAGAGATTAGCATGCCCATAGAGAGATGAGAGAGATTTATGGATGGGTATGAGCAAGAGGCAGCCTACAGTTGCCATTAGCTCTTGTGAGGCTGAGTATCAGGCCCTGTCTCAGGCTGCCAGGGAGGTGCAAGGGTTGAAGAAGTTGAGGGTGGATCTGGGTCTGCTTGTGATTTAGTACATTCAGGGTGGACACATAGGTCTCTGAGATGGGCCAATGACTGGCAGCTCCTCCTCGCAGCAAGCACATTGATGTTATTCATCACTACATAAGGAGCTGGTGAGGACGGGTCAGTCACTAGATGTTGCCTATGTTAACACCAAGGACAACTGTGCTGACCCCTTCACCAAGCCCTTGATCTTGCTGTGTTCTGGAGGTTTATGCGGATGCTTGGGATGACCGTTCTTCTAGGGTATATAATTTTTTTTTTTGTTACATCGGTTTCTTTGGTTATCATGTATGGCATTAGGTTCCTATTCCGGATCGGGTTTCTATACCGTTTTACCCATCTTTGATATTCGGCTTTCATCCTTTTCAACTTGGCAAATTTTGTTTTGCCGTGTTCATTCCTTCCTATAAACCTTTGGGTTTCCATTTGAAGTTCTCTCGATTTTTCGGAGGTCTTGATTTTTTTTTTTTTTTCAATCTGTTACTATAGTTCTATGTCACAGTGCCATAGGTGGAGAGAGATAGTATTGTATGTCACCTGTGTCATAGGTGGAGTGTCAGCATGAATTGCGGTGCTCTCACGCGTTTTATGACTGTGGGGACTACTACTATTTACTTCCTAGAACTATCGGTCCTGACAGTACTATGTCAGCTTACTGTTGACTGCGTCATCGGTTTTCTGACACGCGCTGTCTAACCTGTACCTGATCAGGTTCCAGGCTACCGCCCCCCTTTCCTCCGCTGGTGTCCCTTTATGGTTCCACTATCTTTGTAATATTTATTCTCTCCGCATTATAGATTGGCGTGCTGCACACATAAGTCCACTCCGGAGTGTATCCAGCTGATAGGGTCTCCTGTGCTTGTAACGTTATTCTCGTCTCCGTGTATAATTGGCGTCTGCTTCACGCAAGCATCTCTGTCCACTCTTGCAGTGTATTCAAGCTGATAGGTTATCGGGTCCTCATATACCACTGCTTTCAATGCTACTTCCTAGAGGCCTCCCGCCGGTTTGAGAAACTCCAATGAGTCAAATGGTCTTTCTTGGTCGCGCGGGATTGCAGTGGTCCTCATCAGCAATGGCTGCGACGAGTCCTTCCGACGGAGGATCCGGTTTCTCTTAATGATTGGCTAGATTTTTGTGCGCCAGCGGCCTCTGCTAACGTCATGAGAGCCTTCCCATCGTGGAAGTAACCCCCCCCAATCAATTCTCCAACTCTGCGGTTCCTTTGCTACTGTCCGACGGCTCTCTCCTGAGGTTGAGGGACGTTCTGATGCGTCTCTGTTGTGTCTTACTCAGATCATCGAGTACGCAAGGGCACCTCCGCCTCCAGCTGCCCGATTCAGCGATGATGTAGTGCAACTGATGATGATGATGATCTGCAGAGTGCTACGAGTGGTGACTTCGGTGGAGTTTACTCCCTAACTGGTACTCGTGTGTTTCACACTGCCACCGTCTCACCGGTGTATGAACCTTCATCGGCACCTGCGCTTGAGCCTTCCCCTGTGTATAAGCCTGAGCCCTCTTCTGCGCTCCTGCTTGCGCTCTTCCACCGGTCCACCCGGAGGTGTCACAAGCCCGTCTTTCTTGGATCGGTCTGCGCCTTTTACCATGCCTATGGAGCGTGGTCTCCTTGGCTACAATAATACTCGTGGCGTGCAGAAGCTGCTGCTTCAGCTGTCCGCACATCCTCTGATGGCACTTCGCAGGAGCCCCCTCCACCTCCGCTGGTGGAGATGCCACCTGTCCTGGCCCTCTGCCTCCTGTGCGTCCTTCGCTGTCATGCGAGTCTTGGGAGCATCTGATTACTGGAGGACCTCCTCTGCTTCCTGCAGTTGCAGGACTGTCGTCGTATCCGCCAGGAACACTCTGATGGGGAACCTTGAACCGCACTCTGTACGGTAGGATGGATATGGAGGCCACTCGGGCCAATTTTGATAGCAAGGGTCGCATTCGCGCGTGATGGCACTTTTGAGCTAGGTATCCAGTGCCGGGATTTCTAGGACAGGTTAAGCAGGGGATTAGTACTACTGCTGCTAATGTGGTGACCTTGGGGGATTGGGCGTTAGGAACAATGATCTGCGGGGTCTACAGTAATGGTTACCAGTCAGTCATGCAGGTTACAGTTACGAACGTCGTTCGTCAAGTGCCCCAACTTTCAGTCCTGTTCGTCCTGACTTCGAGCTAGTCTGAGTTGTCCGGTCCCTGCTGCAATCAGGAAACTTAGATGACCAGCGTGGTATGACGCTGGTCTTGCTGCTGGGTATTTCCTAAAGATTCGTGAGTCATTAGCCCCTAAGACCTCTGCTCCTGTTGCTGGGACTCGGCTTCTCATGGTGTGGTCTCTTGTAGATCCTGCACTGTCGGGATTCAGTGCACTGCCTGCCCGTCAGGAGTTAATGATTTAACCATGATGCTGCCAACATGACGGATGCCTGGTCAAGGTATACCAGGACTTTGCTACGCCCGGGATATCTTGTTGCATATCCGGAGCAGCAGTCTGATGCCCTTGGCCTCTCGTGTCCCTCTCTTGATGAAGAGTATCTTGAGTTGTCATGAGCCCTCATGAGCGGGTTGACGATTTCTTTCGTCGGGTTCGCGGTCTGTGCACTGACCTCCGCAGTGCTGGGTCCTCCACAGACTCAGCGTCACGCATGGGTATCATAGTTCAAGGTGCGAGTCTGCCCCGAGTCGAATCGCTGCGGATTAAGTATGGTGTCCTGCTGAAACCAGCAACCTGTTGAGTACTGGTCCTAGTACTGACGCTAGACATTCTGAACATAGCACTCCCCAGGAATGATGCCAGGCATCCTGGTTGGTCCCGGAACACTCCCCAGTTTCCTGCCAATGGCAATACCGCGGAAGCAGGGAACGGGTTCTCAGGGTTCCGTGTCTACCAAGAGGCGCCTGGAGTGTATTGGGGACCCCTGCCCCCATAAGGAGGGTCACTCGGAGGAACGATGCTGGACGAAGTACCCGCATCTGAAAAGGGCAAGGTGGTGCATCGCGTCGTGGACCGATGCTTGTTAACTTGGCCCTTCCAGCTGCGCTTACTCCAAAGCAACTGTCCCCTTGCAGGCTCAGATTGATGGGGTTGCTATGCAGAAGTAGGAGGTAAGCCCTGTCCTATTCTAAACGGGGTGATAACGTGGGGTGATACTGTCTGAGATTGAAAACACGGGGTGATAAACACGAGTAAGGGGTGATAAACACGAGTAAGGGTGATAAACTGGGTCCAGAGATTGTGTAATTAATCCAGATAAAACCCAAAAATATCGTATCTATGGATAAAAATAGATTACATTAATCCGCGGATTAATGTAATTCTATTTTTATCCTAGATACGAATTTTTGGTTTTTATCTGGATTAATTACACAATCTATCTGGACCCAGTTTATCACCCGTACTCGTGTTATCACCCGTACTCGTGTTATCACCCCGTGTTTTCAATCTCAGACAGTATCACCCACGACATCACCCCGTGTATTTTGGCCCAAATTTCTAAAATGTCATCTCACCGTGTCGGGGTCGAGCACGGTGTGATACCGACGCGTATCTAACACAAATCCTATGTACATCTAACAAAATCTAATTCTGATTTATCCTTAAACTGTCTGTACGGGGGCGAATTCTGGTTTTTCGTTCGGCGCATTGAATGAGTCGCTGTCGATAGAGATTCGAATTCGAACGCTGTAAAAGTACAGAATCCTTTGTTTACACTAGTTTTTTCGAGGCGCATGCGGAAAACAGTCGTCTAAGCAGGTTCTGCTTGACAACTCTATCGGGATTGTGAAGGGGAAACCGGGGCCCACGGAGTGGGGCATGGAATTGAGCTGCTGATCACTCCCACGCAATTAAAGGGGTCTGAAGACCACGTGTCGTATCAAGCAGGCTTCTGCTTGACAACTCTATCGGGATTGTGAAGGGGAAACCGCGGGGGCCCACGGAGTGGGGCAATGGAATGGCTGCTGACTCACTCCCACGCATATTAAAGGGGTCCTAAAGACCACGTGTCGTATCAAGCGGCTTCTGCTTGACAACTCTATCGGGATTGTGATAGGGGAAACCGCGGGCCCCACGGAGTGGGGCAATGGAATTGAGCTGCTGACTCACTCCCACGCATATTAAAGGGGTCCTGAAGACCACGTGTCGTATCAAGCAGGCTTCAGCTTGACAAACTTATCGGGATTGGTGAAGGGGAACCGCGGGCCCCACGGAGTGGGTCAATGGAATTGAGCTGCTGACTCACTCCCACGCATATTAAAGGGTCCTGAAGACCACGTGTCGTATAAGCAGGCTTCAGCTTTGACAACTCATCGGGATTGTGAAGGGGGAAACCGCGGGCCCCACGGAGTGGGGCAGTGAAATTCAGCTGCTGACTCACTCCCATGCATATGAAATGTCGGTGGTATTCAGATGATGACTCACTGCTTTATAAGCAGGCTTCTGCTTGACAAATCTATCGGGATTTTGTGAAGGGGAAACCGCGGGCCCACAGCGAGTGGGCAGTGGAATTCAGCTGAGAACTCACTGGCTGATCTCAATCAGATTAAAGGGCGAAGCGGTGTTGTACACACACAAACAACCTCTAAACAGATGTCTGCATATGCGGACTCTTCAAAATGCCTTTCCTAGAGAGAATCTTTCACACAAAAACACAAACAACCTCCTAAAACAGATGTCTGCATATGCGGACTCTTCAAAATGCCTTTCAAATAGAGAGAATCATTTCACACAAAAACAACCTCCTAAAACAGATGTCTGCATATGCGGACTCTTCAAAATGCCTTTCAAATAGAGAGAATCATTTCACACAAAAACACAAACAACCTCCTAAAAAAGATGTCTGCATATGCGGACTCTTCAAAATGCCTTTCAAATAGAGAGAATCATTTCACACAAAAAACAAACAACCTCCTAAAACAGATGTGCATATGCGGACTCTTCAAAATGCCTTTCAAATAGAGAGAATCATTTAACACAAAAACAACCTCCTAAAACAGATGTCTCGCATATGCGGACTCTTCAAAATGCCTTTCAAATAGAGAGAAATCAACACAAAAACACAAACAACCTCCTAAAACAGATGTCTGCATATGGCGACTCTTCAAAATGCCTTTCAAATAGAGAGAATCATTTCACACAAAAACAACCTCCTAAAACAGATGTCTGCATATGCGGACTCTTCAAAATGCCTTTCAATAGAGAGAATCATTTACACAAAACACAACAACTCCTAAAACAGATGTCTGCTATGCGGACTCTTCAAAATGCCTCTAAGGGGGGTACTGGCATCACGGCATTTTTGCAGGCACAAGTGAGCACGGTCATGCACATGTCCTCGACATCATGCCTGATGGTTTGGCAAGACGTCCGTTTGGCTTATTTATAAGGCGCAGATGCAGGAGCTGTGCTCGTTTACAAGGATGCGTTGCCGCTCGACTGCTCACTCAAGCTCGCACAGTATCTGGTGGAGCAGGGCTCGGAGTAGAGTAACCTCGTTGAGGAGAATGTGACAAGTTTGCTGCAAGCGTGCCGCTTGGGAAGGTGTGTGAGATAGAGTGCTCTGCCATGCATTCTCTGCTTTCAAATTAGAGAGAATCATTTCACACAAAAAAACACAAACCACCTCCTACAAACAGATGTCTGCCATATGCAGACCTTCAAAATGCCTTTTCAAGTAGAGAGAATCATTCACACAAAAAAAAACCACAAAACAACCTCCAAAACAGATGTCTGTCTGCATATGCGGACTCTTCAAAATGCCTTTCAAATAAGAGAATCATTCACACCAAAAAACAACCTCCTTAAAACCAGATGTCTGCATTTTGCGGACTCTTCAAACTGCCTTGCAAATAGAGAGAATCATTTCACACAAAAACACAAACAAGCTCTTAAAAAAGATGTCTGCATATGGGACCTTCCACAAATGCCTTTCAAATAGAGAGAAATCATTTAACACAAACACAAACAACCTCCTTAAAACAGATGTCTGATATGCAGGACTCTCCAAATGACTTCAAATAGAGGAGAAATAATTTCACACAAAAACAACCTCCTAAAATAGATGTCTTGCATATGCGGGGCATCTTCAAAATGCCTTTCAAATAGAGAGAATCATTTAACACAAAAACACAAACAACCTCCTAAAACAAGATGTCTGCATATGCGACTCTTCAAAATGCCTTTCAAATAGAGAGAATCATTTCACACAAAAAACCAACCTCCTAAAATAGATGTCTGCATATGTCGGACTCTTCAAAATGCCTTTCAATAGAGAGAATCATTTAACACAAAAACACAAACAACCTCCTAAAACAGATGTCTGCATATGCGGACTCTTCAAAATGCCTTTCAATAGAGGAATCATTTCACACATAAACACAAACAACCTCCTAAAACAGATGTCTGCATATGCGGACTCTTCAAAATGCCTTTCAAATAGAGAGAATCATTTAACACAAAAACACAAACAACCTCCTAAAACAGATGTCTGCATATGCGGACTCTTCAAAATGCCTTTCAAATAGAGAGAATCATTTCACACAAAAACACAAAAACCTCCTAAAACAGATGTCTGCATATGCGGACTCTTCAAACTGCCTTTCAAATAGAGAGAATCATTTCACAAAAAACACAAAACCTCCTAAAACAGATGTCTGCATATGCGGACTCTTCAAATGCCTTTCAATAGAGAGAATCATTTCACACAAAAACACAAACAACCCTCCTAAAACAGATGTCTGCATATGCGGACTCTTCAAAATGCCTTTCAAATAGAGAGAATATTTCAACAAAGACACAAACACAACCTCCTAAAAAAAGGATGTCTGTATAGGGACTCTCAAAAAGGCTTTCAAATAGAGAGAATCATTTCACACAAAAAACAAAAAAAACCTCTAAACGGATGTCTGCATATGCGGGACTCTTCAACATGCCTTTCAACTAGAGAGAATCATTAACACAAGATAAACACCAAACAACCTCCTAAAAACAGAGGTATGCATATGCGGACTCTTCAAACTGCCTTCAAATAGAGAGATCATTTCACAAAACACAAACAACCTCCTAAAACAGATGTCTGCATATGTGGACTCTTCAAAATGCCTTTCAAAAAGAGAGATATTTCAACAAAAAACAAACAAACCTCTAAAACAGATGTCTGCATATGCGGACTCTCAAAATGCCTTTCAAATAGAGAGAATCATTCAAAAAAACACAAAAAAACCTCCTAAAACAGATTTTGTCTGCATATGCGGATCTTCACAAATGCCTTCAATAGAGAGAATCATTTCACACAAAAAACAACCTCCTAAAACAGAGATGTCTGCATTTGCGGACTCTTCAAAAACCTGCCTTTCAAATAGACGAGAATCATTTCACACAAAACACAAACAAGCTCCCTAAAACAGATGTATTCTGCATATGCGGACTCTTCAAAATTGACTTTAAAATAGAGAGAATCATTTAACACAAAAACAACAAAACAACCCCTTAAAACAGAGTCTGCATATGCAGACTCTTCAAAATGCCTTTCAAATAGAGAGAATCATTCAACACAAAAACAACCTCTAAAACAGATGTCTGCATATGCGGACTCTTCAAAATGCCTTTCAAATAGAGAGAATCATTTAACACAAAACACAAAAAAACTCTAAAACAGATGGTCTGCATATGCGGACTCTTCAAAAATGCCTTTCCCAATAGAGAGAATCATTTCACCATACAAAAACAAACAACCTCCTAAAACAGAGTGTCTTGGCATATTGCGGAACTCTTCAAAAATGCCTTTCAAAATAGAGGAGAATCATTTTTTAACACAAAAACACAAACAAACCCCTAAAACAGATGTCTGCATATGCAGGACTCTTCAAAATGCCTTTAAACTAGAGAGAACTATTTCCACACAAAACACAAACAAACCTCCTAAAAGATGTTGAATATGCGGACTCTTCAAACTGCCTTTCAAATAGAGAGAATCATTTCACACAAAAAACAACCCCTAAAAAGATGTCTGCATATAGGGACCTATTTCAAAATGCCTTTTCAAATAGAGAGAATCATTTCACACAAAAACACAAACAACCTCCTAAAACAGATGTCTGCATATGCGGACTCTTCAAAATGCCTTTCAAATAGAGAGAATCATTTCACACAAAAACACAAACAACCTCCTAAAACAGATGTCTGGCATATGAGGCACTCTCAAATGCCTTTCAAATAGAGAGAATCATTACCAAAGACACAAAACACACATCCGAAAACGATGTCTGTATATGCGGGACTCTTAAAAGGGCCTTCAAATAGAGAGAATCATTCACACAAAAAACACAAAACAACCTCCTAAAACAGATGTCGGATATGCGGACTCTTCAAACTGCCTTTCAAATAGAGAAGCAATCATTTAACACAAAAACAAACCTCCTTAAATAGATGTCTGCATCTGTTGACTCTTCAAAAGCCTTTCAAATAGAGAGAATTATTCACACAAAACACAAACAAAAGCTCCTAAAACGATGTCTGAATATGTGGACGCTTCAAAATGCATTTCAAAATAGAAGAGAATCATTTCACACAAAAAACCAAACAACCTCCCTATAAATTGATGTCTGCATAGGCGACTCTTCAAACTGCATTTTAAAATAGAGAGAATCAGTTCACACACAAAAACAAAACAACCTCGAAAACAGAGTCTGCATAGGCGGACTCTTCAAAATGCCTTTCAAATAGAGTAGAATCATTTCAACAAAAAACACCTCATTAAAACAGATGTCTGCATATGCGGACTCTTCAAAAATTGCCTTTCAAAATAGGAGAATTTCATTTAACACAAAACCACCAAAAACCTCCTAAAAACAGATAAAATTTTTTTTTGTCTGCATATGCGCGGACTCTTCAAAATGCCTTCAATAGAGAGAAAATCATTTCACACAAAAACACAAACAACATTCCTAAAAACAGATTGTCCTGCATATGCGGACTCTTCAAATGCCTTTCAAATAGAGAGAACTCATTTCACACAAAGACACAAACAACCCTCCTAAAACAGATGTCTGCATATGCAGACTCTTCAAAATGCCTTTCAAATAGAGAGAATCATTCACACAAAAACACAACCCTCCTAAAATAGATGTCTGCATATGCGGACTCTTCAAAATGCCTTTCAAATAGAGAGAATCATTTAACACAAAAACACAAACAACCTCCTAAAACAGATGTCTGCCTATGCGGACTCTTCAACTGCCTTTCAAATAGAGAGAATCATTTCACACAAAAACAACCTCCTACAACAGATGTCTGCATATGCGGACTCTTCAAACTGCCTTTCAAATAGAGAGAATCATTTAACACAAAAACACAAACAACCTCCTAAAACAGATGTCTGCATATGCGGACTCTTCAAACTGCCTTTCAAATAGAGAGAATCATTTCACACAAAAACACAAACAACCTCCTAAAACAGATGTCTGCATATGCGGACTCTTCAAAATGCCTTTCAAATAGAGAGAATCATTTCACACAAAGACACAAACAACCTCCTAAAACATATGTCTGTATATGCGGACTCTTCAAAATGCCTTTCAAATAGAGAGAATCATTTCACACAAAAACACAAACAACCTCCTAAAACAGATGTCTGCATATGCGGACTCTTCAAACTGCCTTTCAAATAGAGAGAATCATTTAACACAAAAACAACCTCCTAAAACAGATGTCTGCATATGCTGACTCTTCAAAATGCCTTTCAAATAGAGAGAATCATTTCACACAAAAACACAAACAAGCTCCTAAAACAGATGTCTGCATATGTGGACTCTTCAAAATGCCTTTCAAATAGAGAGAATCATTTCACACAAAAAAACAAACAACCTCCTAAAACAGATGTCTGCATATGCGGACTCTTCAAAATGCCTTTTCAAATAGAGAGAATCATTTCACACAAAAACAACAAACAACCTCCTAAAAAGATGTCTGCATATGCGGACTCTTCAAAATGCCTTTCAAATAGAGAGAATCATTTCACACAAAAACAACCTCCTAAAACAGATGTCTGCATATGCGGACTCTTCAAAATGCCTTTTCAAATAGAGAGAATCATTTAACACAAAAACAAACAACCTCCTAAAACAGATGTCTGCATATGCGGACTCTTCAAAATGCCTTTCAAATAGAGAGAATCATTTCACACAAAAACACAAACAACCTCCTAAAACAGATGTCTGCATATGCGGACTCTTCAAACTGCCTTTCAAATAGAGAGAATCATTTAACACAAAAACACAAACAACCTCCTAAAACAGATGTCTGCATATGCAGACTCTTCAAAATGCCTTTCAAATAGAGAGAATCATTTCACACAAAAACAACCTCCTAAAATAGATGTCTGCATATGCGGACTCTTCAAAATGCCTTTCAAATAGAGAGAATCATTTAACACAAAAACACAAACAACCTCCTAAAACAGATGTCTGCATATGCGGACTCTTCAAACTGCCTTTCAAATAGAGAGAATCATTTCACACAAAAACAACCTCCTAAAACAGATGTCTGCATATGCGGACTCTTCAAAATGCCTTTCAAATAGAGAGAATCATTTAACACAAAACACAAACAACCTCCTAAAACAGATGTCTGCATATGCGGACTCTTCAAACTGCCTTTCAAATAGAGAGAATCATTTCACACAAAAACACAAACAACCTCCTAAAACAGATGTCTGCATATGCGGACTCTTCAAAATGCCTTTCAAATAGAGAGAATCATTTCACACAAAAACACAAACAACCTCCTAAAACAGATGTCTGCATATGCGGACTCTTCAAACTGCCTTTCAAATAGAGAGAATCATTTCACACAAAAACAACCTCCTAAAACAGATGTCTGCATATGCGGACTCTTCAAAATGCCTTTCAAATAGAGAGAATCATTTCACACAAAGACACAAACAACCTCCTAAAACAGATGTCTGCATATGCGGACTCTTCAAACTGCCTTTCAAATAGAGAGAATCATTTCACACAAAAACAACCTCCTAAAACAGATGTCTGCATATGCGGACTCTTCAAAATGCCTTTCAAATAGAGAGAATCATTTCACACAAAAACAACCTCCTAAAACAGATGTCTGCATATGCGGACTCTTCAAAATGCCATTCAAATAGAGAGAATCATTTCACACAAAAACAACCTCTAAAACAGATGAAGGGATTAATATGCGGAAAACTATGGAGACGTCAACCAGGCTTCTGCTTGACATATACCCTATTGGATTTATGAAGGCAGGGGTGGGCCCCGCAGAGCGGGGCAGAGGGATTCAGCTGCGGACTCACTAGTTACGGCATCCCATTTCGTCACACCAAATCACCCGGAAGACTCACACCCATTTCTGACAATATTTTGACACATGTTCGACTGTACATCGCTACACCCTGAATCGCTTTCAGACTGATTGATTCCATTCCACCCAACAAAAAAGAGGTGTCGTCTTCGTATCTGGATGCCTCTGTTGGGTTCACGGTTTTCAATCGTTTCACAATTTTCCAGAGCGATGCCAAGAGTGTTGTGTGGAAATCCACCTTGACCCAACAGTGATCACGACCTAGCACATATGCTTTTTCGCAACATTCGGGAGTCATGATGAAATTCATATGCTGTGGATGCACAGGGTTGAAGTGCGACAATTGCAGCAACTTGACGAGACTGTATCCACATTCCTTGAATTGAGGAGCAGAAATGAACTCGTCGGCTATATCCTCGCCGAAAGGGTGCATGTCCTCCACGGACATTATTTCCCCGCGAGAAGATGAAGAAACAGAAGTCGATGATTGATTGATATTAATTGTGAGTTGCTCGCAATTGCCGATTGCATTGGTGGATGCACCGAAGCTGTTGTTCACATTGAATTTGTGCTTGTTTTGCAATGTCAACAACTCGCTTTGAAGTTCGCTTATCTGCTTCTCCAACAGAGCCACGCGCTTTTCGATGTCCGCATTGTCAAACATGCCAGAAGGGTGCGTCCGCTGCTTGTGCGACCACTTAGACTGGCGAGTGCTGAACTGCTTGTCACACAACTCACACATGTACAAAACAGACTTCTGCATGTCTCTTTAGTGTTTTTAGGCACGAATTCTTATGCACAAGTGGTGCTGAGGGGTGATGCATGGGTAAATTCTCCGGAAGAATTCTGCAGTTCTTATTTTTTGTAATAATTCTTGTTCCCAAGATGGAGAGCCTTTTCAGAGGTGTTCATGTGAACACGTTTAAAATAGGGATTGATTGATTGATGGATGGATTGATGATTCTTATTTTTTTGTTGAAATAGTTGTTGTTCCCAAGATGGAGAGTCTTTTCAGAGGTGTTCATGTGAACACGTTTAAAATAGGGATTGATTGATGATTCTTTTTTTTTGTTTCGGTCCAGAGGTTTTTTACTATTCCGCTGACTGTAGAAAAACGAGTGTAAACAAAATGGATCCCTGCAACTTACATTACAGCTTACAGATGTCCCACTCAAGGTACATTTCCATTGATGTTGAAGCCTGTGCCACCGGGCGAGGTCACAACGATCGCTCTCCATGCCAAGTAGCGGTTGTTGACGATGACGGGACGCTTCTGCTCAACGAGGTCATTTGTGTGCATGACATTTACGATCCGATGACTTCCCTGACAGGTGTTACGCGCGAGCAGATTCTTGCTGGCAAGCCTGTCGATGAGGTCCGGGAATCAGTCATTCAGATTCTGTGCCCTCGCACAAGCATCATAGTTGGCTGCCGACCCCAGGGAGATGTCAAATGGATGCAGCTGGAAGAAGGTATTCACTTTGCATCCATTGTCGATTTGTCTGACCTGCTCAAGGCATGGAACGATCGTTACAAGAATTACAACTTTTTTTCCCTCCGAAAGATGGCGTATGGTCTTCTTGGTACGACGATTCAAGATGCGGCCCATTCTCCTGTGATTGACGCCCAGATTTCACTCGAAATCTACAGGAAGCATGCATCAGATCCTGTTAGGATGAAATCTGCCATCAAGAAGCTGAGTAGGATGACCTTTAAAAGGGAGTTCCCTGAAGATATGGGGAAGAAGTGATTGTTGGCGATATCTGCTCGTACAAATTCAACCCCAAGAAATGTTTTTGCGGCCAGCCAACTTTTGCCTAGATTCTCCTATATTCACTATCAGTATTGGGATGATCACTTACACGAATGTGATTATTTCATCATGGGTGCACCTGAAACAACGATGTATCGCTTTCAAGATTTGATTACAGTCAACGGAGCATAATCATGATGTCGGAGGGCTGTTGTTGATGCTGCAGGGCGCTCCTCTTCACGCTCCACCCTGGCAAATAGTGTTAAAATCCAAAGCAAACAGCGGAAAACTGTCGCATCCACACATCCATTCATGACACGCGGATGTGGTGGCGGATTCTCGTCACTCATCACTCGTCCTCGAATATTTTGTAATTAGTGCGATTAGGAACTACATAGGGATCTTTGTTAGACAATATTCTATATTTTGTTTGTTCATTTATAGGCATGAAATTGCGTTTCTTACCCCAATATTTTAACTTAATATCTAATAATTCTTTTTCATCTTGTTTAGTCCGTCGTTCCGGTAATCCATAGTAATTTATTTTGGCTTTATCCCTCAGTGCAAGCCGTTTTAATTCGTAGTCTTCTTTCTCTTGTTGATTCCGTCGTTCCGGTAATCCATTGTAATCGCTTCTGAGTGCATGCCTCAGTGCAAGCCGTTTTAATTCGTCGTCTTCTTCCTCTTTTTTGTTTTTACTCTGTGTTGGTAATCCATAATTTCTTCTGTTTTCATTTTGTTCACCCCAAGTTGCAAACCGAAGAGCTTCTTTAGCTTTGGCATTTGCATTTGCATTTGCATTTGCATTGGATCTGGCATTGGATTTGCCATTTGTGTAATGACCTTGTGAGGCATTGGCACCCCAACCTCCATTCTGATTTTTTACATTTTTTGGTTTGGTGAACGGAACGAACATCATGCGATCGTCCTTACACTTCATTTTAATGAACAATGAGCCTTTATCGCCCTCATAGAGAACGCGTTTGACACCATCATTGCATACAGCGTGCGTTTTCGTGTTCGTCTTATTCTTATTCTTATTCTTATTGTTATTGTTATTGTTTACATTGGATCCTCCTTTCCATCCCTTGTAGGAGTTAAACAAGGAGACCCCCTATCCCCACTCCTATTCGGTCTGTTCATTGATAGAATTGAATCGTTCCTCCAATCCAAGCTCCCAAATGTAGGGGCTGAGCTTAGGGGAAAGATTCTGCAACTGTTACTTTATGCTGATGACCTAGCTATAATGGCAGAATCCCCGGCAGATATGCAAGCGATGCTTGACTGTCTGAGAGATTTCTGTGAGGCTACTAAGATGGCTGTGAATATAAAGAAAACTGAGATTGTCGTTTTCAACAAGCAATTCTGTGATGAGGCCCGCATGGATCCTGATTACAAATTTGTCTATGATGGAGCACAACTTTCTACAAAGTTATCTTTTATCTACTTGGGATCCCTCTTTGTGGATGGTGACTCAAGCAATCGTGCAAAAGCTGCTTTTTCTAGTATGCTCACTAAGGCCCAAAAGGCACACCACATGCTCCGTAGGCGATGCCATACTATGGAGATATACAATATTGATATTCTCACCCACCTGTTTGATTCTCTTGTACAACCTATCCTGAATTTTGGCTGTGAGGTGTGGGCTCCTTCTATTCTGAACAACACACTTATCTCAAATGACCATGCTTGTGAGAAATGGCATAGAGGTATACTTAAACAAATGTTGGGTGTTTGCCAATCTACTACATCTAATATTATCATGGAAGAGCTGGGTAGAACCCCGTTGTGTTTTGCTTGGCTTAAACAAGCTTTGCGCTTCTGGAACAAGACCATACATAAAGAACCTGAGGATCTCATTAGAATGGCTCTTGAGGAATCTTTTGACTCCAACACTGGCTGGGTTCATGACTTGCGTTGTGCTCTCCACAAGCTAGGATCCAGTGAAAACATCAACATTTTGGAGGCTGTCGATGTCGAAGGTATTATGTCTGAAGTTTTTGAGTCATGGAGGTTTAAGTACCCAAGTGACACCAATGCAGTTAGAGACATCCCTGATGAGAGGAGGGTTGGCTTTAAACGCCTCCGATACCAAAAATGGTTCGCAGCCAACAGCAATGATGAGAATGGCTTGATTCCCTTTACATCCGCCTTACATAAGCAGGATCAGATTCGTTCTATAGCACAGTTTAGAATGGGTTCCCATTGGCTGAACACAGAAAGAATGAGGGTGGTGGATAGAGCACACATCCCTCGCTCAATGAGACACTGTCAAATGTGTGGGTTCCAAAAACCTGAGGATGAAATGCATATGTTCGAGTGCCCTTTTTATAATGATATTCGCCTCCGCTACCAGAAGCTGTTTACAGATATT
Organism: Chlamydomonas sp. ICE-L; assembly: GCA_013435795.1. NCBI lineage: Eukaryota > Viridiplantae > Chlorophyta > Chlorophyceae > Chlamydomonadales > Chlamydomonadaceae > Chlamydomonas > Chlamydomonas sp. ICE-L. The sequence continues at coordinate 1,603,253 of JACBWV010000099.1, forward strand.
TATAGGCATGTCCATGAGGATACCAACTTAACCGTATGGAATGTGGAATTCTGCGATTCCACATTCAGAACCTTTATGAATGGAAATGGCACTAAGTCTTTTTGGAGCAACCTAGCCGACTATCTTTCTACTTGTAGAAGAGCAAGACAGGAAGCCCTGGACTGCTTAGTGGCACCGTAATTTATCATCCCTTTTTTTCTTCTTCTTGTGACTTCTCATTTGTTAGCTTCTTACCTCCGCCACTGTAAGTGGTTGAGATCTGGGTCCGGCTCTAAGGGGTTTAATACCTACGCCACCAAAACGGTGGTTGGGAGTTTGGTTTGTTTGTTCTCGACACACCCCTGATGTAATGGGGTTTTTTGCTTTGTGGGTGCTTTTTCTTTTTGTTTAAAGCACAGAGTCTCATACACCCTCGCGGTGTCAAGTAGACTTTAACATGTAATGTAATGTAATGTAATGTAATGTAATGTAATGTAATAGATCGATCGGTTTTGGTTATATATTCTAACACATTTTTAGTTTTTAGGAGATAATGGGCGTTCCTGCCTCCCGGCCGATTTTTTTAAATTTCTAATCAGGATTTAGAGCCTCCTGAAAGACTCGCTAGCTTGAGACATCAGCACAAAAGGAATCACAAATCCGCTCCATACCATGTTTCGCAACCAGTCAAAATCGGCCGGGAGGCAGGAACGCCCATTAGATCTCAGTGTTGGCACTCACTCACTCACGCATGCCGCAGCCACACCTTACGCAACCGCATTCACTGTGGTCCGGTACTAAAAAAAAACAGTCTTGCCCGATAAAACGATATTGCCCGATAAAACGATAAGTGAGCCGTCGTATTTTTAGATTTACTTAAGAAACAATCATCAGAATTTATAAACAATGATTGACAAGTCTCTACTACTTATCTGCATCGCTACCGTCGCTCTTATTTACATAGTTCGACTGAAGACTGAGCGCGCTCGAAAGAAGGCAGATGCTGCTCGAGTGAATAGCCTGGAGACTGAGATTGAGACTGAGCGCGATCGACAGAAGGCAGATGCTGCTCGACTGAAGATTGAGCTTGAGAATGCTCGAATGAAGAGTGAGCTTAAGACTGAGCGCGCAGAAGCGCTTGAGAAGCAACTGAGGTACGAGCTGTCAAGCATGACTATCGAGCTATGGAATTCCCTGAACGATCATGACAGGCGTCTCAATGAGGATCTTTGCAAACAATACGGAATCCCCTTCCCCAACATGCAGGAGTCGTCCGATCCAGATTCAACCGAACAGGATGGCGAACGAACCCTATGATAATTTTTAATTTCAGAATTTAGAGCCTCCGGAACGACTCATACAAATTCAAAAAGACACTCCCTGGAGTGTCACATGGACAAGGAGCGGGACAAGGAGTGGGACAAGGAGAAGAATGGGCGGATGCAACTGGTTACAATATAGCTATCAATCAATATATCTCCATCTCTATCTCCATCCCCCACCTCATCAACCTCCAGCCCCACCCGCCGCCATGCTAAGTGGGCATACACCACAGTTACAGGCTCCGAATGTAGTCGAGTGATCGACTGTCAAAACTGCATTTGCAGGGCAATCCCTGCAATTCACCAGCAAAGGGAGCGGCATACCAAACATCTCCAGAATTAGGACACGAAAATCTGGAGATGACGAGTGCTTCAAATCTCGCAGTCGAACCCCTTCTCTGTCGACATCCTCACCACCATCCTCGTCGATGATGCAAAAGTTGCCATGCTTTATGTACGGCAAACTTCCTACATACTCGAACTCCATGCACATTTGAGTTCGGAGCCGAATCTTGATAGACCCTTTCTCCTTCATAGCCATCTTCAGTGCCTGCGAACATGGGTGGATGTTTGGTTTCGCAGCCAGAACAATCTTCGCAATCAATTACTGGATAATGCTTTCGCAGGTGGAGCCATAGAGCTAGAAAGCCAGCGCAATCCGAACGCGAACTTCGCAAATACTAGCAGCAATGAAAGTAACCATGACTGGATAATGCTTTCACAGGTGGAGCAATAGAGATAGCAAGCCTCGCAAATACTAGCAGCCATGAAAGTAACCATGACTGGATAATGCTTTCGCAGGTGGAGCAATAGAGATAGCAAGCCTCGCAAATACTAGCAGCCATGAAAGTAACCATGACTGGATAATGCTTTCGCAGGTGGAGACATAGAGCTAGCAAGACAGCGCAATCAAAACTCGAGCTTCGCAAATACTAGCAGCCATGAAAGTAACCATGACTGGATAATGCTTTCGCAGGTGGAGCCATAGAGCTAGCAAGCCTCGCGAATACTAGCAGCAATGAAAGTAACCATGACTAGATCTCGATGACTGCTACTATTGAACTCACACTCGGAATCAGCTTTCAGAGTTCGCTGGATGCGCCCGAACACACTGAGTTCGTGAGAGAAGAATTGGAGTACTTCGGTACTTGGTTAAGATTGACATGCCTGGGTGTGGCGTGGCCAGGGTTCGTATTTTTCGAGGCGCATGGGGACACGTGTCGGATATGACTTGTTTACACTCGTGGTTCGAGGCGCATGGGGACACGTGTCGTCTCAAGCAGACTTCTGCTTGACAACTATGTCGGGAGTATGAAAGATGAATCGCGGGACCCACGGAGGGGGGCAGGGGAATTCAGTTGAGGACTCGTGTGAAGATTCGAGGCGCGCGAAAACACATTGGATTACGCATTGGATTACGCATTGGATTACGCATTGGATTACGCATTGATCGAGAGTTGGGACGCGCGTCATCATGAGGATTTAGTCGACGACAAGGGTTTCGTGTGCGACTCAAACAAACGAGTGTAAGAAACGCAAAAGACGTACAGATTACGTGTGTCATGAATGTACGGACGGGGGGATGCGACAGCCGCCATGGTATGTGTGTGAGCGAATGATTATGGACGGGGGGGATGCGAAAGCCGTCGTGTGTCATGTAAGGATGCGGGGGGGGGGGGGCGGTGTGCGCTGCTGACACACGTGCCGCTCGACATCCATTTAGGGTTTTGAGATGGGGGGACGGATCTAGGGAGGTGTTACAGGATGATGAGTGACGGAATCAAATCCACTGGCTGACCAAGACTTCTTCAGACGATCACCGCGACATGGCATGACAGAGATTGAGTGTTGGTTGGGTTATTTATTTGTTTGTAAAAGCTTCTCTACGATTTTGAAGGTTTAAGGGAGCATAACTGCTAGTGACCGTTATTACAATTGTAAACACAAACAACTGAACAAAAAAGACTGGATAGATCGCACACAATGAACTCGTCGAGGAAGGTGACGAAGTTCGTCACGCCAACAAACCAAAATGGAGACAAGGGGATTTCAACGTTGTCAAAGAAGCGATACTTCGAGATGGAAGAGAGAGTGAAGATGATACTGGGGGGTAAATTACAGGAAGAGGCGGGCATGGTCATGAAGGCGATGCGTGAGATCATGAAGTTCGACCCGAATGTATCAAGGTACAGTGAGGAGGTCAGGGAGGCGCTTGAAGAGAACTCAAGGAAGTGGAGGCAACGGAATAAGGACGAGAAAAATGCGGTAAGATTAAATTATGGTTTAGAAGTTTTATAAAGAGGTCAAGTAAGATTTTTCATGCCTCACCCTCAAGCTTCTCCAGATTGCGATGTCTCAAAGCAGACACCTTTTTGAAAATCTCTGTTGGTTTTTATGACGGGAGTGGAATCAGCATGCTAATTGGAACCTGACTCAATAGAAAACGGTGGTATGATGATGAGTTGTGTCAAGCAGACGCCTGCTCGAGGAAAAAAACTATTGGTAAGATTGATGTATATTAATATTACTATATAATATTTGTTTCACTTGTTTCATCAAAAAAGGAAGTCTATATAGGAGAAGAAAACTAAGAATAGTTTTGATTTTGGTGACACTAGTGAAACAAAACAAAACAAAACAAAATCACAAACAAACAGATTGGATGTGATTCGATGACGGAGGACGTCGTCTAGAGGTGTTGGTGTCTCCTTGGTGTATTGGTGTCGTCTGCTTTTTTTAGAATCGAGGGCAGCATGCTAATTGGAACCTGACTCAATAGAAAACGGTGGTATGATTATGAGTTGTGTCAAGCAGACGCCTGCTCGAGGAAAAAACTATTGGTAAGATTGATGTATATTAATATTACTATATAATATTTGTTTCACTTGTTTCATCAAAAAAGGAAGTCTATATAGGAGAAGAAAACTAAGAATAGTTTTGATTTTGGTGACACTAGTGAAACAAAACAAAATCACAAACAAACAGATTGGATGTGATTCGATGACGGAGGACGTCGTCTAGAGGTGTTGGTGTCTCCTTGGTGTGTTGGTGTCGTCTGCTTTTTTTAGAATCGAGGGCAGCATGCTAATTGGAACCTGACTCAATAGAAAACGGTGGTATGATTATGAGTTGTGTCAAGCAGACGCCTGCTCGAGGAAAATACTATTGGTAAGATTGATGTATATTAATATTACTATATAATATTTGTTTCACTTGTTTCATCAAAAAAGGAAGTCTATATAGGAGAAGAAAACTAAGAATAGTTTTGATTTTGGTGACACTAGTGAAACAAAACAAAACAAAACAAAATCACAAACAAACAGATTGGATGTGATTCGATGACGGAGGACGTCGTCTAGAGGTGTTGGTGTCTCCTTGGTGTGTTGGTGTCGTCTGCTTTTTTTAGAATCGAGGGCAGCATGCTAATTGGAACCTGACTCAATAGAAAACGGTGGTATGATTATGAGTTGTGTCAAGCAGACGCCTGCTCGAGGAAAAAACTATTGGTAAGATTGATGTATATTAATATTACTATATAATATTTGTTTCACTTGTTTCATCAAAAAAGGAAGTCTATATAGGAGAAGAAAACTAAGAATAGTTTTGATTTTGGTGACACTAGTGAAACAAAACAAAACAAAACAAAATCACAAACAAACAGATTGGATGTGATCCGATGACGGAGGACGTCGTCTAGAGGTGTTGGTGTCTCCTTGGTGTATTGGTGTCGTCTGCTTTTTTTAGAATCGAGGGCAGCATGCTAATTGGAACCTGAATCAATAGAAAACGGTGGTATGATTATGAGTTGTGTCAAGCAGACGCCTGCTCGAGGAAAAAAACTATTGGTAAGATTGATGTATATTAATATTACTATATAACATTTGTTTCACTTGTTTCATCAAAAAAGGAAGTATATATAGGAGAAGAAAACTAAGAATAGTTTTGATTTTGGTGACACTAGTGAAACAAAACAAAACAAAACAAAATCACAAACAAACAGATTGGATGTGATTCGATGACGGAGGACGTCGTCTAGAGGTGTTGGTGTCGTCTGCTTTTTTTAGAATCGAGGGCAGCATGCGTCACAGAAGAAAACGGAGCCAGACCCAAGCAGCGCAGGCCGGCCGACCGACTCTTTCATATTGACACAACTTCAGACACATAGACCTCATGCACAGACTCGCGAACGCACGCACGGTAAATCGAAACAACGTTCATGGATGCACATACAGCTAGGGACATCATCATCGGAGGGTGCTTAAAGGACTACCTGTATGAATGCATACATCAACACAACTAAAATCAACACAACTAAAATCAACACAACGACATGGCATCCTACGAAGAGTTGCAGAAGCTCAGCGCGTGGCTGAAGAGATCTGAGGTGAGTGTGGGAAGAACAGTATTGATGCCCATGACTGATTTGAAGGCGCCTAAACACAAGCATTTAGGAAAAGCGAAGTGGGGATGGGCCGAAGCGGACGCGTACGCGAACAACAACCCAACACACAAGGCATGGGGAATGTTGTTGGATGGATTGGTTGTGATCGACGCGGACGACGCAGAGACAGTGCAGTGGTTGGAGAGGATGGAAGATGAAGATGGTGAGGTGGGTGAGGCCATGCAGAGGTGTGCCATTCAAGAGACTAGGAAGGGACGTCACTACATGTTCTTGCGCCCGACATGGGCAGACGAGGAGGGGTACTATGACGGTGCACGACAAGTCGATGATGATGCAAGGAAGGTTGATATGAAGAGCATGTGCCGGACAGGGACCAGGGGTCTGCTGTCTGTTGCGCCCACTGAGGGGAAGGCATGGAAGGAGGGAAGGGCTCCGTGGGAGCTGGAGTCGATACCGTACATTCCAAAGGCGCTGATGGAGAGGGTGGCGGTGGCGAAGAAGAAGAATAAAAGGACGAGTAAGGGAGCGGCGGGATACTCAAAGGCAAAGGTGGAAAACACATCACCAACAACAAAGGAGGTAGAGCAGGGGATAATGATGCCGACAAGCTTCATGGAGAGCACGCATGTAGAGAAGATTCTACTGCTCCTAGGAAAAAACAGGTGGGATTCCAGAGACACATGGCGAGGAGTGGCGACGGCATTGAAGAACGAGTACAGCGAGGCGTACAAGGCGCTATGGAAAAAAATGTCCAAGGTGTCGCCAAGATACGATGAGGAGGCCGCAGAGAAGCTATGGGAGACAGTGGGAAGGCACGACTATGACGGGCCGAAGATGACAATGAAGTCGGTGGTCAAGTGGGCCGGTGAGGACGACCCGTACGGGTACGCGGTGTACAGAGCGTCTTCGATCCCCAAACTAGTGAAGGATAATTGGGACAAAGGGGACCGAGGTCTTGGGCAGATCGTGCACTATCTGCTGAACGGGACCGTGAAGAAGACGGGGAAAGGAAGCACCGAATATTACATCTTCCAGGAGGACACGTGCAGGTGGGACAAGGTGGAGGAGGGGTGGGTGAAGAACGTGGCGAGCAAGGTCTTGGAAGGGATGCTGCGGGACGTCAACTTGTGGATATCGACACAGGCCGCGCAGATGTTGTGCATAGGAGTGGTGGGGGCAGGGGAAAAGGAGGAACAAGAAGACTCCAGGAGCAAAGCGGATCTGGATGCGAAGAAGAAGAAAGTGGCCACACTGATCAATTACGTGATGTCTTACCGCGGAGTGACGAACGCGATGGCCTTCGCGGGACCACTGCTCATGGACGAGACGTTCGAGCAGCGCCTGGACAGCAATCGGCACTTGATAGGGATCAAGGGGCGGAGCGTAGTGGACCTCAGGACAGGCCAGAAGCGACAGAGGGTGGCAGAGGACATGGTGCACAACGAACTGGACGTGGCGTACGGCGGCGACCATGTCACGAACGAAGCCGACGCCACAGGCGCCGAGTGGATGCACAGGATCGTCGAGAAGATCATGGGCGGGGACGAGGACATGGCAAGGTTCCTTCAACGTCTTTTAGGGTACGGCATCACAGGCGAAGTGAGAGAGGAGGTTTTCCCAGTATGGACGGGGAGCGGAAGGAACGGAAAGGGCCTGCTGACGCAGGCGCTACAGCAGCTGCTCGGGGCCTACTACAAGGAGATGAACTGCGCGATCATAAGCGATTCTCGAGCGTGCAGTAATATTGACGCGGAGCGGGCAAAGCTCATAGGAGCGAGACTCGCGGTCTTCAACGAGCTCAAGAATGGGGAGAAGCTGAAGACGAACGAGGTCCAGCTTTTAACTGGCGGAGATGGCTTTCCGGCAAAGGCGCTTTATAAAGACCCAGTAACGATTCAACCACGGCATCTCGCAATCTTAGTGACCAATCATATGCCAGAGATGTCCGATGTGATCGTTGCAATGATTGAGCGGCTTTTAGCAATTCACTTTCCGGTGACTTTCAGGGATATCATCCCTGGGGAGAGAGAGACCGCGACGCTGCGGCAATGCGACAGAACCATGAAGGAGAGACTGAAGTCGCCAGAGGGGCAGGCTGCGCTGTTTGCCTGGCTGGTCGAGGGTGCGGTGGCGTGGTACAGTGGGACAGAGAGCCTGAAGGCCGGGGCGCCAAAGAAGGTAACCGATTTTACAAGACAATATTTGGCGGAGCAAGACGGTGTGCAAGCGTTCCTCGCCGAGAACTGCGAGTTTGCGGAAGATTTCCGGGAGTCGAGCGTTGCCTTGTTCCACATGTATCTCGAGGAAAGCGGGGACAGTAAAGATCGAGAAAAGTGGTTCCACGGGCAGATGAAGAACAAGGGGTTCGTAAAAAAGACGATTCGAATCGGAAGGGAGGGGACACAACAGGGATACATGGGATTGCGGCTACGACATGATGAATGAATGCACGGCGGAAACATGTCCTCGTCTCCAAAAGACACCACGGCGGCACCTGTCGTGTCGTGTCGTGTCGAGTCGTGTCGAGTCGAGTCGTGTCGTGTCGTGTCGTGTCGTGTCGTGTCGTGTCGAGTCACATCAGGCGGCGGCACCTGTCGAGTCGAGTCACAGAGCGACCGACCTCTCGCATCACGGCGGCACCTGTCGTGTCGAGTCACAGAGTCACATGGCGACCTCTCGCATCAGGCGGCGGCACCTGTGTGTGTCAATACCTCGATACTGTAAGATATCACTCACAGATGACGGAAAACCCGGTAAAGTAATCGCAAACGGTGATCACATGCCAAGCAGAGGTCTGCTAGACAATAGATCTCGTTTATCGATAGGGGATTCGCGGGCCCCACGGAGTGGGGTAGGGGAATTGAGCTGCAGAAACCGAGTGTGTCATGTCAAGGCATCAATCAATCATCACACGCAAAACTGTGGAAAACTGTCGCATCCACACCGTCCATTCATGACACACGGTGGCGGATCATTGTCACTCATCGTCTGTCTCGTGGAAGTGGTGTAAACAACTGTTGCAAACCTTTAACGAACCTTATTCTCCTCTTCACAGCCAGCAAGACACACACATACATACATTTTATTATTGTTCGGTCATGTTCCTACACATTGAGGACGACGTCCGCGCGTGCAACGGGAGCCATAACGAGATAGCGCGCATCGCGAAACGAATACTTGGAAACCGCATCGCTGCCGCCGCGAGTACGAACGGAAAGCTATTATGGTACGTATTCGACGGGCGATGGGTGACTGTCGCCACCAAGTTCCAAGTCTAGCACGAGCTGTCCACCGTTGTTCGAGATCACTTCATGATTGCTCTGCACAAGGAGAGAGCTTAAGACATGCAGAGCAACCTGCTAAATATGATCACAAAGAACGAGACCGCCGACCGGCTAGCGCACATCACCGCGCGCCTCCAGGACGCGACCTTCAAGAATAACGTCCTGCAAGAGATGCTCGAGTACTTTTACGACCCGGACTTCATGAAGAAACTCGACGCCGACCCAAACCTCTTAGGGTTCAACAACGGCGTGTGGGACCTCAAAAACGGCGTCTTCCGTCAAGGGCATCCGGAGGACATGGTCTCCATGTCCGTGGGATTCGATTACAATGTCGCAGTGTGCGCGGAATCAGCAGACCGCGTGCGGAAATACTGGGACACGATGCACCCCGATATATACCAACGAGAATACCTCATTCACACATTTTCTAGACAGCTGTACGGAGACAGCGGACAAGAGCTCTTTCACATACACGCCGGCGCCAACGCGTCCGCCTCTAACGGGAAGACCAAGTTCTTCGAAGTCATGGAGATCGCATTGGGCGACTACATCCGGAAATTCGGCGTGGAAATGCTGACAAGCAAGCAACGCATCGATCCAGGTCGCCCGATGCCAGAGTTTGCGACGTGGAAGGGGGTCCGCATTATGTATTGCACAGAGCCAAACCACGACGAAGTCTTAAATTCCGGAGTCCTCAAGGATATGACCGGTGGGGAAGGCATCACCTACCGCCTCTTGCACTCCAGCGACATCGTACGCTTCCGCCCGCAACACAAGATACACATCATGTGCAACGCCCCGCCGATGGTCGACGGTTCTGACTCGGGAGTCCAACAACGGATACGAAAACTCGACTACATCAGTAGGTTTGTGGACGCGGATGAGGCGGACGCCGCCAAATTCCTCTTCCCACGAGACGCAGGGCTTGTAGAGTCATTCAAGGCAGACGGAGCGATGCGCATGGAGTTCCTACGCACCCTTCTACACGCGTTTGCATACGCTTACAAGTTCGATATGCCCGATTCGTTAAAGAAGACCAGTGCGATGTACTTGAACGCGAACGACGCCGTGGCTATGTTCGTCGAAGAGCACGTCGCGGCCAGCCCGGACAGCGCATTTCTGCTGAAGGAGGCCAAAGAACGCTTCAAGACATGCGAATATTTCAACGGGAAACTCAGCACGATCAAGGCGGACCTGGAACGTCACCTAAGCGTCAGGTGTCTAGAGCAAAGCCGCGTCAAAAGCCGCGGAAACGAAAATTTGCGAGGGGTTTTCAAAGGATACAAGTTGGTGTAAAGAATAGATTGTTATAAGGTAGGTCAGGTCCACCAAGCCAAGCAGGGGTGGGTTTGCAAAACAATCGCTCTCGTATATCGAAAGGGATTCGCGGGTAGTGGAATTCAGCTGCTGACTCGCGGGAACACGTGTCGGATATGACTTGTTTACACTCATGGTTCGAGGGCGCGCGGAACACACGTGTCTGATATCGGCAAACAACGGATTGTATTTAACAAGCGGCGAAGCCCCTTTCACCTCTTCCCCCCAGCGGAGCGACCGGGGGCGACCGGAGGGGAGCCCCCACAAAGGAGTCCGCGAGGAACCGAGCGGGTGGGCGACCACTGGAGGGGAGCCCACAGTTCACATCACGTCCGCCGCCGCCGCCATCAATACGTCCAAACAACAGTGCGGAGGTGTGCATGGGGTGAGACAGGGGTGTCGTTTCCAATTTTTTTTCCGCTTGAAAATCCTGGTGGTTTCGAATGGGGAATGATGTTTTGATCCTCTTCTACACCAACACATATACACAAATACACAAGAACATACTGGGGGATAGATGAATTGAGGATCCATTAAGTGAGATAAGGGTAGCTTTTTAGTTTGGATAAATATTCATATCTGTGTGGTTCTTCTTCGATAAGGTTACCATATTGGTTACGTTCATTAAGATTGTAGTATTCTTCTTCCTCAATTATATTCCGAGTATTAGAAGGCACTGGGCGCACTTTGTTAATCAACATATTATATCTGTCTGTTTGATATTTAGTAAGTGTCTTTCCTTGCTTTCTTCTTACTGCATATTCCTTCTGAAGATTATTAAATTCGTCTTCCTCTTCTTTAGTCCGGTAATCATAAGAATGATGTTGGTGTTGGGATAAATATTCTTCTTGCTCATTCGTATCCAGTTTTTTAAGCAATAGATTATATCTTTTTTGTTGTGTTGGTGTAAGTGTCTTGAATTCCTGTAAAGACTGAAAAATAACTATTTCGTCTTCATCTTCTTAAGTCCTGTATTCATCCTGAACTTGTGGGACATTAGGCTGACGAATTTTTGGGGCATTGGCTACATTACATGATCCTCCTTTGCAAAAACCCCAACCTCCATTCTGAGTTTTTACATTTTTTGGTTTGGTGAACGGAACGAACATCATGCGACCGTCATTACCCTTCATTTTAACGAAGAATGAGCCGTTATCGCCCTTATAGAGAACGCGTTTGACACCATCATTGCATACAGCGTGCGTTTTCGTGTTCGTCTTATTCTTATTCTTATTCTTATTGTTCATAGATCGATCGGTTTTTGTATATACACATTACATACATTTTTGTAAATTTGGTAGTAATGGGCGTTCCTGCCTCCCGGCCGATTTTGACTGGTTGCAAAACATGGTATGGAGCGGAATTGTGATTCCTTGGTGCTGATGTCTCAAGCTAGAGAGTCGTTCAGGAGGCTCTAAATCCTGATTAGAAATTTAAAAAAATCGCCCGGGAGGCTGGAACGCCCATTTAGTCGGAGATAGCAGTGTTGTCACTCACTCACGCAAAAATTTGGACTGCATTTGTTTGTTATCATGGCACCGACAGGGGTTTACATCAGCAGGCACCTGAGTGTGGCGGGTCATGTCTGTATGAACAAGACTTGGGCATGATGATTGTTGAGCTTACACGACGATCCGAGGATAGGATTGATGAAGAGGATCTGGCAAAACGCGCAGATGCATTCATGATGCGAGAGAAGGTGGCTGGCGATCTAAAAGATGACCTTCGGCCTTTGCTCATCGCCCAAGCTAAACTCCTGATTGAAGGCATTCGCTCGTAATATGCCATGCACCAGGCAACTGCCAAGTTTTCCACTCCACAATTCAAAGTCCGTGTGCACGTGCTGATCCATTTTGTGTAACTCATGGTTCGGCTACTCCAGGAGAGGGATGCGCATGCAACTGCTTCTATCTTCGTGTGCATGCCGTTTATTTTCACCGTGTTCATGGATTTTGCAAGATAAATTTGATGCGCCCCACCGGAAGACTTAGTTTTACTGTCATGTCGATTCTGGGGTCTTGGGTTGCATTGAAGTCCATCATGATTTGAATTTGTGACGTGACAGTATTGATGAGCTCCTCGACATCTGATGAAGGCAACACTTTGTAAGCTTGCTTTCCCCATTCTCGAGCCTGGTTTGCTGCATCTTTGTTAAACTCGGGTTGAACCAGACCCAGACAAGGCCCCTTGTTAAAAGAGAACCAGAACAAGTTTAGTAAATTGATGTGTTTTTCGTGTTTTTGGTGTTTTCCGTTGTTTGGAATGAGCCGCCACCTCTAACGGGAAGACCAAGTTCTTCGAAGTCATGGAGATAGCATTGGGCGACTACATCAGTCGGTTTGTGGACGCGGATGATGCGGACGCCGCCAAATTCCTCTTCCCACGAGACGCAGGGCTTGTAGAGTCATTCAAGGCAGACGACAGCGCGATGCGCATGGAGTTCCTACGCACCCTTCTACACGCGTTTGCATACGCGTACAAGTTTGATATGCCCGATTCGTTGAAGAAGACCAGTGCGATGTACTTGAACGCAAACGACGACGCCGTGGATATGTTTGTCGAAGAGCATGTCGCCCCGGCCAGCCCGGACAGCGCATTTCTGCTGAAGGAGGCCAAAGAACGCTTCAAGACATGCGAATATTTCAACGGGAAACTCAGCACGATCAAGACGGACCTGGAACGTCACCTAAGCGTCAGGTGTCTAGAGCAAAGCCGCGTCAAAAGCCGCGGAAACGAAAATTTGCGAGGGGTTTTCAAAGGATACAGGCTGGTGTAAAGAATAGATTGTTTACACTCGTGATTGAGGGTGCGCGAAAACACGTGTCGTCTCAAGCAGACTTCTGCTATCACTCACTTCAGATTAAAGGGACCGGCGCTTTGCGTACACAGGCATGCCCAATCCTTGTGTATTGCTGGAGGTACGATAGCCGGGCATCATAAAAGGACATCCTCGCCCCGAGAATGCATATTTTTCTTTTATTCTCCTCATCATCCTCTTCACTAGCGCGTCATTCGCACACCACCCTACTCTTTCCTTTCTTCCATCTACAAATAACGCAAAATACATACACACTCGAATATCTATCCCTCTCTCTCTCTCTCTCTTTCTCTCTCTCTATCTTTCTATCTCGCTCTCTCTCTCTTTCCACACGCCACACAGACGGATATGTAAAGCCTTCTTTTGAGATTGGAGTCATTGCCACATCCACGTATGCGCGAAGAAAAGAGTCTTCATCGACGCGATGCCGACACAACCTTGTCAGCCCATTTCAAAGCCAGTCCGCCAACTAGGAAGGGCTCTGGACATGGACAATCTCGACACATCCAAGTTTCTTGATCGCCTCCACTGCCGGAATGCCAGCCGTCTCAATGCACTGCGGACGTCATCGGCTACTTCCGGCGATCCACGCGTCTTGGAGTATAACGCATTGCGCCACCTAATTAAACAAAAACACCACACATCCCCATCGTCACGTTTGTTCCTCGTCGCTGTGGAGTACGTCTTCGATGACAGCTGCTTCAAGCGCGCCAACGGGGACGCCCTTGTATTCTCACATGCTATCAACACACTTTTCGTGGTGGAGACGAAAATCCTCAAAGCCCATGCCAAAACTGGAAATGACAAGGTGTTGAAAGCCATACAGCAGGCCACTATGTGCGCGAGTAGACTTTCGTCCTGGCTACCGCATCTCATCAACATTGACATGAAAGACGGAACAACACTTGGATCTGTGACAATTCTTCGTATGATCGTGACAGCTGTGGATCGCGGTGGACGCGTCTTCAGTCAAGATATCCGCAGCCAGGAAATTGACTAACTTAGTTAAATTAACTCACGTAACTTGATTAACTTGATTAACTTGATTAACTTGATTAACTTGATTAACTGAAGGTGGAACTTTGGAAAAACACTGGAGGTACCGAGATTCGAACCCATCAGTGGGCGACATGATCAAGGAATGAAGAAAATTGGCTTAACCTCACGCTCTACCACTGAGCTACGACCCCGATGACAGATTAGCAACTAAACAATTGTTTTAATAAAAACGAGTGTAAACAACTTTGATCAATACAGGTCTCGGCATTGTTTTGTCGGTACTTTCGAGAGTGTCCATTGAAGGACAATCGCACTTAAGCGATCGCCTCTTGAATTATTAAACATTTTCAGAAGTCTCGGCAAATTACCCTTGTGAAAAGTGGGTGACTTACTGTATGTATGGAAGATGGAGCAAGCTGAGGCAAAGCTGAATGTTTTTCAACCTCTTCTACGTACAATGGGTTTGAATCTTTTGCCGGTGAGCGCGGTTCCGTGCCACCCGCTGAAGCTGGCAAAGATCGCACAGGCTGGAGACCACATCGCGGTACGCACGGTCATTGAACGGCCATGCACACCTACTAAGTTTGGGCAGATCTGGCATCACGGCATCATGGTGGATGATGATCGTGTGGTGCAAATGCACCCGAAAGGAAACATAAGCGTGGTCGAGTTGGAAGAGTTTGTGGCCTTAAGTCTGGTGGCAGCTAACAACGAGTTGTTCATCAAGATGACTGGAGTCACATCAAGCAGTGAGCCACCGAAAGTTTCGATCGATGCAACTGCGGTGTTGCAGTATGATGGCGACAACGATGCATGGAAGTATCAGACACGCTCTATCGCGATGTGGGCGACAGAGGACCCGTACATGCAGGGCATCAAGTACGATGCAACTAAGGCCAACTGCGAATGTTTTGCAACATGGTGCAGGAACGGCAGGAGGTGGGGTATATTGAGTGGGAGAATCACGCATTTTAGGTTGCTACAAACGTTGCCAAGTTACAACATGAGGGGGAATCCCAAATTCTGACGACACACACGAGCATACAGCTAGGGACATTTGATTGTGGGACACCTTTTATTTTGGGGATTTGACCAATTCAAGTTTTGTAACCGATCTTGTCAATACAGATACTGTCTTCAGGAGATTGACACAAAACATTCAAGGCATGTAAAGACACAGAAGTTACATGATCAAAGTATCCTGACAAGTCAACGTGTTTGCTTACATCGTGCGCATCAATACACTGGCTTGGCTACTCGCCTTTAGCTGATCTACCCATTGGGTTCAAGGGTCACCGGTAGGGTGTCCCACAAATTGCGTCTCCGACTATAAACACTACCTCACACACAGATACATGAACACCAACACACACATGAACACCAACACACACATGAACACCAACACACACAGGCTTGCATGTAGCTGTAAGAGGAACTGCATACTCGAGAACAAGTCTGAAGACAGTGCTGAGCCTACATGTGCCCCCCCACACACACATGCACACACACACATACACCACTACCACACACACACACACCACCACACACATGAACACCAACTCGAACATATACACACCACCACACACACGTACACTATTACCACACACATGAACACCACCACACACACACACCAACACACAAATGACCTCCACACACACACACACATACACACACACACATGCACCACTACCACACACTTACACACCACCACAACACACAAATGAACACCACCACAACACACAAATGAACACCACCACACAAATGAACACCACCACACAAATGAACACCACCACACAAATGAACACCACCACACACACGCACACCAAAACACACATACACAGATACATGTAATCGTTAGTTCCTTGTCACGCATGCATGAATGAATGGATTCATGAATTCATGCAAGCAAACACACGTACGTACGAACACACGCAAAGGGAGGAACACTGTCATCGTCCATCAATCAGACTCCACATGCAAACGGCGGAAACATGTCCTCGTCCTCGTCTCCAAAAGACACCGCGGCGGCAAGCGCATCCTCATTGTCTAGTCCATCTGTCTCCAGGCTCGATGATAATGATGCTGTATGGATTATCTATATTTGTTCAGAAAATAAGGATGCGAGTTGTGTGACAAGCAGTTCAGTAACCGGTATTCGAAGTCTTCACACAAGCGGAGGTCTCACCCCAAGGGAGCTGTTGGTGTTGACTTCATGGAGTACCTCGAGAATCGGATCGATTAAATGCAAGCGGTACAGAATGGGTGTTCCTGCCTCCCGGCGATTCTTTTGAATTTTCAAAGCAGAAGTAAGAGACGTACGAACGACTCACTCACTCGCCAACTAGAGATTTAGCTCTCCGCGGAATAAATGGGCGTTCCTGCCTCCCGGCCGATTTTTTTAAATTTCTAATCAGGATTTAGAGCCTCCTGAACGACTCTCTAGCTTGAGACATCAGCACAAAAAAAGGAATCACAATTCCGCTTCGTACCATGTTTCGCAACCAGTCAAAATCGGCCGGGAGGCAGGAACGCCCATTAATAGCGATTCCGACCAGACCAGGCTCCGAAACCAGTCAAAATCCATTATTTATCAATAATGGATAAATACTTGCTCTACGGTGGAAAGAAAGAAACGTGTCTGGCCTAACACAAGACACAGCTGCTGTCAAGTTTCACAATGGCCCTGTACTCGGGGCCAGCCGCCTCTGGATCCATCAGCAGCAAGCAGACATCGGTGTGACCTTCCTTGGCAGCCGCCCACAAGGCCCTGCTGTCGTTAGAGTTCGCCTTGGCCCTGAACTCAAGTCCAGCCACCGCTGGATCCATCAGAAGCTTGCAAACATCTGCGTGACCTTTCTTTGCAGCCGCCCACAAGGCCCTGCTGTCTCTAGAGTTCGCCTTGGCCCTTAACTCAATTCCACCCACCACTGGATCCATGAGCAGCTTGCAGACATCTGCGTGACCTTCCTTTGCAGCCTCACACAAGGCCATGCTGTCGCTAGAGTTCGCCAGGGCTCTGAACTCAATTCCAGCCACCTCTGGATCCATGAGCAGCTTGCAGACATCTGCGTGACCTTCCTTGGCAGCCGCCCACAATGCCCAGCTGTCGCTAGAGTTCGCCTGGGCCCTGAACTCAAGTCCAGCCACCTCTGGATCCATCAGCAGCTTGCAGACATCTGCGTGACCTTCCTGTGCAGCCGCCCACAAGGCCCTTCTTTCGCTAGAGTTCGCCAGGGCCCTGAACTCAATTCCAGCCACCGCTGGATCCGTGAGCAGCTTGCAGACATCTGAGTGACCTTCACTGGCAGCCTCCCACAAGGCCCTGCTGTTGCTAGAGTTCGCAACGGCCCTGTACTCAAGTCCAGCCACCTCTGGATCCATCAGCAGCTTGCAGACATCTGCGTGACCTGCCTTGGCAGCCACATAGAGAAGCTTGTTTTCATTTTGGTTCGCCCTCAATTGTAGGGCCCCCTTAAGCTGTACAAGAGGATTGGACACCAAGCATACTTCTAGAAGATCGGCGCGCCCCCCTTTCGCCATCATCTCTCTATATCCTAGTGCAACAACAACTCAGGGGCCGGGCGAACTCATACAAATTCAAAAAGACACTCCCTGGAGTGTCACATGGACAAGGAGCGGGACAAGGAGAAGAATGTGCGGATGCAACTGGTTACAATATAGCTCTCAATCAATATATCTCCATCTCTATCTCCATCCCCCACCTCATCAATCTCCAGCCCCACCCGCCGCCATGCTAAGTGGGCATACACCACAAGGCTCCGAATGTAGTCGAGTGATTGACTGTCAAAACTGCATTTGCAGGGCAATCCCTGTAATTCACCAGCAAAGGGAGCGGCATACCAAACATCTCCAGAATTAGGCAAGTCAACGACTTCCGGAGGGGCTTAAGGAAAAAAATATTACATGATATACTACCATCTATTATTTAGTTATTACGGAAATTTACAATCATATTTTTTTATAATAATAATGATTACAGCGGAAATAAATAACCACATCTCGAGACGGGTCAAATGTATGGAACACAAGTGGGATTGGAGTTTATTGAGTTATAATCCATGTTTGACGCGGGAAGTTATCAAATGCTATCCAGACAAACGATGGAATTGGTACTGGATCAGCAGAAACCCCTACATCAAATGGGATATTATACAAGCCAACCCAGATAAACCATGGGACTGGCGTGGATTGAGCGCAAACCCACATATCACATGGGATATTATACGAGACAATCTCGATAAACCATTGGATTGGTACTGGATTAGCAAAAACCCTTGCATCACATGGGATATAATCGAAGCCTACCCCGACAAACCATGGGACTGGTGGGGATTAAGCGCAAACCCCAATATCACATGGGATATTATCGAATGCAACCCAGACAAACCGTGGAACTGGAACTGGATCAGCAGAAACCCCAATATCACATGGGATATTGTCAAAGCAAACCCAGACAAACCATGGGACTGGAACTGGATCAGTAGAAAATCCATAATCACGTGGGATATTGTCAAAGCCAGCCCCGACAAACCATGGGACTGGTGGGGATTAAGCGCAAACCCCAATATCACATGGGATATTATCGAATGCAACCCAGACAAACCGTGGAACTGGAACTGGATCAGCAGAAACCCCAACATCACATGGGATATAATCGAAGCCTACCCCGACAAACCATGGGACTGGTTTGGATTGAGCAGAAACTACAACATCACATGGGATATTGTACAATCCAACCCCGACAAACCTTGGTGTTGGTATGAATTGAGCACTAACCCCAATATGTTTATATCTACCCAAGACATATGTGATATCATACGTAGATACATGGCAGCAAGAACTATACAAAAAACATGGCGCCATGTCAATACTAACCCGAGTTATGTTGCATGTCAACACAGACTCTATAGGGAATATAATGAAATGGTATACCGATATTAACTTTTCAAATCAGGTAATATTTATAAAGAAATTTGTGGATTTGCTATTTACGAGAAAAATGCGGTGAGATTAAATTATGGTTTAGAAGTTTTATAGAGAGGTCAAGTAAGATTTTTCATGCCTCACCCTCAAGCTTCTCCACATCCGTCTCTAAAAGAGACGGCGATGTCTCAAGCAGACACTTTATTGACAACTCTGTGGTTTTTTATGAAGGGAGTGGAATCACAATGCTAATTGACTCAATAGAAAACGGTGGTATGATGATGAAATGTTTCAAGCAGGCGCTATGCTTTTTTAGGATATTAAAGTAGTTATATAGGGACCCAGCCCCAGACAAGGCCCCTTGTTAAAAGAGAACCATCACAAGTTTAGTAAATTGGTGTGTTTTTGTGTTTTCGTGTTTTGAATGAGAAACCGCATCTGACGCAAACGAAGACACTGGGGGGCGATCGATCACAATTGGGTTTCTTAAGGAGCGGGGCAGAGGTATTCAGTTGCAGAAACCTATTCAACAAGCGGCGGAGCCCCTTTCACCTCTTCCCCCCAGCGGAGCAACCGGGGGCGACCGGAGGAGAGCCCCCACAAAGGAGTCCGCGAGGAACCGAGCGGGTGGGCGACCGGAGGGGAGCCCACAGTTCACATCAAGCATCAGACACACTAAAGAGACTAATAACGCATGGCACACGCAAAACGGAGGAGACGCGTCCATCATGCATGGAAGAGCAGGGGATAAGGCATTCAAGGCAGACGACGGCGCGATGCGCATGGAGTTCCTACGCACCCTTCTACACGCGTTTGCATACGCGTACAAGTTCGATATGCCCGATTCGTTAAAGATATGCCCGATTCGTTAGGTGCGATGTACTTGAACGCGAACGACGACGCCGTGGCTATGTTCGTCGAAGAGCACGTCGCCGCGGCCAGCCCGGACAGCGCATTTCTGCTGAAGGAGGCCAAAGAACGCTTCAAGACATGCGAATATTTCAACGGGAAACTCAGCACGATCAAGACGGACCTGGAACGTCACCTAAGCGTCAGGTGTCTAGAGCAAAGCCGCGGAAACGAAAATTTGCGAGGGGTTTTCAAAGGATACAGGCTGGTGTAAAGAATAGATTGTTTACACTCGTGGTTCGAGGGTGCGCGGAAACACGTGTCGTCTCAAGCAGACTTCTGCTATCACTCACTCAGATTAAAGGGACCGGCGCTTTGCGTACACAGGCATGCCCAATCCTTGTGTATTGCTGGAGGTACGATAGCCGGGCATCATAAAAGGACATCCTCGCCCCGAGAATGCATATTTTTCTTTTATTCTCCTCATCATCCTCTTCACTAGCGCGTCATTCGCACACCACCCTACTCTTTCCTTTCTTCCATCTACAAATAACGCAAAATACATACACACTCGAATATCTATCCCTCTCTCTCTCTCTCTCTTTCTCTCTCTCTATCTTTCTATCTCGCTCTCTCTCTCTTTCCACACGCCACACAGACGGATATGTAAAGCCTTCTTTTGAGATTGGAGTCATTGCCACATCCACGTATGCGCGAAGAAAAGAGTCTTCATCGACGCGATGCCGACACAACCTTGTCAGCCCATTTCAAAGCCAGTCCGCCAACTAGGAAGGGCTCTGGACATGGACAATCTCGACACATCCAAGTTTCTTGATCGCCTCCACTGCCGGAATGCCAGCCGTCTCAATGCACTGCGGACGTCATCGGCTACTTCCGGCGATCCACGCGTCTTGGAGTATAACGCATTGCGCCACCTAATTAAACAAAAACACCACACATCCCCATCGTCACGTTTGTTCCTCGTCGCTGTGGAGTACGTCTTCGATGACGGCTGCTTCAAGCGCGCCAACGGGGACGCCCTTGTATTCTCACATGCTATCAACACACTTTTCGTGGTGGAGACGAAAATCCTCAAAGCCCATGCCAAAACTGGAAATGCCAAGGTGTTGAAAGCCATACAGCAGGCCACTATGTGCGCGAGTAGACTTTCGTCCTGGCTACCGCATCTCATCAACATTGACATGAAAGACGGAACAACACTTGGATCTGTGACAATTCGTCGTATGATCTTGACAGCTGTGGATCGCGGTGGACGCGTCTTCAGTCAAGATATCCGCAGCCAGGAAATTGACTAACTTAGTTAAATTAACTCACGTAACTTGATTAACTGAAGGTGGAACTTTGGAAAAACACTGGAGGTACCGAGATT
Organism: Chlamydomonas sp. ICE-L; assembly: GCA_013435795.1. Taxonomy (NCBI): domain Eukaryota; kingdom Viridiplantae; phylum Chlorophyta; class Chlorophyceae; order Chlamydomonadales; family Chlamydomonadaceae; genus Chlamydomonas; species Chlamydomonas sp. ICE-L. Next base: position 1,624,557 of record JACBWV010000099.1, read on the forward strand.
CGAACCCATCAGTGGGCGACATGATCAAGGAATGAAGAAAATTGGCTTAACCTGACGCTCTACCACTGAGCTACAACCCCGATGACAGATTAGCAACTAAACAATTGTTTTAATAAAAACGAGTGTAAACAACTTTGATCAATACAGGTCTCGGCATTGTTTTGCTGAGTATGGAACGTCCCCCTCTCCCCCAGATGGATGAAACGTTCCCTCTCTCTCTCTACAGTCGAGTCGAGTCACATCACATCACATCACATGGCGACCGACCTCTCGCATCAGGCGGCGGCATCTGTCGAGTCGAGTCACATCACATCACATGGCGACCTCTCATCGAGTCAGGCGGCGGCATCTGTCGAGTCGAGTCACATCGCATTACGGCGGAAACTGTCGAGTCGAGTCGAGTCGAGTCACATCACATGGCGACCGACCTCTCGCATCACGGCGGAAACTGTCGAGTCGAGTTACATCAACCTGGGTTTCACGCGTTGTGTACGGTTTCTATGAATTCCTTAATACACATCAGGGGTCCGGGGGACATGTAGTAAGAAAGACAATGAATTCTCCATACAGCTGGGGACATTTGATTGTGGGACACCTTTTATTTTGGGGATTTGACCAATTCAAGCTTTGTAACCGATCTTGTCAATACAGATACTGTCTTCAGGAGATTGATACGAAGGATTGGGACCTTGATACAAAACCTTTAGCTGACCTACCCATTGGGTTCAAGGGTCACCGGTAAGGGTGTCCCATAAATTCTGTCTCTGGCTGTAGGTAAGCGATCGCCTCTTCCCCGGTACTCGAACACAAAAAATCTACTTAGGCTTAAATGTGCGAGCAGTATGATTCAGTTTGGAAGTTTTAGTAGTGGACGTTTTAGGATTGGATGTGCTTGTGGTGGACGTTTTAGGATTGGATGTGCGCGTAGTGGACGTTTTAGAATTGGATGTGCGAGTGGTGGACGTTTTAGGATTGGATGTGCGAGTGGTAGAAATTGCAGGATTGAATGTGCGTGCGTATGGGTCCATCTTAGAAACGTATTCTTTTGAATTCCATTCGATTTGTTTGGAATTATCTATGAACTTAATATTAATATTTGATATTGCGAGTTTAATATTTGATATTGCTTTTTTCGAGTCCTCGTCTGTAGCGTAAAGAACCATTTGATGGGTACTCGAATGGTACCAACTGTACAATAGATGGAATTTTTCTGTCATTTTGATATTTTTTTCTCCCAAGCGTCCCAACAACTCTGACACATTAACGTCCGGCACGATGGGCACGGTGGCATAGTTTATGACTGGATATAATCGCAGCATGTTACAAATGTCGATAACCTCGGACGGACGCAAGAATCGGCACAACAACTCATCCTGGATCGCTTTCATACCCTTGTACGTCAACAGTTTATCCACATTTTTCCCCCATTTTTGCTTTATCCATTCAATGATATTAATCTTTTGCTGTTTAGACAGTTTAACATTATCATATTTGACAGTGTTCACTTCGTATTTTTTGCGTGCGCTATTGTTTTTCTTAGCGCACTCACTAAACAAATTTATTCTCTCCTTGGAGCCGGATCCGATTTGTGTGCGGTTCATTTTTAATAAGTGTAACACTTTTTTCTCAAATAATTTTGAATGATATCCATTCACGAGCGCCCCCATGTCATCCAAATATTTGCTTGCTGGTGGCCATGTTCAGATGCGGGGGACCTGGTTAGTCATGGGATGGCATGTACTCCACCAGGCGTGCACCTGAGTCCTCGCGTGACACTCCGAACAGGCCATTCAATCCAGCAATTGCATCTTCGCGTTTTACATCGATGTAGTAGTTCTTCACTTGCTGGGATGGTTCCGACTCCTCGAGTCACAGAGAGACTGACTGACTGACTGACTGACTGACTGACTGACTGACACACACACACAAAGGAATGCATGGCATGGGTGGTGGACTTAACAGATGCTGAACCACATGAACACGGATGGGGAGAGAGGGGCGGGTGATTGACGAAAGTGGGCAGGGGAAACTCTACCGCAACCATACTCGCAGACATGAATGACCTGGACGTCATACCCAAGAATTTCGAGTATTTTCCATTTCAAGCTAAACCATGTCACAGTTAAGTCATTGGTGATGGAACCTACCTGGCTTCGGACGGGGGTCGATGTTTTTTCCACCAACACATGTAATTCTCTTTCATATTCTTCTTGCAACATTTTGACAGTTCACGTCAAAATTATTATTAGATCAATGAAGAAACTCCTTTATACAGTTGTTCTCAAATAAAGTGGGAATTCTCAAATATGCCGGGAGTATGAAAGAGGAATCGCGGGACCCCACGGATTGGGGCAGGGGAATTCAGCTGCGGACTTTTCTCAACAACTCTATTACTTAAACAATAGGTGGAACTATGTCGATACTCTTGGGGGAGCACTCACACATGAAGGAAACACACGGTAAAAATAGAAACACACGTTTAAAATAGGGATTGATGTGAGCCTCCCGGCATTCTTCAGTATTTATTGTTTGTTGAAATAATTGTTGTTCCCGAGATGGAAATTATGCAGTTTCGGGGATTGTCGGTCATTTTATCATGTCCGACGATCGATTCTGCTGTAAAGTTATAAGATTTCTATGTTCGATTCTGCTGTGAAGTTATACGATTTCTATGTTCGATTCTGTAGGAATACGACCATTTGATTCTGATTTGGAGCCTGCTGTAAAGTTATACGATTTCTATGTTCGATTCCGCTGTGAAGTTATACGATTTCTATGTTCGATTCTGTAGGAATACGACCATTTGATTCTGATTTGGAGCCTGCTGTGAAGTTATACGATTTCTATGTTCGATTCTGTAGGAATACGACCATTTGATTCTGATTTGGAGCCTGCTGTGAAGTTATTTTTACGCATTGTGTTGAAATTGTTTTTGATACCTATTTATCTGCGCCTGCAGTCAATTCTTTTGCAATTTTATCTTTTGTCGGTTCTGTTCTTTGGTATTTTGCAATTGTTTTTGATACCTATTTATCTGCGCCTGCAGTCCATCCTTTTGCAATTTTATCTTTTGTCGGTTCTGTTCTTTGGTATTTTGCAATTGTTTTTGATACCTATTTATCTGCGCCTGCAGTCCATCATTTTGCAATTTTATCTTTAAAATATTCTTTTGTCGGTTCTGTTCTTTGGTATTTTGCACTTGTGTTTGTTCATCATACTCCTTAGATATTTCTTCCAGTTTAAAATTATTTATCTGCGCCTGCATTCCATTCATTTTTCGGTTCTGGTGTTGCGCTTTCTCTTCTGCCTTTATTTTTGTAATATCAATATTGTTCAATATACTTGTATGTTGTTTTACTTGGTGGGTTGGTGTTTGCCAAGCACTATCGTAATAACGATTACCCCCCACCTGTTTTGTTTTCCCTATGGGGAAGTACTTGGTTTTATGTGTTGTCGAATCGCGTTTGGAATAGCATCGAGTTCCCTTTACCAAGTACACGGTTCGTTCGACAGTCCTGCCATTCACAACCACATTCACTTTTTCGCTTGTTTTTGTCGGGACATATATCATGTTGGTGTATACAGTTTTACACATATTTTAAAAGGTTGCAACAGTTGACTCTTTTGCTTTCCGAAAATAAGTAAACATAACAGTGTAATGGGCGTTCCTGCATCCCGGCCGATTTTGACTGGTTGCGAAACATGGTATGGAGCGGATTTGTGATTCCTTAGTGCTGATGTCTCAAGCTAGCGAGTCGTTCAGGAGGCTCTAAATCCTGATTAGAAATTTAAAAAAATCGACCGGGAGGCAGGAACGCCCATTAATGGACAAAACCGAGAAAGAGAGATAGAGGAGGGAAAGATAAAGTTACATATTGAATTTGCCGTCCTCTGTATATATGTTGGCTTCTGCTGAAATTGTGTATTTGTTGGTGCTCCATGAGATGGCAAGCAAGGATTTTCAACAAGCAAGATGGGGTGTGAGTTTGTGCATGCCGAATGTTGCCAGTTTAACTTGGGTCAACTGAGCATCGGTCAACATCCCTTGCAGTTCATTGTACGCCGCGGCCCATGCCCTTTCCAACTCACGCTCGATCTGGGTGGACGTGGCATCCCGCACGGCTTGGATCTCCTTGTCCAGGCGCTGGATCTGGGTGGACGTGGCATCCCGTAAGGATTGGATCTCGAGGCGTTGGGCACATTGTTCCTCGAACAACACTTTGCGGTCCGCCTCAAGCTGCCGCAAACGATTATCAAAGTCACTCATCCTCCCTTCCCTACATGCTCAAAATTATTTTGGAAATGTGAACGGCCCGGACAGCGCATTTCTGCTGAAGGAGGCCAAAGAACGCTTCAAGACATGCGAATATTTCAACGGGAAACTCAGCACGATCAAGACCCCGTGTTCTTTTGGGCCACGGTACCGGTGAAGAGGCGATTGCTTAAGTGCGGCTGGTCCTTCAATGGATATTCTCGTTAACATCTTGCAATTTGTTGATTCACAATCGTATTGGTGTTCCACTGCCCCGTGGATTTCAGGTTACACCGTACACGAAGCGGTTTCATTTTAGTATTCCGTCGACTGTAGTGTAAAAGAATGGTCCCACTTTACTTACTTCTTTACATAAAGAATGGTCCCACTTTACTTTATTTGAGAACAACACAACCGTGAGAATTTATATAATGCTCGACATCGAAATTAACAGTCACATACTGGATCGAGTAAAAGCCGGAGAATGCAAATGGGATTGGGGTCACTTGAGTGATAATCCATACCTGACATGGGACGTCGTGTCGAGTAACCCAGACAAACCGTGGGATTGGAGTAAATTGTGCTTAAACCCCAGTGTCGTCACGTGGGACATCGTGTCGAGTAACCCAGACAAACCATGGGATTGGTATTGGTTGAGCACAAACGCCAGTGTCGTCACGTGGGACATCGTGTCGAGTAACCCGGACAAGCCGTGGAACTGGCGTGGATTGAGCTCAAACGCGAGTATTTCGTGGGACATCGTGTCGAGTAACCTGGAGAAACCATTGAATTGGTATTGGTTGAGCACAAACACCAGTGTAATCTCATGGGACATCGTGTCGAGTAACCTGGACAAACCATGGGATTGGTATTGGTTGAGCACAAAACCCAGTGTAGCCTCGTGGGACATTGTCGTGACGAACCCTGACAAACCATGGGATTGGCGTGGATTGAGTGCGAATCCCGGAGTAGCCACTTGGGACATTATCTTGAAGAACCCGGATAAACCATTGGATTGGTATTGGTTGAGCGCAAACCCCAATGTCACATGGGACATCGTGTCTACAGTCGGCGGAACAGTAAAATGAAACATATATCAGATGGAAATAAATGTACGACATCGCCGTTAGAAAATTGGCATTAAGAATGGTCGCTGACTTGGGTGTGTTAAAAAATTCTGTGTTTACGAACATCAGTCGTTCTACTCTGTGGAGGTGGAAACGCTTTGGTGTAAATCGAAAACGACGTGAATTTGTAAGCAACCTTTTTGAGACGAATAAGGATTTGTTAAAATCGTTTTTATTGTCAACTCAATGCACAACCGCAAGAGGCGTTGTTGCTTTTTTCAAAAGTACTCACAATGTACGATTATCAACTAAAACAGTGTATCGTTTCATAAAACTCATTGGTTTTACAAGAAAAAGGAGCAAACTCCGTGGACAGTGTAAAGGGGACTTAGTTCCACTTGTCAATGAATTTTGTAGTAGGTACAAGGAGACAATCAATGCTGGGAAAATTTTAGTATCAGTTGACGAATGTGGGTTTAGTGAGCGTCTCAAGCCACATTATGGGTATTCCCCTGTAGGAAAACCTGTTATCTTTAAAACTACTGGTGGGTGGGTACACCACAGTTTGTTGATGGCAGTTTTTTCAGATGGTAGGAAAGAGTTCGTTGTGAAGAAAGGATCTGTGAAGAAGACGGACTTCGTTGCATTTATTGAATCATTGAGTTTGTGCAATAACTCAGTAGTAATAATGGACAATGCCAGTATCCATAAGAAATTGGTCCTCAGTCACCCCGTCAATATTTGTTACACACCTCCTTACAGTCCAGAATTCAATGCTATTGAGCTATGCTTCGCTAAGGTGAAGAGAGACTTTCGTCGTTTGAACTACATACCGAATGAAACAAAGACGCACGTGTCTGATATGATTTCCTTAGCATTCGGCAACCTCACTGATAAAATTATTATGGGTTGTTTTGAACACGTTTGGAACACTTATGTGTATAAAGCGGTCTGTGACGTATTGATTATGAAAGATGGCGACGAAACCTCCGACAGTCGCGAAATTGAAGGAGCTACTGAAATTGGCTAAAGTACCATACTCGTCGAAGTCCAACAAGGACGATCTTGTCCGTTTATGCGAAGACAATGGTCTCATCGCCAGACCCCCTCCAGAATACAAGACGGTGGAAAAGATGTGTGTCGTGAAATGCGCCCTGAAGAAGGCAATGAGTCTTGACGATGAAGAATTCGGTAAGTTTAGGGAGCATGTGGACCAGCTCGTCAATGTGGTGAGCCGCATGTTACGGCGGTCCAGTCTGGTGCTGACTTTCCACATCACGAGTCTATTAGAGAAAGGTCTGGATATTCCAGACCTGTACAACATGAAAGATACCTACTGGAAGGATTGGCTCCGTATCGGGGTAGACGGAATCTTCCCTGATGAGGAAAGCAAGATATCGTACGAAGCTGTGAAGGACTCCATCGGCGATGTAATTGGTAATGACGACGCTGACTACATCAAGTCTTATCCGATCTATTTCGATCAGGTATTGAACTATGCAGGTCACACATTGAGCACTGTCGTGTCAAACAACGCATGGGTTCCTTTGATACCACGTCTGGCCAGACTCACTTCCACCACTTTAAATAAATTAAATGCCCCGAAGACGCTGGACACATCGAAGATCATTCGGGGATACGACGTGATGCAGGCTATTCAGCAAGAAGTCCAAAACATGGAGGGATGGCCAGAGTCTGTTCAAGAGTACGTCAATGAAGTTAGGGAGATGCTGAGTGTTCCAGATGGAAGTCGAGTTTATGATAACTATGGCAAAGACATGGACTTTCCGACCATGGTCCGGTTTAATTATTGGATACAGACACGGTTGGAGGATATGGATGCACGTCGTATCCGATTGATGCCCATCTTCAATGTCCAACGGGTGCATGTTCGCCTTGACCTGAAGACCCTCGTGAACCTGTTCAGGCACATGTTCCCCAATGACCAGAACATCGTTGAGCTTTCCAAGTGGGAACATGTAAAGAACCCCGACAGCTTCATGTTGCCCCAGAGGCCTGCACAGAAGAAGAAAAAATCATGTGGTCCTGGTGAATGGGAGGCATACAAGTCGGTCCTGAAGCAGTACGATGATGATGTTAAGGATATCAAGGCTACTGACGAGTACAGACATGCAAAGGGTTTGTATGACACGCTTGTGAACGCCCAAAAAACAGTCGCAGGTTCCTTCTTCAGAAAACCACCTGTCAAGAATGGGTGGGTTTTCGACTGCAGCATCTGTACTGACGGAGTCTCCTTGAGCATGCAGTACAGCAAGACAGTACATGTCCTTGTCTCAGATCTGAAGAAGACCTGTAAGAAGCCTCGTAAAGAAGAAGGTATCAAGATCGCAGAAAAATACGACGGCTCACTTAAAACGATATTGCCCGATATGGGTATCGTCGTCCTGGGTGTGGACCCAGGACGGAGCAACATCGCTACGGTAACGTATTTGGCAGACGATAAAAATAAGACATGGACGCTGACACGTGGTGCATTTTACCACAAGTCGGGTATCAAGAAGCAGACAAGGCAGAAGGAACTGCGTTTTGCTGACATGATTCCTATGTGGGAGTCTCTGCGTAAAAAAGGAGCAGCTTTGAGTACATCGAGGACGGATAAGATCTCCGCGTACTTGTCAAATTACGCTAAGTTTTCTGACGAGTGGTGGAGATTGGCTTTGCGACGCCGAGAATCCCGTGACAACTTGCAGCGTTACATCGGAAAACGAAAGGTCAAAGACTCTTTCTGGGCGGGTATCAAGCGGTGCATGATGAAAGAACTTCCTGATATGAAGGTTTGCGTGGCCTACGGATCTGCCATCACGAAACTGAAGCCTATTGGACCGGGAGAAGTTGCAGTTCCCACTGGGGCCATGTTTGCATCGTGTAAAAGAATTTTCAAAGAGGACGTTTCTGTGACAGATGAGTTCAAAACGACTCTTATGTCGTGGGAGACGGGTAAAGAAAAAGAACGTGTTTACAAGATCCCAAGCGTTTGTTCAGCAGACGTGAAGCTTAGGTTGGGTGGTGAACGTTTTGGTCACACGAAATCGAAAACGATGCCAAAGGTCGCTGATTGCGACCACTTAGGGGTAAGGTTGTACAATAAACGTAAACGCGCACAAGAGAAGCACAGGAGGGGTGGCTTCGCCACTTCCCTTGTCGATTCTCAAAAATCGATCGAGCGGTACCCAGAGGTACGAGGACTGCGATTCTCTCCAGAAACATGCATTTACTCGGACCGGGATCGCTCTTCTGCTCTCACAATCGCAAGGCTGCACTGCATGGAATTGATGGGTCTAGGACGACCTCTTCCATTTGCCCACAGCAGCTCTGTTGTTGTTGATGAATAAAAACTCGTATTGTTGTAGACACCACTCGGTCCCCCTCCGGTGGTCGCGACAACATTAGGTTACACCGCAAGGTGTGCCGTACACGAAGCGGTTTCATTTAAGTATTCCGTCAACTGTAGCTTTACCTCGGCTACAAGTACATAGGCGTCGATTTGTAATGATGCTGTAACAAACATAATGGTGTCTCTTCAATATCAGCCAAAAAATAATTGCATGTGTGAAGCGCAGGGAGTCAGTTGCTGACTCCCACTGTGAATACACAACAACGGTTACACAGTTCACTCGCGATTCTGATTCCGCAGATCGTGGGAACACGTTCAATAAGTGAGTTTGCTTGGGAGAGAATGGTTCACTTCTGACACCGACCAAGAAAGTTGCAGGATCTCAAAGTTTGTTGTGACTTTTCATTTGCTGCGCAGCTTCTCATTCGCATCCTCATCTCGCGACAAAATTGAGGGCCTGTGCGTCGAGGATCATCGTGAAAGGAGGGGGGTCTCGAGTAGTTGTGCTATTCTGCTTTGAGAGAGTTGAGAATCCCAGATATTCATGATGCCACCGCCGCCACCGATCTGTCTCATTCCATTGAGTTTCGCGGTTTTCAGGTGCATAAAGGGTTCTAAGTTCATGATGTAATAGAACTGATTGCGTCAACTGCGGCCGCTGCAACGCTGGCAGAGAAGGCGTGTTGTCATCCTGTCACTCAAAAGGTGGTAGTTCATTGCACATGTTGGATGTGCGGTGCTTACTACCACTGAGTATCAGATTGATGCTAGCTTCTTCAGGATTAGACGCTGCTCTGGACACGGTGATTTCAAGACTGCTACTAGGGAATTGCTAGTTTTGCTCGAGACAGCCACACCGTATGCTGTTTCACCTGTGATTATGCGCAAAGCATCAAAGGGGGTTGCGAGGATGCTACAGTACTACAACGACATTACGACTGAGCTTACATTGGACATGAACGTGTGTTGCTTGCTTGATTGCCAGCATGCCCACCGTCTTTCTGAGCGCTGCGCTTAATGCGTGTGGTCGGCAGGTCAGCATAGGTACCGACAATGTCAGCCCACAGTTCCACCAGCTGTACACCGACATGTTTCGACATGTAATGAGCGTACACAGGAACACTGTCATCTGGTGGGACTGGTCAGTCTCTTCATTGCAACTCGTTCCCAGTCCCAGATGCTTGCCGTCATAGATGCACTCAGTCAAGACGGTCTTGGAAATCTGTTTCGACTTTTAGCTGAACTACCAGCTAAGATACCCATACCATGCATCGATGTGTTCATCCATGTGGCCAATGAATGTGTAGCGACAGCACATCTGCCAGCAGGGTGGAGGATCTCTTTATCCGGTCCGCGATTGCCATACTGCTAGACAATTGTGACAGCGGGGGCCACTGTTGCATCATTTCAAAAACGATGCTGCGTGTAGCAATAGCAGAGCCTGCTTACGCCCAGGCCATGGCAACAGCACTTGAACCACACTGGCTGTCGCGCCAACGCGTAAGCTTGCTCCTGATCTGCTTCTGAATCCATGCTCTATTCATTTACCCATTATGCACTGAGACAATTGGGGATGCGCCAGTCTCTTCATGACAGGGTACGCATAGTATGCGAATTGATTACCTTGGATGTCCCTGCGGAAGCAGTGCTACCACTCACGCAGACACTGCATAGTGATGGTAGGTTAGTGGACATAAACGGCGTGGATGGACTGCAAATAGACTTTGCGACCATGTGTGCGATACAAGTAAAGCGAAAATTCAGGCGCTACAAATTTGTTGTTTGAAATGGTCAACCAACTGGAGCGCACCATCCTGGTGCCCAACTCCTTTATGGCTCTGCACAGTTGCTGTGAGTTCAAGCCAAGTATCGACCGTATCAGCACCGCTATGGGAATATGCATCCTCTTGGCAGCAGCTTCGGCTACTCACACATGGTCACAATGACTAACTTTGGCATTGGTTACTTAGCAGGCGTATCCTCACACCGTTGGTAAACGGCGACGACGATATGCATTGTTGGTGCTCTTTTACGAATAAGTTTCGTACACTGCAAAAGCAGTCAAACGGAGCTCCACGCCAACAGATGACCACCCACACCACATCGCTTGTCTCAAGCAGGCTTCTGCTTGACAATAGGGAGAGGATCATTTGGGAATCGTTTACACTCGACGGAATACTAAAATGAAACCGCTTTCTGGAGTGTACGGCACACCTTACGGTGTAACCAAATGGTGTAGCAACCCACGGGGCAGTGGAATACCAATACGATTTTGAATCAACAAATTGCAGGATGTTAACGAGAATATCGTGGTTCTTTTTTAGATCACGGCTCTCCATCCTGCAGACTCCGTATCGTTCTTTTGTCGGTACTTTCGAGAGTGTCCATTGAAGGACCACGCCGCACTTAAGCGATCGACTCTTCCCCGGTACCGTGCCCAAAAGACCACGGAATGGGCGTTCCTTGCTTCCGAACGGATTTCAATCTTACAATCACTTTTTGTGGGTCTTTTGATGCTTTTCAAATTCAATCTTACGATAAAAACGTAAGATTGTAGTCAATTTTGACAAAATATGCTTGAAATGAGCTTGAAAACGGAGAAACGTACAGATTGCGAATGTTACAACGTTGAAATGCCATATTTTGTAACAAGGTGTTAACATCAATTCGTGTCTACAATTTAATTGTAAGAAATAAAGGGAAAGCGGACGGTTATAAGGCGGCAGGCAGAATTCAGCTTTTACATCTTACAATACAAATCGTAAGTTAATTAATTAATTTTTCTAATTTAGAAAAAACGCGAAGTGTCAAACATCTTACTCCTCCTCCTCCCCCCCTCCTCGTCCCTCCTCTTCCTCCTCCTCCTCCTCCATGTCCCCATCCCCATCTTCCCTCCTCCTCCATCTCCTCCTCCTCAGCAATGTCTGCATTGTCTCCATCCGATTGCACAGCCTCTGCCCTGGTGTCCTTCTCAATGGATTGACAGCTAGGAGCATGCTTGTGGTGGTACTTTTCTCTGGATCTTCATACCCTTGGTGGGTTCGCAGCTAAATTAAATGCGTCAATGGGAATATCGCCCTTCCATGTTGCTTTTCTCCTAACCCCCACGTAATAGGCACAAGCTTGTGGTCCATCCAATCTTCTGGCCAAGTTGGGTGTTTCAGTGTACACCAACTTCTGAGCCCCAGAGTACAGGGCTTTAATACACACATTCCACTTCTCCATTCACTGGTAGTGATTTGACCTCCACCACGTCCCATCCTCTCAATCCGCTAGAGTCATCCATTTGTACCTTGACCACAGCGACATGACCAACAACCAAATCAGTAGTGGGCTCGTAGGCTATTCTTCTATCCGCTTCGTCCCTTGTGAAGAATATAAGTACAACACATCCTCCTCCTCTGGCCTTTCCATATTGTTCCCAAAGTGTGTGCGAACTTCCATAGTTTCTTGGCAATCTCGTTACTTGCATGTAAATGTCTGACACATCCATGGACAAGTTCATCCACTGCTGCTATCAAGCGCTTGCCATTGATTTCTCAGACTTTGTCAGAACACGGACTGGTTGCTGACAACTACGATGGGAAGTCGACAAATGTGGTCTTCGTGTACTCCCCAGTCACACATCATCTGGTTGAGTGCTCCAATAACCTTCTCAACGTTGAGAAATCAGTCACCACTATTGCGGCTTCCCAAGTTTCACGAAGCTTCTCGGCAATTGTTTTGGAAGGACTGGGCATGGCATGGGTCATCGGCTGCTGGTTCACCCTGGGCTTGCGTCTGGTCATCGGCTGCTGGTTCATAGAAGGTCCTCCGCTGCGTGATCTGACATCAGCTCCGGGTCCTGCCACTGCGTCACCGGCGGTTTGTACAAGGACATCGGCCATGTGGCCTGCTGCAAGGACTCACCTCGGGCTTCTCGTTAGAATAGGTTCTTCCAGGACAGCCCGCCCAGTGCCTCGCTATCTCGGCTCTTCAATCTTGATCTTGGGGGCGCGAGGCTCCTTAAATACTGTTCTGGTGTTCCACCAGTGGGAAGCCTTGGAGGACGTTACATAGGTTCAGCGTCCTTGTCCCACTTCCTCTCCCACGGCATCTGATCGTCATACTCTTGTTAATAGACCCCTCAATTTGTTTGGTGTGCACACCATGTATGTATATTAGTGAATCATTTAGGACCCCATATTCCTCCCGACTATACTCGGGACGCATCCCTTGGATAATACATTCCTAGGTCCAGGTACAACTCCTTGTCTTCATTTAAATTTCTATTGAAGACTGTACCTTGTCAATCAAGAGGAAATGGCACACCCGTATTCCTCCCGAGCCTAATCGGAGCATTGTGCGGACCAGTACCTACACGCACTTGGTTCGCATTTAATTTGATAAATATCAGTTATTCAAGTATTCTTACCGACTCTCCCGTTGGGACCTTTTGTTATCTTGGACTGCGTGTAAACGGCCGCTTTTAACTCTTTGGACGGTGCTAGGCCATGACCCGCCTCCCCGAACAAACTTTTAAACGTTTTCTAGGAGGACAGCGGAGAAGTCCCCTCTATAGGTTCACGACCGTCTTGCCTTGTTGTAAGGGGCCATTTTCTGAAAAGTTACAACAATGCCCCTCCGATGGGTCCAGGGTGTTACACTTCCATGTTTCTTTAACCTTGCGAGATCACAGAGTACTTTGGTCAAAGATTGCTATGGGTTGGTCCGGGAGGGAGAAATGGACGTACACTTCCCAAACCAGTTCATTCAACCACCAAGGACAAGTATGCGAAACATGAAAGCGTCTTGTTGTCCTTTGCCGCTGTTGTCCATTTGCAAGAACGCAATAACGGTGGAAGCTTGCCCCTCTTCTCAAGGACCCGGTTGACAAATGTTGGAGCATGATCTAGTCAGATTGATTGGGACTGCGAGTTAGCTGGCAAAGCCCAATACCATGAAGCCTCTTCCCTGGAGACTACTCCTGAGTTCACATCGAAGAAACATGAAGTCAGAATATTAGCATTATTTTGTTAAGTAATCATTTCAAGTTTTAAATACTGCTGTATACTCCCGATATGCTCTGGAGGGACATGTCTACATGCGCTGTTGATTGTACTCACCCATGATGCGTGTCTTTAGCAGTTCACCTCCTGCGGTTCTCTCTTTGTATGTGCGAAGTGGCCGTGACGCGGAAGATTTAGTCTTCTTGTTGTCCATTGCATCAGCGGATGCCGTGCAAGAAGAGCTTCGATACTGTTCAGACAGTATTTTTTTTCACGGATGTCATACTACGCCGACCAATGGAATCTTGGATTTACGGTGCACCAGCTGCCTCTGACGAAGTCACCACTGCTGGGCTGACTCTGATGAAACGTGTGGTCCGGAGGTCTGGCTCGGTACTTTGCGCAGTCCGTCGCACTTGGCAACAGGCTGCCAAGTTCTTTATCTTCACGTTCACCAATGTGCATGCATAGTTACGCAACTTGCTGTATAATGTTCTGGGCGGAACCATGCCGTTTTCTTCATGTCCCTAAAGGACAGGGCATTGCTTGCTTGGAAATATTGCCGCAATTGTAACAAAAAAAATCAAAGGGGCATGACCTTCGATTTTTTCCTTCCCTCTCGATCCTGGAGCATATGGAAGTCTGGTGCGGCATTGCTCCCAAACTCACTCGAGAGATTCATCGCAGCGTTAAATTGTCCCTCAACACTGCGGGTTCACTCTTCTTCCTCCTCACCTTCACAGGCAAGTTCAAACCTGACAGGGTCCAATGGAACGAAGGGTTAGGGTGCTTATTGTTATGTATGCTCCCGATTTATAATCGGGAGGGTTAGCATGGATCCTATACGGTTTGCTGATGTATTGGGTTGTCCCGAGCATAAATCGGAGGACGAAAAGTGCACTGTAACCACATGAGAATTCGGGATAAACTTACTCTCTGTTGTTTTTTGATCTGACAACTTATCGCAAAGCCATGCATTTGAACCGATTCCGGATTGCAGCCTGTCAAATGACTTGCAAACGTTCCCGCCCAATATCCTGAACGAGCAAAATAATCGTTAAGTTCTCGTCATACTAATTCAAAAATCTTTAGCGCATCAGGCTGCATCAGGCCGCTTTCAGGCGCAAGATCAAATTATTGAACAACCTACCTTTGTGAGAGTAGACAACGGTTCTACCCCGGATGTAAACAATTCAAATTTTCAAATTACAACCTACCTTTTCGACACATTCTTGTCCCTGTCTTGCGATCCTGCTTTGCTTTGCCAGTGCATTCAATTTCGATGTTGTAGCATCGACGTTGCCTTTCGGCAGGTTCGCAGCTCGGCGAATTTCATTTCGTCGTTCGCGAATTATTACATCCTGTGGAGTTACCAAGTGACATGTGTTCTTGCATTACAGGTAATACGTTGTCGAATGGAGTCCCGTATCAGGTGGTAACTATGGTCCTCTCTTCGGCTTGCACGGTTTCGATCGCGATCGTCGCCCCTGGAATTCTCACGAAATCTAGTTGCGACGTGAAGGCGCTGGCTGGGGTACCGGCCAACATAGGCTCAACCCATGTGTCTGCCCAATCCAATTCCTGGGGAAGGGTAGCGTCCATTTTTGCCCCTTCCCTCAAAGAACTAAGCTGCCCAAGATGATAGAAGGAATCGACCGTGGGCCTGCCGTCGGGGTGAGTGATCGCTGGAACCCGGGACCAGCCAAATGTACCGGGGTCGATCTGTACCGCTACCAGCAGACTAGACCGGGACCAGCAACTTCCGACTATACTCGGGAGCTTTGACATAGACCGGGCCTAGCAAACTGCAAGGGCTAATACTGTAAGAATCAATTCGGGAACACAAGACTGTCTTTTGCAGTACGTGAATAACTGAGGCCATAGTTCGACGCTTTCCAATTCCTATCCGTTTTGCTTCGCTATGTCGGTATTATGCCGCCGCCGGACCTGCGAGGTGAATTCTTTTAAGGCCCCTTCTTCCTAACTTCAACCTACGGCAAACACCGATTTCATCGTAAACCAAACGTGAGAGACATTTTCTCCAACTTCGAACAAACCATTCAAGGGTTGTTCCCGGGACATACCTAAGCAGCAACCATGTGCAACCTAAACCTTTACGCTTTCTGGTGCTGTAGCTACCCAGCCGCGCAACCTCGACTTGAAGACCAGCTGCAGTGCCTGCGCAACCTCGACAACCAGCTGTCAGTGCTGCGAAACCTCGACTGTTGCAAACCTGGACCTCTGTCCTTCAATACAGTTGAGAGCTTTGCGAAACCGTGATGCCCCTCCAAAAGGTGGTGGTTTGTCACAAGCAAGTCTAAACAAGTCCGTGCAGCAGAAAAACTTACCTGCGGACCGTACCCCAGGAGCTGATGCGTGGTACCACGTGAAGGGGTAAGGTACGAGAGGGGGCCACCACAACAAAACCCACCTATTGGTTGGGTTGACGGACCTCACAAACCCTGATGGGACCACTGGATTTACCGAGATCGCCGAGATGATGAAAGGATGCAGGACTCCAAATTGTATTGGTCACCATATGTTCACCTTCACCTACGTGGTAATGAAGAGGATCGATTAGGCGTCCACAGAAGGTATCGGTCGCATGGGCCGGTGAACCATGAATGCGCTCTTCGCAAAGGGTAGACGTCCCCCTATCAGCTTGCATAGACGACTTGATGGGATTATGGAGGGACGGGGCCAGAACAAGATGGAAAGCAAATCTTTTTCCGTGCCAGGCTAAGAGTCAAGTAGTTCAGATGGGTGTTGCTTATGAATTGGACTGCATGTATTCCGCGTACATGTTTCTGTATCATTCGCTTCGTTGGGTTTGTCAATGCTCCACTACGCTGGAGGACTGTTGTGTATGCCGAGTACCGTTTTTCTGATCATTCGCGCGTTGGGTTTGTCCAATGCTCCGATTATGCTCGGGGAGACTGTGTGTATGCCGAGAGTACATGTTTTTGTATCATTCGCGCGTGGTTTTTCAATGCTCCGACTACGATCGGGGGACGTGGTATGCCGCCAGAGTACATGTTTTCTGTTTCATTCGCTCGTTGGGTTTGTCACTGCTCCCGATTATGATCGGGAGGACTGTGTGTATTGCCGAGTACTGTTTTCAGTATCATTCGCTCGTTTGGTTTGTCAAATGCTCCCGATTAGATCGGGCGACTGTGTGTATTCCGAGTTCATGTTTTCGTATCATTCGCGCGTTGGGTTTGTCAATGCTTCCCGATTCTGATCGGGATGGGACTGTGTGTATGCTGAGTCACATGTTTTGTATGATTTCTCTCTTTGTGTTTGTCAATGCTCCCGCTTATGATCGGGAGGACTGTGTGTATGCCGAGTACATGTTTATGTTACTCATTCGCGCGTTGGTTTGTCAATCTACCGATTATGATCGGGAGGACTTTGTTGTATTCCGAGTACATGTTTTCTGTATTTCATTCGCGCGTTGGTTTGTCACTGCTCCCGACTACGATCGGGGAGTACTGTGGTCATCGAATGAGTCATGTTTTCTGTAATATTCGTCGCGTTGGGTTTGTTCAATGCTCCCGATTATGATCAGGAGGACTGTGTGTATGCCGAGTACATGTTTTCTGTCTCATTCGCCGCGTGGGTTTGTCAATGACTCCGATTATGGACGGGAGGACAGCTGTGTATGCCGAGTTACATGTTTCTGAATCATTCGCTCGTTGGTTGTCCAATGCTCCCGATTATGATTCGGGAGGACGTGTGTATGAAGAGTACATGTTTTCGCACTCATTAGCTCGTTTTGGTTGTCAATGCTCCCGATTATGATCGGGAGGAACTGTGTGTATCCGAGGTACATGTTTTCAGTATCATCGCGCGTTGGTTTGTCAATGCTCCGATTATGATCGGGAGGGATGTGTGTATGCGAGTACACCCGTTTCTGTATCATTCGCGGGTTGGTTTTGTCATGCTCCCGATTATGATCGGGGGACTGTGGTATGCCGAGTACATGTTTCTGTATCATTCGCGCGTTGGGTTTGGTCAATGCTCCCAGATTATGATCGGGAGGGACTATCGGATTCCGAGTACATGTTTTCTGTATCATTCTCTCGTGGGTTTGTCAATTCTTCCCGACTACGATCGTGCCGCAGGAGGGGACTGTGGGTTTTCTCTACATTAATCTGACTCATTTGCTCTACAACTATTTGTCTTACGAGCATCCCCGGATGACGGTACCGTGGAAAGTAAAAGTCACGCGGGCGAGCAGGTTTTGGGATGCGGTGTCATGGACGAATGGACCAAGGCGCGCCAAGAGCCAATGAACATTGAAGTCGTTGCTGGTGGACCAGCCTTCAATGTTACGGCTACGCACACTCACTGGTTGAGGTTTCGCGGCGAATGCATGCCAATGTGTGGAGCTGATGCTTCTGGTCGACACTCACCCTTGCGGGATCCAAGCCAGCCCAGATGAAGTTACTAGCGTTCGGAGGCCCATGTCTGGAGCCCTATCAAGCATACCAGTTCACATTCTCGCTCTACTCATGGTGGTATAAAATGCGCGGCCCTTCTGTTAGCGTCGGCAAGGGCGGATTTATCGCCGACAAAGACCTGGTGGAAAGTAAGGCGTGGGTTGAGACATGCGAAGGAAGCTCGGGAACGATTTCAAGGACTTTGGTCCTGGCGACAGGAGGTCACCTCGATCTTTACAAAAGAGCCTTCACCTGACGCCGGTAAGAGATCAATCGAACGGACTGTACTAGTGCACCACGGCTCAGGTCGAATTTTCAAATCTGACAGGTACATTTTGAATATTACGTACGCTGTGAGATGTACACCGTTCGAAACAACCATTGTGTCCTGACCGCAACTGCCGCTTTCAAATTCGATAGGATATTGCGTAACTTCTGCACTCTTTCCATTTCCTTCAGACTCCGCGAAGAAGGCAGGAAGGAAGCGACTAGATCAGCCCCCACTACACTCAACGAAGAGGGCAGATCGCCGACACTTTGTAAGTTCATCGTATTCAAATTGTTATCTCCTTTCGCAATCGATCACTCGTTCAGATTGAATGAAACCATTGCAGTCAAGTCTATTCCCTGCATCGTAGTCATGTTGATCGCATCAACTTAAACCACGAGCGGCGTCACTGATTTTGAATACCGTCCTCCTTGGGCGTTCCGGTTATAGTCGGGAGGAATTCGGTCCTCCTTGGGCGTTTTGTTGTTATCTCCTTTCGCAATCGATCACTCGTTTTGCGTGAATGAACCATTGCAGTCAAGGCTTGTTCCCTGCATCGTATGTCATGTCGATCGCATCAACTTAAACACGCGCGTCACTGATTTTGAATACGGTCCTCCTTGGGCGTTCCGATTATAGTCGGAGGACATCAGATGTCCAATGTTCAATCTTCCGCAATCTTATCTAATCAACTAAGTCAATGCTCCCCGATTATAGTCGGGGAGGGACACTGATGTTCAATGCTCAAACTTCCGCAATCATTCACTAATCAAAATATGTCAATGCTCCCGGGTATAATCGGCAGGACTCTGGATGTTCAATGCTCAATCTGCAGCAATAATTTACCAATCAACTATGTCAATGCTCCCGAGTATAATCGGCAGGACACTGGATGTTCAATCTTCAACCTTCCGCAATAATTTACCAATCAAATATGTCAAAGCTCCTGAGTATAGTCGGGAGGACATCGGAATGTTCCATGTTCAATCTTCCGCAATCTTTTCTAATCAACTAAGTCAATGCTCCCGATTATAGTCGGGAGGACACTGGATGTTCAATGCTCAAACTTCCGCAATCAATCACTAATCAAGTATGTCAATGCTCCCGAGTATAATCGGCAGGACACTGGATGTTCAATGCTCAAACTTCAGCAATCATTCACTAATCAAGTATGTAAATGCTCCCGAGTATAATCGGCAGGACACTGGATGTTCAATCTTCAACCTTCCGCAATAATTTACCAATCAACCTATGTCAAAGCTCCCGAGTATATCGGGAGGACATCGGATGTTCAATGTCAATCTTCCTCAATCTTTTCTAATCAACTAAGTCAATGCTCCCGATTATAGTCGGGAGGACACTAGATGTTCAATGCTCAAAACTACCGCAATCATTCACTAATCAAGTATGTCAATGCTCCCGGAGTATAATCGGCAGGGTACTTGATCCCGAGTATAATCGGCAGGGTCTTGCGGTGAGGCAACTCCTAGGAAAGACTCTCCCTTTGCATGCTACGTAGACTAGATGATTGGTCAGAAGAATTCAACCTCAGAGCCGCTGGCCAATATGGATTTAGAAGTGGTAGGGGTACTGCAGATGCATCATTCATTCTTAACCATATTGTAGATAAATATAGAGAAAAGAAAAAACCACTCTTTGTGGCTTTTGTTGATTTCAAGAAGGCTTATGATTGGGTCAACAGAGACTTGCTATGGGATTGCTTAGCAAGGCTAGGAGTCAAGGACCCCTATCTCAGTATTCTGAAGTCCATGTATATTCATGTTGTTTTCCAAGTTCGCCTACATGGGGACATTGGATCCTCCTTTCCATCCCTTGTAGGAGTTAAACAAGGAGACCCCCTATCCCCACTCCTATTCGGTCTGTTCATTGATAGAATTGAATCGTTCCTCCAATCCAAGCTCCCAAATGTAGGGGCTGAGCTTAGGGGAAAGATTCTGCAACTGTTACTTTATGCTGATGACCTAGCTATAATGGCAGAATCCCCGGCAGATATGCAAGCGATGCTTGACTGTCTGAGAGATTTCTGTGAGGCTACTAAGATGGCTGTGAATATAAAGAAAACTGAGATTGTCGTTTTCAACAAGCAATTCTGTGATGAGGCCCGCATGGATCCTGATTACAAATTTGTCTATGATGGAGCACAACTTTCTACAAAGTTATCTTTATCTACTTGGGATCCCTCTTTGTGGATGGTGACTCAAGCAATCGTGCAAAAGCTGCTTTTTCTAGGATGCTCACTAAGGCCCAAAAGGCACACCACATGCTCCGTAGGCGATGCCATACTATGGAGATATACAATATTGATATTCTCACCCACCTGTTTGATTCTCTGGTACAACCTATCCTGAATTTTGGCTGTGAGGTGTGGGCTCCTTCTATTCTGAACAACACACTTATCTCAATGACCATGCTTGTGAGAAATGGCATAGAGGTATACTTAAACAATTGTTGGGTGTTTGCCAATCTACTACATCTAATATTATCATGGAAGAGCTGGGTAGAACCCCGTTGTGTTTTGCTTGGCTTAAACAAGCTTTGCGCTTCTGGAACAAGACCATACATAAAGAACCTGAGGATCTCATTAGAATGGCTCTTGAGGAATCTTTTGACTCCAACACTGGCTGGGTTCATGACTTGCGTTGTGCTCTCCACAAGCTAGGATCCAGTAAAAACATCAACATTTTGGAGGCTGTCGATGTCGAAGGTATTATGTCTGAAGTTTTTGAGTCATGGAGGTTTAAGTACCCAAGTGACACCAATGCAGTTAGAGACATCCCTGATGAGAGAAGGGTTGGCTTTAAACGCCTCCGATACCAAAAATGGTTCGCAGCCAACAGCAATGATGAGAATGGCTTGATTCCCTTCACATCCGCCTTACATAAGCAGGATCAGATTCGTTCTATAGCACAGTTTAGAATGGGTTCCCATTGGCTGAACACAGAAAGAATGAGGGTGGTGGATAGAGCACACATCCCTCGCTTAATGAGACACTGTCAAATGTGTGGGTTCCAAAAACCTGAGGATGAAATGCATATGTTTGAGTGCCCTTTTTATAATGATATTCGCCTCCGCTACCAGAAGCTGTTCACAGATATTTATAGGCATGTCCATGAGGATACCAACTTAACCGTATGGAATGTGGAATTCTGCGATTCCACATTCAGAACCTTTATGAATGGAAATGGCACTAAGTGTTTTTGGAGCAACCTAGCCGACTATCTTTCTACTTGTAGAAGAGCAAGACAGGAAGCCCTGGACTGCTTAGTGGCACCGTAATTTATCATCCCTTTTTTTCTTCTTCTTGTGACTTCTCATTTGTTAGCTTCTTACCTCCGCCACTGTAAGTGGTTGAGATCTGGGTCCGGCTCTAAGGGGTTTAATACCTACGCCACCAAAACGGTGGTTGGGAGTTTGGTTTGTTTGTCCTCGACACACCCCTGATGTAATGGGGTTTTTGCTTTGTGGGTGCTTTTTCTTTTTGTTTAAAGCACAGAGTCTCATACACCCTCGCGGTGTCAAGTAGACTTTAACATGTAATGTAATGTAATGTTATGATGTCCAATCTTCAATCTGCCGCAATAATTTACCAATCAACTATGTCTATGCTCCCGAGTATAATCGGCAGGACACTGGATATTCAATGTTTAATATTCCGCAATCTTTCTGTAATCAACTATGTCAATGCTCCCGACCATAGTCGGGAGACACTGGATGTTCAATGTTCTGACCCCTCACTAAGTCAAATATGTTTTATCAATCCCTTCAGGTTTGCTGATCCCAAGAAGAACCCTGCTGGACACGAGGGCAAAGGCAAGCGTGCTGCGTCGCAGGCTGCAGACAATGCACCAGCCGCAAAGAAACAAACTCCTGTACCCGAACAGAAGATTCATTCCTTGGAGGAGGATTCAGACTTGAACTCAAGAAGTTCTGTCGACACTGTGCCCGGGCCATCTGACGACGATGATGCACCCAAAACCGCTCCTAAGAAAAGAGGTCGCGGTCAGCCTGGTTCTCAGAAGAAGACTATGACGAAGGCGAAGAGATCACCGGCAGGAGAGAAGAAAGGGGACAGCATTGGAAACATCAAAGGTGATTTGGCTAAGGCTAAGGCTTTCCTGACCGACAAGCATTTTGGTGGAGAGCATTCATTGGACTGCACGAAGTTCCTCCCTCCAAAGCTACCTGTCAGAATCCGTGTGTTGGACCCTGTTCGAGTCGATCAACTCCTCGCCAATTTTTTGAAAACCACAATGGCCACTGGGAAGGTATTGTTCATGGACATCAGCAAGGACCTGAAGAATGTATCTCCAGGTTGGGCTAATATCGATCCAAGCAGGCTGGAACAGACGTTCAACAACATCTCCAATGTGAAAGGGGAGTTTGGCGAGCCATGGATCATCGGAGGGTACCACAGCTCCCAAGCCTTCATCAAGTGGGCAGCAGACCGCCCTGGTGAAATTCCTCTGCGCAATTGCTTCGTGTACCGGTTGTCAGAGGTGGAGGGTGCCACGTACGACGAGAAGCTTCAGAACGCTCGCCTCCTTTCCCTTTTGGACAACACAAGCGGCCAGTCGACTGAGGGGTACGACTCTCAGCCATTTTTGGTTTCTACCTTCCTGTGGCGTGAATTGTACCTTCAGGCAGGCTGTCCCGCTCGGACTGAGAAGGGGCATCAGTCAGACCAGTACAACAACTTCAAAACTCTGTGTGTCACCGGGGACGAGAAGTTGACGAAGGCTGTTGCTAGCCAGGGGGGTGCCACCGTGCCACGCTTCAAAGTCGTGAGCTTGGACGAAGAGTCCTACAAGAAGGCTTTCCTGATCATGTCCTCCATGGACGACCGGGAGAAGATCGGCGCCGACCACCTTGTTGAGCGCCTACAGAACGTGGAGCCTCCGCCTCCGCCAAACGATGAGGAGGAAGAGGAGGGGGACGACGAGGAAGCTGCACCTGGATCCCATGGGAAAAGGGCTAAGGGAAAGGCTAAGGACAAGATGAGGTCGGTCCTCGTTGAGGACATGAAGGAAACTATGAAGCTGCCACCTGGAGAGCTGAAGTTCTTCCTGAAGTCCGTGACCGACGACTTGTATGTCCACGAGTATGAAGCTTTCAAGATCAAGGACGAAGTGGACAATGTCGCGTTCACTACCGCGGTAGGTTCATGTTGTATATTAAGTTATTTTCAGACATGATCGGGATGATTGTGATGAAGTACGGTGGTGTGCCATTTTTCGTTATTGACAGCGATTCACTTCTCGCATTGGACGATGCTTCCGAGTATGATCGGGAGGACTGAGGGTGTGCCATGTCTCGTTATTGACATAAATTCACTTCTCGCTTTGGACGATGCTGCCGAGTATGATCGGGAAGACTGTGCGTGTGCCATATCTAGTTATTGACGGCGAATCCCTTCTTGCATTGGATGATGCTGCCGATTATGATCGGGAGATGCTTCCTATTATGATCGTTATCATGACAAGAAAACTCTTTTATTCGCAGACGTTTGCATCGGCATCCAAGGCTTCGTTGGTTCATTACAAGACAGAAGTGTCAGCGGGCTTCGTCATCTACATCATCGACAGGCTTCTCAAGCAACACAATGTCTCGCCTGTGTCCTTTCGTGACGACTTGAAGTTACGCTTCAATTCTGGTTTGCCGCTTGACCTTGAGGCAAAGGGCTTCACGCACATGCACGCCTTCTTGGGCAATAACGCGGAACCCGCCGTTACCAACAAACCCCTTCCGCTGGGTGGCATCGCCTTCAGCAGCAAGGCAGCTTCTGAAATCTTGATCGGGGGCATTCGATCCGATGCTACGATTCC
Source organism: Chlamydomonas sp. ICE-L (assembly GCA_013435795.1). NCBI lineage: Eukaryota > Viridiplantae > Chlorophyta > Chlorophyceae > Chlamydomonadales > Chlamydomonadaceae > Chlamydomonas > Chlamydomonas sp. ICE-L. The sequence goes on from JACBWV010000099.1 coordinate 1,648,772, forward strand.
CGCACATCAGGTCTTCTCCGGGTGGCTGAGGGACTATACCGCCCAGAGAAGGGATTGGTATGGTATACCACCTAGGGATGAAGTTTTGATGCCCAAGCTAACCATCACCGAGGTCACGCAAGTGGGAGGTCTGCTGAGTTTCGCGACAGACAAGGAAGCGCTAAACCAGCTTCTCGACAGGTGGTTTTCTGTGATCAGGACAAGGGTCCAGCAAAAAAACCAGGCACAGATTATCAGTACCCTGGCCGCTAGCATTGACGACATGAAGTTGCTAGCTCAGCCTGACCAGGAGTACCCAATGGCGACAGACGGCCTCCAACAACCAATCTGTGATGATATGTCCAAGTTCCTCGAGGCCTGCCGTGAACTGCTTTTCGCACACCCCATTCCGCCTCGCAGTATCCATCTCGATGCGTTGAACACCATCAGGGGAGTCGTGGGTTTCCTCGTCATGGACTTAACAAGGCGGAGGAAAGATGGAGCAGCAGGGATTCCGATGTTGAACCTGACAGAGGAGGTCTTGTTGTCATTGGCAGTAAAGTACGGTGATTTGCCAGTGTGGAAAAGGGGAGAGCCTTCCGAACGCTTTTTCCGTCTCTACGATGGTGGACAGATGTATCCACACCTGATGTCGGCAGCTACAGCAGTGTTCATGGACGCTGACCACCAGATTGGAGCCGGTCGGGTCCAGCTAGAGACGGCAACAGTCAGCGCGCACCTTTACAACATGAAGGCGAAAACATTCCAGTGTGATGAAATCCGTAAGGTGCGTAGATGTTTAAAATGATAGACTACAAGTTGAAAAGTTGACGCTCCCGATCATAATCGGGAGGATGATGTGTTAAGCATGTCTTTTCACCACTTCAAAATCCATTACACATAATCCTTCCTATCACAGTCGGGAGCATCACGTTGTTCAACTTGTCTTCCAACCCATAATCTAACTGACTTGTACATATTTCGTTTACTCTTGCAGGTGCCTGGCAAACTGATCGACTTGGTGATCATCGACCCCTGTCTCACTGGCGATGAAAAGGGACCGTTGTGGCTCGTCGATGAAGACTCTTGGAGTTCGACTGATGTGATCGACATGCTGCGGAACTTAGCAGGCCAGAATCGGAAGTTTGCCTCAGTGTGCCATGTGGTCGTGTACACCAACCAAGAGGAAGGCAGTAGGTTCCTTGTGGCCGAATTCCGTCACTTTGTGCGGGAGCTTAGCTCCGTTGGCAACTATGTGATGTGCATGCAAGCTGGCGATGCCTCGGGCATGCTAGCGGCTTTGCTAGAGAGGAGGAACGCCATTGGCTTGGACTGTATCACTCAGAAGCTTGGGGCTGCTGCATGGCGTTTGAACATGTTTGCAAAAACGGAGCAGGCTATTCTATCACGTCTCGAAGCCTGTACTGATGCAGATGATGAAACAAGGGTGAGGACGGCGGTACTGGTTCAGGAAGACATTGACGCAGAGTTTCGCGACAACCCTGCTGAGCCCAGTGTGGAAATGATGCAAAAGCTAGAGACGTGTCTCCAGACATATCGCGAGAAGAAAGCCGCAGATTGGCCTGAGGACGAGTTCGAGGCCTGCAAGGAGAAGGTTCTGGAAAGCTGCATCCGTGCAGGAACAGTAAAAGGGCTGATGAGGACCAAGAAGTTAGATTTAGCCCTTGTTGGGTTGCGTGCCAACTTGTTCCCAGAGCAAGACGAGTCAGTTAGCACATGATCTGTCAGCACTAAGTGCAGAAGTTAGCACCAATGGACTTGTTGGCAGCAGTGCAACATTATCATTGTGCACAAGTTTCACGAGTGTACTTGTTTGCACCATCCAACACACATTTTGAGTGATTTCAGGATTCTAGGATGGCAGGTTGCAGATTTCAGGATTTAAATTTGTGTTATGTACATAATGAGCTTATGAGGTATGAAATTATGAATAATAAGTCCTGAGTTAGGAGTTATTAGTTCTGACTTGTATAAGGTACATATAAGTTCTGAGTTGTGAGTTATAAATTATGAGGTACACATACGTACAGATTTCGGAGTCGTAAGTACTAAGTTGTAATTTTGAACTGTTGAGTTGTGAGTTGTGAGATAAATAATTATGAGCAATGCGTTCAAGACTTTGTAAACAGCTTTCACCTTCCTCTTGACTGTCCTCTACAATTGATTTTGTATTCCAATACTTTCTCTCTCTCCAAACGAGCAAATCAATGTTACAATTGAAATTGAAGGGAATAGTCTCTTTCTCAGGAATACAACAAAACAATCTTACAAAATAAATTGTAAGATATTTTCGTAAAAGCCACCAAAAAAGCAAAATCAATTAATTTGCGAAAACGATCTTACAATATTTATCGTAAGATTTCAGTAAAATAAAAAATCCGTTTGGAAGCAGGAACGCCCATTATAGTACTAAGTACTATTGAGGCTCTTCCCGAACGCGTGTTTTTTGTCCCGCCGTTAACGTTATAAGTGTTAACGTTGTTGTTCGACCCCGAATGGCTAGTGGCGGTATTATGCTGAAGATTGATGGCATCCCTAGTGTTCGACACTTTTGCCATAGAATTGCTAGTAGTGACGAGCGTGTACAAGACCGCAGTCATGGCTCCTACAACCAAAGGGGCAATCACGTTGCCGCCAAATTCACAAATCATCATTTACAGAGTACAGATTGAATACTTACACGAAACTTTTTTTTTTGTATGCATTGAAGCGTGCAACCATTGTAACATGTTACAGTATCGTGTTCAGGCATTTTTCCATCAGGGACATGAGTAAATTAGATGCGAAACAACGCAAAAAGAGAGGCGCTGTTGCTGACACAGGAGAGGATGCTGACGCTGTTACTAACACTGTCCCTGACACTGTTACTAACACTGTCCCTGACACTGGAGCGGCTGCTGGCGCTGTTACTAACACTGCCCCCGACACTGTTACTAACACTGTCCCTGACACTGGAGCGGCTGCTGGCGCTGTTACTAACACTGCCCCTGACACTGGAGCGGTTGTTGGCTCTGTTACCAGCACTTTTTTTGACCATTCCGTTGTCACTGAACCTGGAGGTGACCCTAGACTTGGCCCTGGCGAAGCTGTTGTTTCGAACACGACTGATGCTTCTACATCTACCTCTAACGATGATCATTCCGATCTTCAGAATCGACAAAGTCAGCAACACCCGTCATCGAGTGGTGGTGTTAACAACCTCGAACCGGTTGTTGTTGATAAGATCGACCCTGTAATGATATTGCGTTTTAAGCGCGTGTTGGATTCATACTCACCGAATGATATATTGGAACGTATTGCTTCTCATGATCTGTATATGGGTACAGGTATAACGGACAAGAGTATTGAAAGTGTTTCGTCCATCTTGAATGAGGCGAAGATCTCAATTCCGATATCTGAAGAAACCTTTGGGGCTTGGACAACCTTCTTGGATGGCATAGGGAATGATTCACATAAGTTGGGGTACTTTGTAAACTATATTTGGTTCCGGGTGCTGCGACGACTGATGTTATACCGGTTGCGGGCAACTGACAACGGCGATCAAAATATAATCGTAGACACAATCAGCAGTATCATCGTATTCCTAAGAGATTTCATAGACAAATTCGACACACTAGAACATTCACTAGAACTCGTCAATAGCATTGATTGGACTACAATCAATACGGACGAAGATTTGATCGCTTTCGTTATTGATAAAGGTGACTTGAAAATCCAGAGATATGACGGTGTATTCAAACAATACCAATCTACGCTGGTATCGTCTGTGTTGTATGATAACCTGCGATTGCAACGAACTCAACTTGAGTCAGACATATCATACTTGCTTGGTGGAGAACAAATATCTTTGCATGCATTCCCCCACCATGCTTTTTCTTCCGAGACGTTCAAAGCCCTTGCCATGTCAGTCGAGAATTTTAAGACACTCCCTAAACACGAAAGGTTAGATCGATTTACATTACATTACATTACATTACATTACATTACATGTTAAAGTCTACTTGACACCGCGAGGGTGTATGAGACTCTGTGCTTTAAACAAAAAGAAAAAGCACCCACAAAGCAAAAAACCCCATTACATCAGGGGTGTGTCGAGGACAAACAAACCAAACTCCCAACCACCGTTTTGGTGGCGTAGGTATTAAACCCCTTAGAGCCGGACCCAGATCTCAACCACTTACAGTGGCGGAGGTAAGAAGCTAACAAATGAGAAGTCACAAGAAGAAGAAAAAAAGGGATGATAAATTACGGTGCCACTAAGCAGTCCAGGGCTTCCTGTCTTGCTCTTCTACAAGTAGAAAGATAGTCGGCTAGGTTGCTCCAAAAAGACTTAGTGCCATTTCCATTCATAAAGGTTCTGAATGTGGAATCGCAGAATTCCACATTCCATACGGTTAAGTTGGTATCCTCATGGACATGCCTATAAATATCTGTAAACAGCTTCTGGTAGCGGAGGCGAATATCATTATAAAAAGGGCACTCAAACATATGCATTTCATCCTCAGGTTTTTGGAACCCACACATTTGACAGTGTCTCATTGAGCGAGGGATGTGTGCTCTATCCACCACCCTCATTCTTTCTGTGTTCAGCCAATGGGAACCCATTCTAAACTGTGCTATAGAACGAATCTGATCCTGCTTATGTAAGGCGGATGTAAAGGGAATCAAGCCATTCTCATCATTGCTGTTGGCTGCGAACCATTTTTGGTATCGGAGGCGTTTAAAGCCAACCCTTCTCTCATCAGGGATGTCTCTAACTGCATTGGTGTCACTTGGGTACTTAAACCTCCATGACTCAAAAACTTCAGACATAATACCTTCGACATCGACAGCCTCCGATTTAATGAAATCAAGTACAAATTTCATTACCATTCTCTGCTCGAACTAACCAATGCTATCACGAACGTGTCCAGCAATATAGAACGCATATTAAGTGTAACCAAAATATTTGGGTATACAGTGATTCCGCTAATTCATAACCTCAAGCTGACTGACGATGGTATCAAAGAGAGAGTAAATGCTATGAATATCAGCGATCCCAATATCATTTTGCTCGAAATTGCAAAAACGTTGCGGACTTTTGTCGATACACCTTTGGATATTTTTGAAGGATTGAAGAAATACACAGTAAACCAAGACAAAGTGGATCAGGTGTACAACATGATTATCAACCTTCGACGTTTCGAGAACATCAGTGGAGGCAAGGATGACAAAACCTTCATTCCGTGGTCTTATGATATGTCCAACAACACCATAGTGGTCGAAGGTGGAAAAGAACGTATTGTGAAGAAAGTTGTCAATAAGGTAACTTTGAGAGAAGAGATACCGTCTTCTCAAACTGCACAAAATCCAGGAGGTCCCGAAGTTACTACAACAAAAAATGGATCAGGTGGTGGATCAGGTGGTGGATCACGTGGTGGATCAGGTGATGGATCAGGTGGTGGATCAGGTGGTGGATCAGGTGGTGGATCAGGTGGTGGATCAGGTGGAGGAGCAGGTGGTGGAGCAGGTGGTGGATCAGGTGGTGGAGCAGGTGGTGGATCAGGTGGTGGAGCAGGTGGTGGATCAGGTGGTGGATCAGGTGATGGATCAGGTGGTGGATCAGGTGGTGGAGCAGGTGGTGGATCAGGTGGTGGATCAGGTGGTGGATCAGGTGGTGGATCAGGTGGTGGATCAGGTGGTGGAGCAGGTGGTGGATCAGGTGGTGGATCAGGTGGTGGAGCAGGTGGTGGAGCAGGTGGTGGAGCCGTTGTAGACACTAAAACCCCTGAAGCCGATTAAGCCCCTGGAGACCCTGGAGCCGATGGAGCCGCTGAAGGATATGGAGACCCTGTAGTCGATGGAGCACTTGGAGCCGCTGAAGGAGATGGATCCCCTGTAGTCGATGGAGCCAACATAGCAGGTGGAGTTGGTGGAGTAAATAAAGACGGAGGAATATTGAAAAAAAAAAGTTTTTTTGGAGGCATTTTTACAAAGAAAACAGATGAAGAAAAAGAAAAATATAAAAAACAAAAAGAAAAAGATAAAAAAGAAAAAGAAGAAGCTAAAAACATAAAAAAAAAAAATCAAGAAAAAAAAGCTGCTATAAAATTTCTAAAAAGTCAAGAATGGAAGGCGACGGGTGACTATCTTAGTAACCCTTATAGACAACCCCTCATAGAAGGCACAAAGCCCCATAAAAAAAGTTTGTTTGGACTATTCAGAAAGGGTCAAAAAGGGAGTGGTCCGTATGTAGAATATAGTCTCCAAAAAGGTGGTGGTGAAGCGTTTTCGAAATTGTTGAAGACCCAACGTGAGAAGGAGCTCAATAAAGTTCGTGACAACTTATCGGTCGCTCGTATGAAACTTCTGCGATCTCTGAAAGACGTTCGCAAGAATTTGATAACGATTTCTTACCCTACGATTGGACTTTACTCAAATATCTTGGAAGAGTTTTCTGACTTTCAGCGTATGGTGGAACGCATATTGGACAATTACGTGAGCGTCAATGTTGTGGACGAGGACGATGACGAAGCTGGTCGCTCTGCTTTGAATAGCAAACGTGGAAAACTTTCGTCCCAAGGATTCTTGACAATACTGGCGAATCGTGCATCCATCAGTCAGGTTCACATCATTTACATGATCAAGCTTATACGAACAATAATACAGCTTTTGATATTGTACGTCACTGAATACATATTTGCAGAGCACTACATGCGCAAGGTGCATGTGAACACATTGAAAGACCCCGATGCCCTAGACGATGTGCCTTTGAAACACCCAGAGGCAAGTTTAGTCAGCTTCCTCCTCATTTTCTTGGTACTCGACATTATCATCCAGGTCATCATTTTTGTAGCACTGGTGATTGTCATGTACACATATGCCAAGTCATCAAACACGTTTGTCATTGACAGCGCCTTCATCACCGACATGATCATCGACTTCGACATGCAAACGCTCATCTTGACAGTTTTAGGGTTTGTCATTGCTAAAATCATGATGAAAAAGAGGTTCTTCGAGTACCCTACACGAGGGATTGCGGTTTCAAAGGCATATCGCAACATGATGATGTCCATTGCAGTTGTGACAACAGCTATCCCATACACCATGCTATTCAAGTAATGGAAACTGTACACTCGACGGAACATATAAATGAGACGTCTCATTGTGTATGGCCACACTTCCACTACAGTCGGCGGAACAGTAAAATGTGCCGTACACGAAGCGGTTTCATTTTAGTATTCCGTTGACTGTAATGTTGTCGCACTTCTCTTGTACGTTTTTACGAGCATACACTCGACGGAATACTAAAATGAAACCGCTTTCTGGAGTGTACGGTACACCTTATGGTGTAACCTTATGGTGTAGCAACCCACATTGCAGTGGAACACCATCATGTTTTTTTGTAGCCCATCAACAACACGCATCCCTGCAAAATGGAAGCGGTCTCCCTTGACCCAACAGTTCCATGCAGTGCAGCCTTGCGATTGTGAGAGCGGAGGAGCGGTCCCGGTCCGAGTAAGTGCTGGTTTCTGGAGAGAATCGCAGTCCTCGTACCTCTGGGTACCGCTTGATCGATTTGTTGTCGACAAGAGAGGGGGCTAAGCCACCCCTCCTGTGTTTTTCTTGGATTTGTTTACGTGTGCAGTACACCCTCACCGCCAACTGGTCGCGATAAGAGACCTTTGGAGTCTCCTTCAATGGGGTGTGACCCAACAACTCGTAACCTAGACGAATCTGACCTTCCATGGTTATTTGGACACTTGGAATCTTGTAAACACATTCCTTCTTGGCACCGGTTTCCCAAGACATGAGAGTCGTCTTGAACTCATCTGTCACATGAACCTCCTCTTTGAAGAGGCGCTTGCAGGAAGCGAACATAGATCCCGTAGGCACAGCTACCTCTCCTGGTCCGGTAGCCTTCATCGTCTTGATTGCAGAACCATATGCGATGCGAACCCTCAGGTCAGGATGATCCAACTTCATGTTGCGCTTGATCCCTGCCCAAAATGAGTCCATAGCCTTGCGCTTGCCAATGTACCTCTGAAAGTTGTCTCGGGACTCTCTGCGACGGAGTGCCATCCTCCACCACTCGTCGGAAAACGTAGCGTAATTTTTCAAGTAAGCCGAGATATCACCCTTCCTGGATGTACTCAACGCTGCTCCATTTTCACGCAGAGACTCCCATCTAGGAATCATGTCTGAGAAACGTTTTTCTTGCTGTTTTTTCTGTTTCTCGATACCAGACTTGTGGTAAAAAGCTCCGCGTGTAAGCTTCCATGTCTTGCTTTTCCCCTTTGCAAGATACGTGACTGTCGCGATGTTGCTCCTTCCTGGGTCCACGCCCAAAACGACGATACCCATCTCGGTCAATGTCGTTTCGAGTTTACGGTCATACTGTTCTGCGACGCTCAAACCTTCATTGTCACGAGACCTCATACTGGTCTTCTTAAGATCTGACACACGAACTTGTACTTTCTTGCTGTACTGCATGCTCAAGGAGACTCCGTCAGTACAGATGCTACAGTCGAATACCCACCCATTCTTGACAGGTGGTTTTCTGAAGAAGGAACCTGCGACTGTTTTTCGGGCGTTCACAAGCGTGTCATACCTACCCTTTGCATGTCTGTACTCGTCAGTAGCCTTGATATCCTTAACGTCAGCATCGTACTGCTTCAGGGCCTACTTGTATGCATCCCATTCACCCGGACCACATGATCTTTTCTTCTTCTGTGCAGGCCTCTGGGGCAACATGAAGTCGTCGGGATTCTTTACATATTCCCACTTGGAAAGCTCGACGATGTTAGGGTCCTTAGTGAAATTGTGCTTGAACAGTTTCACGAGGGTCATCAAGTCAAGACGAACATGCACACGATGGACGCTGAAGATGGGCATCAACCGAATACGACGTTCCCCCATAGTTTCCAATCGGGTCTGCATCCAGTAATTGAACCGTACCATAGTCTGGAAATCCACACATTTTCCGTAGTCATCATAAAGCCGATCTCCATCCGGAACTTTCAGCCTGGCCCGAACCTCACGGACGTACTTTTGAACAGAATCGGGCCAAGATTCCATCTCCTGCACTTCTTGCCGTATTACCCGCATCACGTCGTACACACGGATGGTATTCGGAGCTCCCAGTGCCTTCAAAGTAGCCTTAGTGAGGCGGATCAGACGAGGTACCAAAGGAACCCATGCGTTGTTCGACACGACAGTGCTCAATGTGTGGCCGGCATAGTTCAAAACCTGGTCAAAATAGAGAGGGCAGGATTTGATGTATTCAGAGTCGTCGCTATCAAGTACCTTCCCGATTACGTCTTTTACGGATTCGTATGAAATTCTACTCTCTTCATCTGGAAAGACGCCGTCAACTCCGATCCTTAGCCAATTCTTCCAGTAGGTATCCTTCATCTCGTACATATCGGGAATCGGCAGGTCGCCCTCCATGAGCCTCGTGACATGAAACGCCAATACCAGACTCGAACGCCGAAACATGCGGCTCACAACATTGACGAGCTGATCAACATGCCCCCTGAATCCACCGAATTCCTCCTCGTCGAGATTCATTGCCTTCTTCAGAGCGCATTTCACGACGCACATCTTTTCCACCGCCTTGTATTCTGTAGGGATAAGACCATTGTCTTCGCATAAACGGACAAGGTCGTCCTTCTTGGACTTTGAAGTGTATGGTACATCAGCCAATTTCAGTAGATCCTTCAAATGCGCTATTGTTTGGGGTTTCGTTTCTATCTTCCATAATAATAGCCACCTAATCCTTTATACACATAAATGTTCCAAACGTGTTCGAAACAACCCATCATTATTTTATCAGTGAGGTTGCTTAATGCTAATGAAATCATATCAGACACATGCGTCTTTGCATCATTTGGTATGTAGTTCAATCGACGAAAGTCCTTCTTCACCTTAGCGAAGCACAGTTCAATAGCATTGAATTCTGGACTGTAAGGGGGTGTGTAAAAAATATTAACGGGGTGCCTGAGGACCAATTTCTTATGGATACTGGCATTGTCCATTATTACTACTGAATTATTGCACAAACTCAACAAGTCAATAAATGCAGCGAAATCTGTTTTCTTTACATATCCTTTCTTCACAACGAATTCCTTCCGACCATCTGAAAAAACTGCCATCAACAAACTATGGTGTACCCACCCACCAGTAGTTTTAACGATAACCGGTTTGCCTACGGGGAATACCCATAATGTGGCTTGAGTCGCTCACTAAACCCACATTCGTCAACTGATACTAAAATTTTCCCAGCATTGATTGTCTCCTTGTATCTACTACAAAATTCATTGACAAGTGGCACTAAGTCCCCTTTACACTGTCCACGGAGTTTGCTCCTTTTTCTTGTAAAACCAATGAGTTTAATGAAACGATACACTGTTTTAGTTGATAATCGTAAATTGTGAGTGCTTTTGAAAAATGCAACAACACCTCTTGCGGTTGTGCATTTAGTTGACAATAAAAACGATTTTAACAAATCCTTGTTCGTCTCAAAAAGTTTGCTAACAAATTCACGTCGTTTTAGATTCACACCAAAGCGTTTCCACCTCCACAGAGTAGAGCGACTGATGTTCGTAAACACAGAAGTTTTTAACACACCCAAGTCAGAAACCATTCTTAACGCCAATTTTCTAACGGCGATGTCGTACATTTATTTCCATCTGATATATGTTTCATTTTACTGTTCCGCCGAATGTTGTCGTCGCACTCAGCGACCGTTGGACAGACACTCTACGAGGGGTCTACACCCATCTTGAGCACGATGGCGCGCTACAAAGACGTGATTGTCTTCATCTCCTGCAACAGGTTGTTATCGGCTCCAACATGAGCGGATGTAACTGCGCTTGTACTCATGCCAACATCGATGCACGAATACTTGGAAGAATGGGACATGCTGTCATCATCGTGTTCGTACTTGTCCACGACCACCGCGTTCTTCTCAGGGACGACCTCCGAGTTCTTCTCTTGGACGACCGTGTCGTTCTTCTCTGGGACGACCTCCGAGTTCTTCTCTTGGACGACCGTGTCGTTCTTCTCTGGGACAACCTCCGAGTTCTTCTCTTGGACGACCGTGTCGTTCTTCTCTGGAACGACCTCCGAGTTCTTCTTTTGGAAGACCGCCGCATTATTCTTCTTTGGGGGGGGTGGCGGCATCTTCACGGGTGGGCGAATGGGTGTCACGATGTTATTTTCGTTGTATGGTGGGATGTTCGATTCGAAGTCCTCCATGTCTTTCATGTTGCGTGGGGTCTCAAACTCGTCGTCATCAAAGTCCGAGATACCCTTGGTGAGCCAGGCGCACGGGTTGGCGATCAGGGGTGCGGCGAAGAAGCCGTGACGCTGCAGTCCTCGGATAACACACACAATGCGTTTGAACACTGTTCGCATCTGGATCTCCGTTCTGCGGATCCACTTGACCTTGACCTTCTCATCGAAAAAGTCGGATGGCCTCAATCCTCGGGTGGCCGCAGGTTCCGTCAGCATATCCAGACACATGACACTGCTCATGTAGTATCCGTACTCGTCCATGCGTTTACGCCAGATGATACATGCAGAAATGGCCATTGTGAAATTCGAGATCGTACAAATCTTGTGATCAAACCGATGTTCGTTTACGACTCAATAAACATAAACTCTTATTCCTTTACACCTTTTTTTTTACAAATCAAATCAATCTTCGCAACAGAACAACGCGCTTGCGTCCGCGTACACGCGCTTGAGACTTCCCGGACTCGTTCGTATGATCATGATCACGTCGCTATCCGAGTACCAAACCTGCAGGTGATCCTTTGACACCGGAATATTCATGCATTCAGGAGGTGTCCATTTTACAAGTTGTTTTCGGGTTGACATGAAATGCGTTGATCCGACCGAAAGAAGAAATGGGTAAGATGCGATCATGCACACGTTTCTGTATGAATGTTTTTTCTATGTTCTTCGTCATCCACAAGGGATGGTCTTGACATGTCGCGCTTTAAAATTACATTATACATTTGTCCTCAACTAATTTTGGGACACTCTGTACACAATTGTTTCAAACATCTGTGTTTTTTTGTATCAGTACGCAAAACAACCAACACGAACAAGCAATGCAATTTATTGCGATCATTGGGATTATTGTGTTGGTGTGCTTCCTCGTGCTATTGACATTCTATTGCGATATTTTACAGGTTCGAATGGGAAGCTGATTTTCTGTAAATAAAAAAGTTCGTTCAAAAACATCTCATTTAATTGTTCCAAAATCTTAATGTGTGTATCACAATCACAATGCAGCCCCACAACAACGCAACATCGAACGTCTTCGACAAAGTCGGCTATAACAAGTCTCTTGCGACCAAGTCTCTCGCCAAGGTTGTGCTTCTCACTAAAGATGAAAGCTTCTTGATAGAGGACTTTATCACGTACTACGGCGAGTTGTTCGGGTACGAAAACGTGATCGTGGTAGACAACAAGAGCACGTGCCAGGCTGTTCTGGATGTGTACGAGTGGTACTCTACAACCCGCGGTGTCTAGATCAAGCTTGATAAGCGAGACTTCAGCTCTGCCAATGTGTTCATGAGCGAGCACATGCGAGAGGGCGCACCGTCGTGCGAGTGGATCCTCCCTCTAGAGACCGACGAGCTCGTGTTCAGCATGAGGTCCGCCAACGACCCCCTCTTCAGACTGAGGCCGGTCGACGTTCGTGCGTACCTTGAGTCTCTCCCGGAAGACGTCTCCATCGTCAACTACGGGTCCGTTCTGGGATCCTCTGTCGACCCAAATGACGATACCTACGACCTATCCCGAGGCATGTACCCGCGCCCTACGACCAACATTACGCGGTTCAAGAACCAGAACTGGGACAAACTCATCGTGCGCGCTTCGGAGTTCCTTCACATGAAGATGTGGTGCCATCAGGCCACAGTGAAGACGGAATTCAAGGTGCGGTCCCATTTCCTAGGACTCCTTCACTTCCACGAGACCGGTTTCCGTCGCAAGGTCGAGAGCGCAGTCCGCGTCCTTCGAACCTTCCCGTATATCGTCAACATCCGCGACATCAACGAAGAACAGAGCATCGAGGAAGTGCGTCGCAATCAAACCGAGTGCCAGAAGTACATAGAGCTCGGGGTCTTGTGCGGACATAAGATAGAGTCCTATGACGTATTCCTCCGCCGCCTTCTTGCGCTTAGGGCGTTCAGAGACGTGCTTGGGCGAAACCCAGTTGACCCTGACGAGTTCAATCAAGTCGCCGACGATCCCGACCCCGAGTCTGCTGTACTACGCAAGAGATTGAACATGAATCCCACCATGAACTCTAACCTTGATAGGGCCATTGTGGATTGGTCGTGGGAAGCACTGCTCTACAACGACTTCCCCAGCAAGCACTCTAGTGCGAGCGAGTGAGGCGAATCCGTAACGAAAACTACGAAAACTATCAGGTGGCAAACTTCTTCAAACACGTAGAGCGGAAGATAAGTGTTGTTTTTGAGCCACAAAGTGAAGCATCATACCAACAATCCTTACCGCCGAGTTTCTACGCGACTTTCGAAGAGGCGATGCGATCTCACAAGTCACTTAAAAGCTCGGCTCACGCCTACGCCCCCCTGTACGCTTTCCTGTTTGACCCTTTTCGCGAGAACGACTCCCTTGAAGCGATTCTCGAAATCGGCGTGCAGCAGGCGGGGGCGTTCGCAAATGCGTTGTCCTCGTTCATCCCGGATGCCGCGGTCGTCGGCAGTGTGGGGCCTACCGACCCGCCTATCGAAGAGTGTCCCGACAACTCCGTGATAACGTATGTGCATGGCGAGGGGGAGGGTGCTGACGGGTGTACTTGTGCATTTGTGCACTTACAGGGGTGTACTTGTGCATTTGAGTTTTTTGTATGACTTTGTGTCTTTATACTCATACACGATTCCGTCGTATTTTTATCCTTACTACACATCCGGGGTCCTGGGGACAAATTCTCCATGTAGCTGGCATCTTCCTGAAGGCAGTTCGAACAGAAAATTCCTGTCCGTTGAATTCAAGCTACCCGTATATCCTCGAACCTATGAATTTCTTATTACACATCCGGGGGTCCGGGGGACATGTAGTAAGAAAGACAATGAATTCTCCATAGGGGTATCATAGGGGTCAACTCCCCCGGGGCTGCTGTCCTTTACGAACATGTTCGAACTGCCTTCAGGAAGATGCCAGCTGCCCTCCACAATGTCTCTGTAGCATGTGAATTGACAGTTCTTGCAGGTGTATGTAATGGGCGTTCCTGCCTCCCGGCGGATTTTTTTGAAATTTCTACTCAGAATTTAGAGCCTCCGGAACGACTCGCTATCTACAGTCAACGGAATACTAAAATGAAACCGCTTCATGTACGGCACACCTTACGGTGTAACCTAATGGTGTAGAAATCCACGGGGCAGTGGAACACCAATACGATTTTGAATCAACAAATTGCAAGATGTTAACCAGAATATCGTGGTTCTTTTTTAGATCACGGCTCTCCATTCTGCAGACTCCGTATGTTTCATTTTACTGCTCCACCGACTGTAGAGCTGCATTGCGTTTCTCTTGCATTGTTGTTTTTGATGTTGTCCGCGTTTGCAGAGCAGTGTAGGTCTCCTGTGTACGTGGCAGGGATGGTCGCGTCCGAAATGGTAGTGAGCAGTCCTGGTTGGCGCATCCAGATCTTTATGATACAGAATGATCGCTTGGGGCTGATGGATATGCCGTTGACTGAGTTCGCTAGCGACGCGTCCTTCAAAAACGTCTCGCCTAGCACACTACACATGATGTCCTCCCAATCCTGGGTCACGCCGTCCTTCAGGATTTTCATCGACACCGTGGTTCCGCCGATGTTGAGTGGATCGTCCCAACACGGGAACACGTGTTCGCGCATCACAAAGAACATGCCGTTCAGTACGTCCTCACGCATGATGTCGATGTACGCGAGGACCTCCTCGGCGGTGCTTATGTTCCCCAACCGGACGTAGCTATCGTACGTCCAGTCCTGGTCTTGAGGGTTGTGGAAGTATACCGTCCATATATCATTCAGGAACAATGGATAAGCCTCCTCCCCAGCAGCTTGGTCCACTGGGTAACCGCCGTGATTATCGTCAGATGTTGACATATTCATATTGCAATCCTCATTTTATTGAGTGATTCAGTCTTTACACTCTTCACTTTGGGGACCACGCACCCCCAAAAATACAATGTAAGGAATTTGCAATAATTAATAAAAATTAATTAGAGAGAATGTCAACCTTGCCCGGAGAAGACTTCGATTTTGTAGTGGTAAGCATTGGGGAGCGGTTGTACTCTGGTCAGCTTGAGTCTGCTGAGGAGCTCTCCTACATTGCAAAAGTGTGTGCGCGTGTGGGTGCCTCCAGCGGGAAGTCTGTGCTCACTGTCAAGTACCCTGTGTCCGACGCCGACCTCCTCAACCCGTACGTATTGCATAACCTGGCTAGGCAGACGGCTTTCCACGAGGCGCGCTCTCACACGGGGTACCGGCCGTTTTGGGCATTCCTCTTGGACGCGGACAAGGTTCCCGACGGCGACGCCTTGCGAGCATGGTCGAGCACCCATCGCGATAAGATCGAACATGACGGGTCACATGTGATGTACAAGATGGGGAACTATTGGGCGTTCATGCACCCGTGTCTGGTCTCTATGCTGCTCCAGGACTCTATTGTTTTGGTGCATTCGAATGTGTTAGGACCGCCCCGCGCACTGACGCACAAGAGGGAGCGCGATGGCATCGCGGATGCCATAATATCTGGTGGTGGGGGGGTGGTAGTGCGTCGCAACGTGCTTTCGGACGGGATCAAAGGTGGTCCTCGTCCATCAACCCTCCCATCTTGTAATGGACAGGCCATGTTTTGGCATTACTCGTGGGTGCGTACGTTCGACGCATTTTCTAGTATCGTTGGTCTGCGCGAGGGCCTGCTCGACAAGGTTTGAAACTGGGGACACTCCGTAGATCGTGACTGGGTGGCCGATATAAACAATGCGTTCGACGAAGTTGAACGGACCGGCAAGTGGCCCGGCACAGACTTTGTGCACGGTATCGCACTCACCCCGACAATGACACTCAAGCCTCCATTCGAGATTAAATCAAACACGACGCATCTCCATCTTGACATAGCATCTCCCGTTGCTATTGATGATGTGAAAGATACAGATGTGGGCCTCCGACGTGTTGTTCACGTGTACCAGCGTCACTGCTCATGCTCCCCCAGCTCTGTGCACAAGGGGCGCCCGGACTATTTCGACCGTCGCGGCATATTCGCATCACTCCTTCGTGACGTGAGTCGCGACGCTCGCGTTGCATCTTTCGTGATCGCGTACGACGACACAACTGGATCGCTTGCATCGCACTTCGTTTCTGACATCTTGAAGGATCCTCGCGTCGGGTATGACAAAGGCAAGGTGTCCACATCGGTCGCGCGTGGGGGGGACGACGCCTCGGCGTTGCGCAACTTGTTCGCTTTGATCGAGCGGCACGTGAAGGAGGGTTGTGTATTACCGAACGATGTCGTATACTTGCTCGAGGACAACTACGCGCATCGAGAGGACTGGGTAGGCGCGCTCCTCGAAGGATTCGATGTGCTCGGTGACACGCCGGGCTACGTCACATTGTACGATCACCCCGACAAGTACAATTTGCCGATGTACCGAGATCTTCAAAGCTGTGTGTTACACAGTAAGTCGTTGCACTGGCGTACGACCCCCTCAACAACGAACACGTTCGCTTGTCTCGCGGGCACGTTGATGCGTCACTTGTCTCTGCAACTGCGTTTCTGTTCTCTCCCGGGTCCCGCTGACGATCACGGAAAGTTCTTGGCGCTCATGAAAGAGAAGCATGCGCCTCTCATCTCGGCGATCCCTGCTTTCGCTGCGCACGTGGAGAGCAATATGTTGTCCCCCACGGTTTCCGAGACTGCGTGGGAATCCTTCTGCGAGTTCAAAATTAAGTAGAGAGCCGTCACGTTGCCAAAAAGCAAGGAACTTCAAGTTCGATTATAATGTTTCCATATTTATTTTAGAACAACAGTAAGAAACATAGGAATGTGTGACACGGGCTACGTGATTCGCGACCATTTGCCTGCGATATTGCAAGCTATTGCGGTAGACCTGACTAAGAGCAACATTGAGCTCCCATTGCAACTCACTCGTTGTTATTGCACTGCTTTGATGATGACACATCTGCTTGTTGCGCGTGTTCAGGATACACTGAACAATTGCAACCATGTGAAGTCCAAGAGGTTGAGTGAGCAAGACCGTGATAGTTCGCGCAAAGTGGTATCGAGTTTTTACGACGCTATGTTTACCTCTTCGGACGATCATTGCATGTTTTATGTACTTCTGACGCAGTACAAGAAGAAGAAAAATAATGCCGCGAATGTAAAAAACGATAACCAGGACCTTGAATACTACTTCCCTGGTCACGTTTTTGTGATAGAGCGTGTGGATAGGGACCGTTTCAACATGTACCAATCTTTTATAGGGGAGTATGACTTGAACGGGTACATAGAAAAGGCTAGCGCCATCTCCGTCGGGCGTACCAGGATGATGAAGTGGGTTCAGGGAATGGTCGACATGATGGGTGTGGGCAAAACGTGGGACGCTTCAGACCAAGAATTCTGGAGCGACATGACTTTGACCGACGACTACGTCAACATGGAGAATATGCATATAGACGGCAACACTCATTTTTGTTACACTTCATATCCAATAAAGGACTGCAGAGTTGCACTTGCAAACTTTGTGACTCGACATTTGCATGCATTGCGTAATGAGAGCGACATTGATGTAACGTATGGCATTCACCCATCCATCCACAATGAGTACACCCCCTTGACAGCATCGCTGAAGGTGGTGGAAAAAAGACTTATTTGAAAGATTTAATTGTTTTACAAATGTACACACACACCACGCACACGAATGTCACGTCTAAGTACCAAGAAAGAGAGCTTTTGTATGTACGATTCCCAGGGAGATTATATGTGCAACAGCGCCTCACGTCAGGAAATGTATGACCCTCGCAAGGACAGTGGGCTATTGTACAACCTTCCTTGTGTTTCTGGGCAAACCCATGGTGGTCCTATGCAGAATAATTGCCAGAGCCAGGGTCAAATGAAGGGTAATTTTGGCTCCGGTCGAATGCCTCTTGGGGAGATGTTCACCGTCCGCGCTTCTCAGTGGCGTGAGCAGACGAGGGGGGGGGATGTGTCTTGACCCCTTTTCCAATTAGCTTGTTGTCCAGGATGAAATCAACGGTCGCCTTTGCAAAGCAAATGACGGCCCTCAGGTTCTTCCCGTTCACGTTCACGGATCCAGTGTTGAAAACGATCGCCTTAGACTCGTAAATTTCGCCGTCGTCCTCCATTAAGATCACTTCACCTAACATGATCAGACCGGCGTACTTCCCAGAGTTCGAATAATCCCGCCTCATATTCTGAGACATGTTGATTGTATGCACCTCTGTGGGGCTGAAGTTGCAGCCGAAAGCATATTCCGGACGAGTCTTGGAGTTGATGCACATCTATAGCCTCAAAAGGTTCAGCTTTGAAAGCAAGGGTAGCTCCATTTTCAACGACGTGTGGATGTTGCCAATGTTCACTTCCTTGATCTTGACAATACCATGGTTCGCATCCTCAGCCAAGTACTGCGAGATTCCCCATATGTAGTACATGACGGCAATGCACTCGTCAGCAGTGCACAGTCCGGTCACGTGCGTCATGCCGTTGGAGAACACCTTGATACTCCAGGTTGATTTCTTGACCTTCTTCACCTTCTTTGGAGTCTTAGCGGTCTTCACTCTCTTTGGAGTCTTGATAGGGGGTGGTGGTGGGAGGAAGGGTAGAGGCTTCCTTACTTTTATCTGGTGACCGCCGTTGAACTTCTTATCACACACCGTAGGGATGGAACCCACCGTGCCCATGCTGAATTTCACGAAAGACTCCATGTCCGATACTGTAATGCACAACCTCTTTAACAACTCGACCTTCATGACGATGTTCCCAATATGCTGCCCGATTTTCTTGGCATCGTGGATAACTTCGTCGTACTCTTTCCTGAAATTCGTCATGTAATCCACAACATTCGCCTCCATCCACTCCGTCGACGGCGAGATGTCACGTGTGTTCATGACGAAGTTGCAAGTATCGGGAGACGAAGAACACGTCTTCTCAAGATCGATGTCATGCGCCTCGTCAAGACCCGCCTCGTGCGCCACCGACATGTCATCGTGCATCGTCTTAGTAGGACCCGCCTCATGCTCCACCGGCATGTCATCATGCATCGTCTTAGTAGGACCCGCCTCATGCACCTCCACCGACATGTCATCATGCATCGTCTTAGTAGGACCCGCCTCATGCACCTCCACCGACATGTCATCATGCATCGTCTTAGTAGGACCCGCCTCATGCACCTCCGCCTCACCGGGACTCGCCTCATTCACTAGCTGCTCAAGCACCTCCGGTGCGGTTTCTACATTATGGGGCGATTCATTGGTGCGTTGAAGCCTCTCCAGCGTATTCTGTGTAGCTACATAGCTCGGGGCCTCACTCTTAGATGATGATGTCGATGACGCAATGAGATTTGCGTTAATCATCCCATGATTGGTGGACCGATTTGGAGTATGATGTGCCACGCCGAACTTGAACTTCTTGACGAACGACTGTGGTTGTTGTTGGTGATGTTCGTTTCGACGATCGTTAATCCGATCCCGAAACGATTGCAATTTGGAAACCGGGTTCATGTTCGCAAAACAAGCATAAAGAAATCAGGAAATAAGAAGGGATAGGATGCGCTTCTGCGTAAGTCTTATATAAGGTTGCTAATTTTCTAATTAGGGTAGGGTTTTGACACCGCCCCCCAGGTATCAGTGGAGGCGGAGTACGTACGTGACATAGATGGCTACCTCAACCGCTATTGTAACCGCCCTTGCGGCTTGTGTGGTTCGACCAGCATCTTCTTGGCCATTGGGAAGAACTAAGTCTATGCCGCCTACGAGCGAGAACCTTCGTGTGTCGACTATCACAGCACAGGGTTTGTTGGGCGAGGGGCTGTCTGTGAATTTCAAAGCATTGTACGAGCACCTTCATCTCGCTACGGAACCTGCTCATTTGACATTCCAGATGATCAAGTACAAGGATTCATTTGGGGCCTGTGTGCAAAGAGGCGTGCACCCAAAGCGTCGCTCGCGCGTGAATGGAAAGAAGGGCAAGGCAGAAGTTCTCCGCAACCAGATCACCATCGTCCAGTGGCTTTTTGATCCCACGCTGTCATTGTTGCACCACGTGTCCATCAAGGTGTTCACGAACGGGCGAGTGCATATCGCAGGGATCCCGCGTTGGGCCCTGTCGTCATCTGTTCCATCGTCCGTTCAATTGAGCTATGCTCGGCGGCTGAATCGATCGTCACGCCTGTCAAATGCTTGTTCACCTCCGAGGATGACATAGTGTCCCGCTTCTCCATCATCATGATCAACAGCGATTTCAAAGTACCCTTCTTCATAAAATGCTCTCGGCTCTCGGTGGTAGCCAGGAGACACGTCGGTCTGCGTTGCCATTATGAGCAAGACAACAGCGCGGGTGTCAAGATCGTCTATCATTGCGCTCCGCCATGCGGAGCTCCCTCCAAGGACATCACCATCATTGTTTGTCGCACAGGCAGTGTCATCATCACTGGAGCGAACAACATGGCCCAGGTGCCGATCGCGCACCAGTTCATCCGAGACTTCCTGTTCGAGAACATATCCGAAATCGAACTGTTGACCGTAGTGTAAAGAATCCGGGGCTCACCTTATTGATGCGGGGGGAAGAGAAGCCTTCTTGATACTATTCAGTATGTCCTCCAAGTGTATAACGCATCGAGAACGCACTGGCCATGCTTGCCGCGCGCTGTCGGAATGGTTCGTGTTTTCTGACGTCTTCTCGGCGAGGGGAGGACCCTGCACGCACACGTTGCTTACGGGTGGACGTTTTTTCATCCCTCGTGCAAAGACCAACGCGTTCTTGGACCTCTACGCGTCGGTGGTTGTCTCTGGTAGCCCGTCGAAGGATCTTTTTTTTGTCGAACGCACCGGCCGCCTAGAGTACCGCATGTTCGCCGACCTCGACATCACACTCGACTCAGAGACGGTTGCTGACGACGAGGCGCTTCTGGAGCGAATGCTATCGGTTATAAGCGCCGAATCTCCTCTATGCGCTACCGTGTGCGTGTTGCGACGCCTGGAACGTCATGGTGGCAAGATGGGGTTCCACATCATATGGTCGGACCTGTATGTCGACGACAAGGAGGCCGCGCGCTTGGCCAACGAATGGATGCTTAATCTCGCGCCACGCGACAGAGCCACCATGGACACGAGCGTGTACCGAAACGGTAGTCTTCGAATGCCATGGTCGGCCAAGGTCACCCGTGGAGATGGAGATGATACTGGCGCAAGGGGGATATACGTCCCATGGCGGCTCTTTGAATTTCACGGCGACGGGATGTCCCCGATCGTCATTGACGAGTTCACACCCCTGTGCCGGCGGAGTTCGAATACGTGCGCAAGTGGCTGAGTATGAGTGTGTTGTACCCCCGTCGCTTCGATACGGGCTAAACGACTCTGACTCGTTCTCATTCCAAGTCAAAGTCCAATGCAACTAGCAAGCGGATGTCCCCTGAAGAACCCAAAGTTGCATCTCTGGTGTCTCCTGATCTTGCGGTGGTGGTTCCTTGTGGCGGTGAGTCGAAGTACAACACTGTTTTTGGAAGGTTCCTGACTAACCTCATGTACGAGTACAGTTCTTGCCGGGACGTCAGCTTGGCGGTGGACGTGCGTGGCGTTGTTGTTTCTACCAGCAACGACTACATGTTGATAAAGACAGCATCGCGTTTTTGCTTGTGTCTTCAACGTTCTCATAGCAGCAACCACATGTACTTTGTGTTGCGTAGGCGGTCTCCATCTACCGTATCGTGTGTGCAGCATTGTCACTCGTGTCGAGGAGGGGGGGGGAACGGTGGTGGTGTGAGTCTCGGTGAAGTTGGGTCAGAGGATGTGTGCGACGCGGATGCTTGGGGCTTCATTTGCAGGAGCGTCCCAAATGTTCCTTCTTCGTGCATTTGCACAATGATGATGGCATCATTGCGTTTGTAGAACGACTCAACACCTACAGTCAACGGAATACTAAAATGAAACCGCTTCGTGTACGGCACACCTTACGTTGTAACCTAATGGTGTAGAAATCCACGGGGCAGTGGAACACCAATACGATTTTGAATCAACAAATTGCAAGATGTTAAAGAGAATATCGTGGTTCTTTTTTAGATCACGGCTCTCCATCCTGCAGACTCCGTATCGTTATTTTGTCGGTACTTTCGAGAGTGTCCATTGAAGGACCAGCCGCACTTAAGCGATCGTCTCTTCCCCGGTACCGTGGCCCAAAAGAACACGGGGTCTTTGTTGATGTGCAATGCGTCATGAAAGGAGGTTTTGTAGGACCATCCACTCATACACTATAACGTCTGTCGACGCCTTATACCGTTTATTGGGATGTTTCATTTTACTGTTCCGCCGACTGTAGGAATCACAATTCCGCTCCAAACCATGTTTCGCAACCATTCAAAATCCGCCGGGAGGCAGGAACGCCCATTTTAGGCCGCATAATTAAAAGCTGACAGGTTCGACACTCGGACATAATTCATTTGTCCGAGTGTTCGTGTGAAAATGTTCGTGTGAAAATAAATTGTAAAACTTATTTAAACCAACATGGCATCATTTTCGATTCGAGAGGCATCGGCTATTCCTGGAGAAAACTTTTTTTTGAATGCGAACCAGTCTGATATTATCATGGCTTCCGGGGACTCCTCTAGGCGTATCCTCATGGGCAACTGGTCGAACCATCTTCCGATCATGGAGTTGTCCTCGAACGTGGCCAACGTCAACGGTAACATTCTCGCGACGCACTTGAGCACGAACACAATGAATTGCACATCATTCGACATCTACATGCCGTCCACTGGCGTTGGAGAGTACTCCAACTACACTATGCCTGGTACTATCGCGGACGCTTACTTTTCCAGCAACATACTCAGTGGAATCGCCACCGCCCCGTCCATTCATATATTGTCCAACGTCACTGTGGGTGCCGACTGGGAGACATGGGATCCTGTGTATCCCGTGCATGTCGAGTCACAGGTCAACGGCATTTCTATTTTCGCTCTTTACGAGCTCGCGCAAGTCTCCGACATGCGCGTAAAGACCAATCTCGAAGTGATCGGGGTCGCTTTGGCGAAGGTCAAGAGCATATCCGGTTATACGTTCCACCGCACAGACAGCGTGATCAGCATGCGCCAGTGCGGACTGATTGCGCAGGAGCTGCAGGCGGTTCTCCCTGAAGCCGTGCACGAGCACCTGTGACGGGTATGCTCACTGTAGCTTACGGCAACGTCATGTCCATCCTAGTGAACGCCATCAAGGAATTGAGCGACAAGGTGGACGCATTGGGATCTTAAATATTTGAACATCAACTTTTGCGTTTCAGGGGAATGTATAATTTGAATGATATCCGATATCATACAGGGTGTCCAAAACTTATTTGAAAACAACTGTATAAGGAAACGGGACGTATGGTTACCAATTGATTCTGTAACACAAAGTAATATGCCTCCTCGCAACCGCCGCAGTAACAATCTTGTATCACAAGTTGCCAATGTGCAAATGGCTAGGGCAAAGGCCGACCAGGCAAAGGCCGACCAGGCAAAGGCCGACCAGGCAAAGGCCGAATCATCGAACGTCGTGAATGAATCAAGCGGTTTAGTATCCACGAAAGAGAAGGACTTCTTGGAACAGGACGAGGGTATCCGTGGGCAACGATTCGCTTGCATCTCGTTCGTTTCTCCAGAGGATGTGTTGGTGCAGAAGGAGACGTTCGTCCTAAGCCGCTTTCTGAGTGACTTGTGCAAAGACGTGGACATCATGCTGACAAACGTCACGACCCTACATGGTGGGGGTCAAGATTCTCTCGAAGAGAGCGTCCGCTTGATCCGTGAGCGCTATGCATACATGTGGTCCGAAAGTAGTATGCAGGATGAGTTGAATGCGTACCGTCTATCTCGCGAGTCCACCCTTGACCATGAGTTTCGGGAGACGACGGGGGACTTATCGAAGACGAGTATCTGCGGTTTCAAGATCCGAGGCGTATACGGAAGTCTTGACGAGGCGAAGAACAGAGCCAAGGTCATAAGCCGCACCGACAACAAGTTCAACGTGTACATCGCCGAGGTCGGGTGCTGGTGCCCGTGGAGTCCTAACCCCGACGATATCACCGATTGCGAGTATTCCGAAACCCAGCTGAACACGTTGATGAAGAATTACTACAAGCAGCAGGAGACGCGTAACGAGATGTACGATGCAAGGAAATCAGGACTCATCGAACGCATTCAGGACCAACGCGATACTTGGCTCGATAAACAAACAGAGACACCCAATGACGCAACAAACCCCTGTGGAGGAGCACCTGATGCTGCGGGAGGATCATTGATTGATGTCGATTTCCCCCCAGTACCTGGAGGGGAAGATGCGATTAAAATATAGGAGTAGTCAATGGTAAGTACATCGCATTCGCACATAAACCACCTCATCCAAATGTCCGCGAATCCTGAACACGTTCAGAATCTCGTTTATTTCTACCAGTGGTTGCTAGCCCTGGTCCGGTACGATGACCTGAACAAACTCGTGACATCCGCGAACACGCGCTACGCCCCATTGTTTGCGATTGTGGCGTTCACACACTTGCGCACGTGTCTGGAGAGGGCCGCAACCTACCTGGAGACCCCCCCCATCGTTTCCGCAGGAAAATCATCGCCACCGACATCGTTCCAACATGGCGGAGGCACTTCCTATGATAAAAAAAATAAGGAGAAGCGTGGTAATAATAAGAATACCAATAAAGTTGACAAGAAATCAGTGTCCTATTCGGATAAGAAAGATTCGAAAAAAGATAAAGATACTTGCGACCTGATATCCATTACTTACAAGGACAAACCGATAGCGTGGAAGCATACCGCAAGTTGACCTATGTGATTCCTTGGTACGAGTATTGTCTGTATGTGTTCCGTCACGAGCTCATGATTGGCGAGTGTCGGACAAAAGGGGTTAAAATCAGCGCCCCCAATCTGGACATTTCGACGATCGACAAGGTGATCATTGTGTTCAACAAGATGAAGACGAACCTTTCTATGCTCTACACTGAGCGGTACACACTAGCAACAAAAATTAACTTTGCATCTCTGGGCGTTAACGAGTCTAACGGGGAAAGGCCATTCGCTATGGCAGCCGTACCAGGCTTTTTCATTGTTTCTACTCCTTCTCCCATGTTTGTGAAAGTTGAGTCGATCAATGAGCCTACTTTCCGCAAAGCCTTCTTGGAACGATCACTTGAGTACGCCCAACGCATCCCACTGGACCGCTTCCTCATACTCTACAACGGGTACTTCTCGTCCATCCTATACACCACCATCGCCCAAAATATGGATGCTTTCCACATGGTCCTTGATACTGAGACAGGTAACGTCAAGTTCACACTTTTGACCTACACTCTCGAAACGGATATGTTCGTCCTCTCCAATGCAAACGACTTCTCCATTAGCTTCAGGATCAATTCCGAACAAGTCGGGCTTCCAATACCCATAATCTTTGGCGTCAACACATCGTACCACCACTACGATATCGATAATATTAATAAAAGAGACAACAACAAAAGTAACACGACTATCGTCACGATATTCGACGACGTAACGATGGACACCTCCAAACTCATATCATCTTGGGTCGAGACAGACGCAATGAAGCTTTGGTTTAATCACTCTGTCATCGGCAACAAGGCGCTTTAACATTTCATGTAATTCAACCACGACTGTCAAAATTATAAATTAACCTGTTGCAACCTTCCTCAGACTACTCAAAAAACATTTGTAGTGAACCACGGACCTGTATCTGGTTTCAAGGGATATCATTCAAATTATACAGAGTGTCCCAAAATTATTTGAGATTACAAGAAAGATGTTTAATGCTGGCCCATACGATATAGTGCAGAGCACTCCCTCCATGCTTCAAGGAGATCAACCTGCATGCAACAAGCATATCAACCTGCAGGAGGAGGCATCGGGTTTGCTAGAGGTCGAATACCTTTCTACAGCAGTTCCTGTTGAGGTTGGTGGGGAATGGCCTGTGCATGGCGTGCTATACGGACCATGTAAGCGTCCGCTCGTGTGCCTTCCTACCCAGTTGCGCAATAATTCTCCTTGCGTAAAGGTATTCTATCTGTTGGACACCGGGGCCAACGTGTGTGAGCTTGGTCCTACCGCATTCAGCGCTTTGGGCGCAGGCGCAGTTCCACCACGTGCAACGCTCGCAACTGTAAATGGCGTCCACTGCCATGTGAACTTGTGTGCTCAGGATGGTAACCACCCTGACATCCCTGTGCTCGGGGCTGATTTCCTCACCATGATGAGTGCAGTTCTCACCGTGGACTACAAACTCAGCACCGTTTCACTCGCGCACTCGTGAATTATTTGAGTAAAACTGTTAATTTTTCCGACGGCATTTTGTGTGCCCTCCTCATCACCCACCCCAAAAACCACAGTTTCCGGAGAGGCAAATGTGGGCGCTCAACCAACCGACCCACCTGGGTCAGTTAGCAGCTTACAATTGTTATCCTTTGGGCCAGCTTAAATGCTGAAATACGGGATGAAGGGCACGAAGGATTGGGACTTTGATACAAAACCGTTGAATTTAAGCTACCCGTATATCCTCGAACCTATGAATTTCTTATTACACATCCGGGGGTCCGGGGGACATGTAGTAAGAAAGACAATGAATTCTCCATAGGGGTATCATAGGGGTCAACTCCCCCGGGGCTGCTGTCCTTTACGAACAGGGATTTTCTGTTCGAACTGCCTTCAGGAAGATGCCAACTGCCCCCACAATGTCTCTGTCGCAGGTGAATTGACAGTTCTTGCAGGTGTATGTCTCTCCTCCACACTTGTTTAAGAAACCGCACATAGGGCATGTCTGACTTGTGTAATGCTCAAGCACATGCAAGAACACTGTCCCGTACTCTTCACACTTCTCCTTCAGCCGATTGAACAGCACAGAGTGGCTCAAAGTCAGCATCTCACGGGCAACCTTGGTTGTCAGCTCCCGTTCAGCACTGATTGTCATCTTCGCCGTCTCCAATTGAGGTACCAACAACACATCGTAGTGAGCGGCCAAGAAATTTGTTGTCTGGTCCCTAAACTCTTTCTTGAGGTAAAAAATTCTCTTCCGAATGCGAATCATCTGCTTCTTTATCTTCATCCTCTCTTTTGATTGTAAGGTTTTCTCAGTATCCAACCTTGACTGCAGCTTGTCATGAACCAGCAGGAGTTTGACAAGGTCGGATGCCTGTCCCTGACCAAGCATGAAGGATTCCTCATTCTCTGGTGAGTACGTGACCATTGTTTTGCGGACGCCTGGGTCGATGGATGCAGTTGCAACCTTGTCTGGATGGACAGGCTTCCGCTCTGCCCTCCTGTCCCTGGCAGCGACAGACAAGACGAGGAAATATTCGCCGAAGCGGGATTTTTGGACCTTTGGATCGTGGGTCGGGTTTTCCTCAGGCATCAACTTATGGAGTTGTTTGCTACAGAAGTAGCGCATGTTGCCCAATATGTCTTTGAAGATGAAGAGTTTGTCGCCATCCTTGGAAACGTTCTTCTGATCCATCTCAATGACCCAACCCCTCTCAAGCTCTGTCTTCTTCCGTCTGAACGGGGCTGAAAACTGCTTGATGTAACCTGCTTTCAGATTCGAAAAGCAAGCCTTGATGTTTGCCAAGGCAGCCTTGATTGCGCTTTGGCGTACGCTTTTGGGGCACTGAAGCAACCATTGGCGATTCTTGAAAGTACGGGTTTGGCATCTTCCCCTTCCCCCTCACCTTGTTCGTCACATACCATTATCCGCCCATCGACGGAGGACGGTCCTGGAGACACCAAGGGCATCGGAGGCCTTGCCAATTTTACAGAAGCGTTGGTTGCCATACATGGCATTCTGATATTTAGTACATGCAAATTCCTTATACACTGTTAGGTTTACTTATTTTCGGAAAGCAAACGAGTCAACTGTTGCAACCTTCTTGGGAAGAATATTCTCCGGATGTGTCTGAGCCCCGAAGCCAGGATGCGGTGTGTGCATGAATCTGAAAACGCCCATGTAGATTGGTTTGTTCAAAATATGGTTTGCCACATCATGGACGCGACGTTGCTGTACATGCTCATCCGGACGAGCACCACTTCGAAGTCGCCTGTGGTTAGCATGTTGTACACATGAGGGTCGACGATGTGGTTCGGGACGAAGACCGTGTACTCCTTGCCCCCCTTGATGATGTACACACTGAACGCGTGGATGCCTTGCTGGCTGTAGATGGAGAGGATCGATCTCGTGGTGAAAAGGTTGCAACAGTTGACTCGTTTGCTTTCCGAAAATAAGTAAACCTGACAGTGTATAAGGAATTTGCATGTACTAAATATCAGAATGCCATGTATGGCAACCAACGCTTCTGTAAAATTGGCAAGGCCTCCGATGCCCTTGGTGTCTCCAGGACCGTCCTCCGTCGATGGGCGGATAATGGCACGATCAGAACGATCCGGACTCCAGGCAACCAACGTCTCTTTGACCCAAGCAGCATCCAAGGCTACCTCATCGAGCAGGAAAAAAAAACCAGCAGTCGTCAAGTCATTCTCTACGCACGTGTGTCCTCACACAAACAACAACCCGACCTGCTCAGACAGCAATTGTTCTTGCAAACCCATATTTCTGACAAACATTCCGGATGCGAGCAAGTCATTGAAGTCAAGGACGTCGGATCAGGGCTCAACTTCAAGCGCCCAGGACTTTTACGAGTATTGGGACTCGTCACGGCAGGACTTGTATCGTCAATTGTTGTGGCTTCCATGTGTAATAAGAAATTCATAGGTTCGAGGATATACGGGTAGCTTAAATTCAACGGCGCCATCAACCAAGCCTCAGAGGATGACCGGCCATGCACTTCATACCTCGAGGCCGATGCCCGCTGAAGCTCATGAATACAGTTGTTCTCAAATAATTTTGGGACACCATGTACTGTTCCGCCGAATGTAGGTCAAGCACACTCTGGTGTGGCCGTACACAGAGGCGTTTCATTTAAATGTTCCGTCGAGTGTACTTTGCGCGTACACCCAATTAATTTGGTATAAAATGTATGACAGATGTGTAATAAAACATGGCTGCGAAAACACCTCCTTGCGTGTCCGACTACTTGACGAATCTTATGAAACAACATCTCAAAAAAATAAAAGAAACATACGGGACGTATTTTACAGTCACATTTACCGATAATGTCCTAGAATTGAAGTTAGATACGGATGTATTCATCAAGGTCGATTACAGTAATTTGTGTACAGACAACATGGCAGAATTGTTAGTCCATTACATTATCGGGCGCGTCAACACATACATCATCAATGATGGGGGAGACAACAAACAAATTCAAGATAGTGTTGATAAGATGGTGAAAGTGCTTCAACAATTTAATACACCAAAATGGTCGAGAATGGAAAATTATTAAATGATGCTTCATTTTAGTGGTTTTAAATGTCTATATCTTCTTCCGGTAACGCGAATCTCACGGGCGAGGACCAATCGAAGGGGGGGGGGATCGCGACGACTCAGAATCAGTCTCTGTCGGTCGGTTACAACGCAGCGCCACAATCCGTAGGAATCATGAACTCCTTCTTGGGGTACCAGGTGGCGTTGTATTCACGCACGGGCTCATACAATGTGGTCGTAGGGGGCGAGTCCGCCTTGCGCATAGCCTCCTCTTACAACTGCGTCATCGGGTACTCGTCGGCGACCTCGCTGGTGGGCGGTGGCGCGACGACGGTCGTGGGAGCTCTCGCTGGCGCAAAAATTGTCTCCGGCAGGGCGAATACTCTCGTGGGATGCGCCGCAGACGTTGGCGCGGGGAACGTCGAGGATGCCGTGGCAATAGGCTCCGCATCGAGTGTCGGTGCCAAAGGGGGAGTGGCCATCTGAGTACAGTGCATACGAACGACGGAGGGAGGGAATTTCAGGTGGGCACCGTGATCGCGCGCCTGCCGGGAAAAGACTCGCTACTAGGGCGGGTCAGTGTGAACTCTGCTGGCGAGGGGGGGGTGCTAGTGTGTGGACAGGGAGGGGACATACGGAACGGTGACTTGCTAGTCGCGTCCGACATACCGGGCGTGTGCATGCGGCAATCCTTGTATCCTTGGGGAGAGGATGAATACGATGATATGGTTAGGGCGTGCACTGTTGCGAAGATCACGTGCGATTGTTCATTCGGTGAAAATAGAGAACAAATCAAACTCGTGGGTTGCACTTACCGCATGTGAAAATGAGTGTGTTTCCAAGCAACGACATAAAATGGGCGTTCCTGCCTCCCGGCGGATTTTTTGAAATTTCTACTCAGAATTTAGTGCCTCCGGAACGACTCGCTAGCTAGAGATATCAGCACAAATCCTCTCCAGACCATGTTTCGCAACCAGTCAAAATCCTTCGGATGCAGGAACGCCCGTTAAGATAATTTTTGAAATGTATTCTTTTATTTTGGCTCTATTTTCTACAGGAATTATTTGCATATTTTCGGTTAGAACCTTTCTCGCACGATTCACTGCGTGTTCACCAACATTGTTGACATTGGGACGTATGGCCTCGTTTAGTCCCTGATTTTTCCACATGGCAATCTCGTAGAATGCGTAACATATATAAGCGGACTTTTGTAGGTCGGAGGATTGTTCAACATTATCTGGAAAAGTAATATCACTCGGAAACGTAATACGTAAATGTAAAGTTACCAACATTTTTAAAGTATCGGCAACAGACTTATTTACAAGGTCAAGTGTACCATTATCTTCGAGAAAGTCGTTATCGTTCATTATTTTCAAACTATGCCCTGGCTTCGGCTTTGCCAGCGATCCGTTTTGCACAGCAGCCGCCTGCTGAGCATTCCCCTGCCCCCGCCCCTGCCCCTGCCCCTGAGGAGCAGCTGGAACCTGCCCCTGCCCCTGAGAAGCAGCAACATTATTCACCTGCCCCTGCCCCTGAGGAGCAGCTGGAACCTGCCCCTGCCCCTGAGAAGCAGCAACATTATTCACCTGCCGCTGCCCCTGCCCCTGAGGAGCAGCTGGAACCTGCCCCTGCCCCTGAGAAGCAGCAACATTATTCACCTGCCGCTGCCCCTGCCCCTGAGGAGCAGCTGGAACCTGCCCCTGAGGAGCAGCCGGAACCTGCCCCTGCCCCTGAGAAGCAGCAACATTATTCACCTGCCGCTGCCCCTGCCCCTGCCCCTGCCCCTGAGAAGCAGCCGGATCCTGGGCCGCAGGAATATTTGTCATTTGTGCACTCATGTGTTTTTCTTATGTTTCTGTACATGTTATTTTTTTGTGTGGCATTCCGCGCAAATAATGTTTGTTGCGACGATCCACCACCAGTACATGCGGAACGTGGGTCGTATTTTTTAATGTTCTATAATACAAATATTAGAGTAATACAAGTGCGGAGTCATTAAATCATCATAAATGCCGCCGTCTTTCGAGGACGATATCTTGCCGATCTTGATGCACCAGTTGGTTTATCACAATCCTTTCCGGTCTCCCGATGATGGAATATGTATCGGTAGCGGGGACATCGGTAGTCTGTTGTTGACGTCTCGCGCGTGCCGCGACTCCGTCCTTCCAGTTAATAAGCGTCTACTGCGCAAGTGCCTCGACCGGGAACTACCCGGCTTCATACAGTCGCATGAATGCCTGCATCAAGAGGGCGAAGAATTTCCCATCCTTCTCCAGAGCTACATCACGGTTCCGAACTTGGTTAGGTGTGTTCGCTCGATCCTTCACGCTGCTCGCTGGAATGCCCTGCATGTGATTAACGCAAAAACGTCAACAACAATAACAAATAGTAGTGATGGGACAAATAGTAGTGATTGCACCAACTATAATTTGATTAGCGGTCTGTCTTGGTCTGACCCCTGTTCGGGCTCTACCGCCGAGGTATGTATGGACGACGACGTGTTCCGGATGCTTGCTCGCTCGACTCTCTATGGCGCGACCTGGAGAAGAGGGTGGCATCGAGACGTCGTCTCGCAGGTGCCGGTTGAGGTATTGTGCTCTCGCGCTTTGAACACAATCATATACTCGTCCATGGTGCTCTCGTACGCAATGGAACTTTACGAAAAGGTCCAATTCGCAGGAGACTCGACAGCCGTCATTCCACCACATGCAAATATACATGACTGCGATCAGACTATCGGTGAGCTATTTCAAATTCCACAGGGACCCTCCGAGGGTCCTGAGGGTCCTGAGGGTCATGGGGGTCATGAGGATCCTGAGGGGCATGAGGGGCCTGAGGGGCCTGAGGGTCCTGAGGGTCCTGAGGGTCCTGAGGGGATGTACTTGTATCCTCGAAACGTAGACTTTCGCTTGCATGCGACGTACGCGATGTTCTCCTTCGTGGGCGCTTCGTGCTCGAACGCTCGTATGGGGTGGGGGGGAGCTTACGGAAGCGATATAGTGCGCACTTTGCAGGGGCAACTTATTGGGTCTTGGCGCATGCTATGGAACGACCGTAACGCGAGCATGTATCGCCGGGTGATGCGGTTGCTTGACACCGTGTACGACGTGCTTCCGCAACCCTTTGGTCCACCCCCAATCATTATAGCTATCCTAGTGCACGGGGTCGCCGAGAATCATGCGTGGAACGTTGACGCTGAAGAATGAGGAGGAGATGTGGTCGCAGATCATTTGACCGACAACGACGACGACGGTATCTACAGTCGGCGGAACAGTAAAATGAAACATCCCAATAAACGGTATAAGGCATCGACAGACGTTATAGTGTATGAGTGGATGGTCCTACAAAATGGCCCGTCCAGCAAAGAAACCTCATTTCATGACGCATTGCACATCAACAAAGACCCCGTGTTCTTTTGGGCCACGGTACCGGGGAAGAGGCGATCGCTTAAGTGCGGCTGGTCCTTCAATGGACACTCTCGAAAGTACCGACAAAAGAACGATACGGAGTCTGCAGGATGGAGAGCCGTGATCTAAAAAATAACCACGATATTCTCGTTAACATCTTGCAATTTGTTGATTCAAAATCGTATTGGTGTTCCACTGCCCCGTGGATTTCTACACCATTAGGTTACACCGTAAGGTGTGCCGTACACGAAGCGGTTTCATTTTAGTATTCCGTTGACTGTAATTGCTTAATGCTAATGAAATCATATCAGACACATGCGTCTTTGCATCATTTGGTATGTAGTTCAATCGACGAAAGTCCTTCTTCACCTTAGCGAAGCACAGCTCAATAGCATTGAATTCTGGACTGTAAGGGTGTGTGTAAAAAATATTGACGGGGTGCCTGAGGACCAATTTCTTATGGATACTGGCATTGTCCATTACTACTACTGAATTATTGCACAAACTCAACGAGTCAATTAATGCAGCGAAGTCTGTTTTCTTCACAGATCCTTTCTTCACAACGAATTCCTTCCGACCATCTGAAAAACTGCCATCAACAAACTATGGTGTACCCACCCACCAGTAGTTTTAATGATAACCGGTTTGCCTACAGGGGAATACCCATAATGTGGCTTGAGACGCTCACTAAACCCACATTCGTCAACTGATACTAAAATTTTCCCAGCATTGATTGTCTCCTTGTATCTACTACAAAATTCATTGACAAGTGGAACTAAGTCCCCTTTACACTGTCCACGGAGTTTGCTCCTTTTTCTTGTAAAACCAATGAGTTTAATGAAACGATACACTGTTTTAGTTGATAATCGTAAATTGTGAGTGCTTTTGAAAAATGCAACAACACCTCTTGCGGTTGTGCATTTAGTTGACAATAAAAACAATTTTAACAAATCCTTGTTCGTCTCAAAAAGTTTGCTTACAAATTCAAGTCGTTTTCGATTCACACCAAAGCGTTTCCACCTCCACAGAGTAGAGCGACTGATGTTCGTAAACACAGAAGTTTTTAACACACCCAAGTCAGAAACCATTCTTAACGCCAATTTTCTAACGGCGATGTCGTACATTTATTTCCATCTGATATATGTTTCATTTTACTGTTCCGCCGACTGTAGTAGTAGTAGTAGTAGAGTTCCAATGCGCAGGTGTGGAGGTCGCCTGTTCAATTTCAACCTTCAACCTGATCCGGAGGATGTTTTCTTCGCGCGCTCGTTTTCCACGATCGGACGCGGCTGCCCCACGGAAGTGGGCAAAAGGTTTGCCATGGAACAACGCATTCCCTCCAAGGTTTCCAAACCGTTCGGGTTCGACAAGCCGTGGCCCTATCTTCCAAAGGAACACGTGGCGGAGTTCATGTTATCTACTTTGAGTATTTAATATTTTGTACAGGTTTCAAAACTGCATACATCTCTAGCTTTGTCGAATCATTTATGATATCTTCGGATGTTCGGCAAACTGGTTTGATTTCCGAATTCATCTTCGACATGTGGTCCATGAATTCTGACGTTCCAAGGGGGCTCGTATTGTTTTCTCGTTGAATCATTTCTATAAGGAGTTTAATTTCAGGGACACTATTAAATTGTTTCAAATTTGTAATATATTTTTTTATCTTTGAATATATTTCTTGCTGTTGCACATTTTCTATGGGAATCTCAAGTTTCACAATGCGGTCTAATTCACTTGTAATACCTTTCTTTATTGTTTCTTCATTAAAGTAATATTTTAGAAAATTTCTTAATACGGTGGGTATTTGGGATTTGGATACAGTATCCAATTTATATTGTTGGTTTATGTAATAACAATTGTAGAGGTATTTGAGATGGTTAATATCGACATATAAAGTTGTTTCGACCTTATCTGATGGTACAGGAGAATTATTAAAAACTCCAAATACGACGATATTAATGTTTTGATCATTGTTTGTTGCCATTTTCATAGCATTCATATCAGGTCCGGGTTGTTGTACTGGATTGAGTACATCTTTGGCTTTATTTTGCAAGACGGGGAACAATCCATTTGTGCATTGCGGGTATGTTGCACTCCTATTTTGTTTGTCGGCTTTTAACAATGTAAAAATGTGATTTCGCATCGTCTCGATGGATTTGTTTATGTGGACGCCCTCGCCGGCACGACACATACACACCTTGCTAATTTCGTCAAGACGAGCAACACATTTCTTATAATAGGAATGGACGGAACGAAGATTACTGATTTGATCTTTCCAATCTTTCGGTAGAGTTGTACCGGCACTTGACCCTAACGATATTGTACAATTTGTATACACTTCCTTAAATGAAAGATTTTTGTCTGTATCTGTATGGAAATAAGATTCATAGTATTTTAATGTTGTCGATTTTTTATGTAAAGTAAACATTTGTTTGTCAGGAGTATTTTTGTTGTCTGACAAGGTAATTTATATATTATTTATGTTAATTATTATTTTATCACATTTTAATTTTTTAAATTTGGTAGTATTTGACCCTTTCCCAGAAACTGAAAATTTAATATCTTTGGGGGTTTCATATAGAGCTGTAAGTATTTTCGCTTGTTCGGATGCTATTTTATTATTAGCGTTAGCTGAAGGAGTATAAGAATATATTTCTTTG
The DNA here is from genome assembly GCA_013435795.1 of Chlamydomonas sp. ICE-L. NCBI lineage: Eukaryota > Viridiplantae > Chlorophyta > Chlorophyceae > Chlamydomonadales > Chlamydomonadaceae > Chlamydomonas > Chlamydomonas sp. ICE-L. The sequence continues at coordinate 1,684,444 of JACBWV010000099.1, forward strand.
TTTGAAGAAACATTTATTATATTAAAAGGCATCTGATTATTTTTCATAAGCCCAATATATAAAATGTTGACAAATATTATATTTTCGATATCTAATTTTTTGTATCCATCATTACCGCTTACTTGTCCCAGGATATTATTAATTTTAGTAACGTTGTTATTAATGTTGGGATCGTCGGGATCTTCAGAAACTTTGAATGCTAATTTTTCAAACATTTGTTTAGTAAACGGAATGTTGTTGGATCAATATTAAATATATGTTTACTCAATTTTTTACCATAAGATGTTAATTCTGTATATTCGTTTTTAATTCGATCAATTTCGTTGTATTTTTTTTCTGTTTCGTCTATATTTTCTACAAAAGTTGTTAACAAAGATTCTTATTCTTTTTTAATAAATATGTCGTCCTTTTTTAAAATAGAATTGTAGAAATTCTGTAATTCTTCTTTTAAAACTTCGTTTAATTGTTGTACGTTCTTATAATAATCTGAAATAACAACAATATTATTATCAGATAGATTATATGAACTGTTATGTAACGTGCAAACTTCTATATTTTTTTGTATATTTTTGTTTGTACTTTTATAAAACAATTCATTACCACGATTATTTTTTATGTTAGCAAACTTAATCAGTTCTTTAATTGATTTGCATGAAAATATATTCTCAACCCCTGCATAATCAGCTATATACATAATTCCTTTATTTTGTTTACTGGTATCATAAAGTTGTAACTTTACGATAACATGACTTCGTGAACTTTGGACGTTATTTGTTGTAGCTGCAATGCGACGTTGATCAGGTTCGTCTACCAATTTAATTATGCAATCTCCCAGAGATGTTCCTTCATTTATTTGTGTTTGATCTATTTTATGAGTTTGTCTAAGTGTAAATTTCCCGTTTTCCTGTTTCTTAAAATTAAAGTTCGTTTTGATTTCTACTGTTTTCCCATAGTAATCTTCATAAATTGTCATGTCTACAAAAGTTACATTTACTAATTTTTCTATTATTTTAAGCAGTATTCCAGGTTCTTGAGTTCCATCTTCAGGTCTATAATTTATCAAAGATGATGTTTTTCCTGCACCAATCGAACCATATCCCACTACAAACACGGATTCATTTTTATCAAGCAACGTCTTGATTTCTGTACAATTGATGGCAACTTCATCGTTACTTAACTCCCGGTAAAACACTTTTGTAAATGGCCCTACGACGTACGTTTGATTAGTACCTGGTTGTGTTAAAAGGTACGTGGGATTATCTTGACTACTAACCCCAAACTTATTTACATTACTCATCTTCCGATTATTGTCACCTCGAATTCTCAAGTACGTCAACAATTTTGGACGAAATTTATAGTTCGGAGGCATGACACTTAAAATTGAATCATCGAAACATGTAAGAAATATATTCTTTGATTTGTTTTTGAATATTTTTTGGAATTCATTACTGCATTTTGTACAGTTGTTGCCTGACATGCAGCTCCACTTGTGCAATTTGTTGAATCATACATCTCTGTTAGTCTATCTAGAATTGTCACTTTCATTGTTTCGTCTACGAAGATATATATTTTATATAAACCCATACCACTATTCTTCTGAGAAATAGTTCTTCCCGCTCTTTTTCTTCTAACGACATAATATTAACTAGTATAGATTGGTTCATCATCAAGTTGTACAATACAAGCATAGTAAATATACCGTTCATACCTTCTGAAGTTCCTGAAGTTCCTGAAGTTCCTGAATTTCCTGAATTTACTGAATTTACTGAATTTACTTCAGACAACCAATCATATTTTTTTATGTAACGATTGATTATTATACTAACATCTTCTTCCGAAAGTGTTCCATCACTAAATTCAATTTCTTGATGACTACACTTTGCTAATATTTCTTTATGTCGACGGTTCATTTGTTGTGCATTTTCTAAAATCCTACTATGATTCCGCACCTGCTCTAGCACGTTCGCCACCCGCTTAGCCTCCTCCTGCTCTATCGCTTCTTCCACCCGCTTAGCCTCCTCCTGCTCTATCGCGTTTGCCACCCGCTTAGCCTCCTCCTGCTCTATCGCTTTTGCCACCCGCTTAGCCTCCTCCTGCAAAGAAACCTCCTTTCATGACGCATTGCACATCAACAAAGACCCCGTGTTCTTTTGGGCCACGGTACCGGGGAAGAGGCGATCGCTTAAGTGCGGCTGGTCCTTCAATGGACACTCTCGAAAGTACCGACAAAAGAACGATACGGAGTCTGCAGGATGGAGAGCCGTGATCTAAAAAATAACCACGATATTCTCGTTAACATCTTGCAATTTGTTGATTCAAAATCGTATTGGTGTTCCACTGCCCCGTGGATTTCTACACCATTAGGTTACACCGTAAGGTGTGCCGTACACGAAGCGGTTTCATTTTAGTATTCCGTTGACTGTATCATGATGGGAGGCGGACCAAAGTGTAGCGAAAGCACTTCGTACACGGTGTCGAGCAACCACATCACCCTGCGGTACATGCGCGCGTTACGCTCATTCCAGCGCATGCGCCAAGACCCCATGAGCTGCCCCTGCAGCGCGCGCACTATCTCGCGACCGTAAGCGCCCCCCCCACCACATACGAGCGTTCGAGCACGAAGCACCCACGAAGGAGAACATCGTGTAAGTTGCATGCAAACGAAAGTCCACGTGTCGAGTACAGTTGTTCTCAGATAAAGTGGGACACACCTTATAACTTTACCATCTGGATTATCTTTCCTCAAGCGCTTGGTGCATGAACTCCGCCACATGTTCCTTTGGTAGATAGGGCCACGGTTTGTGGAACCCGAACGGTATGGCCACCTTGGATGAAGAAATGCGTTGTTCCATGGCGAACCTTTCGCCCACTCCAGTGGGGCAGCCGCATCCGATCGTGGAGAACGAACGCGCGAAGAAAACGTCCTCCGGCTCAGGTTGCAGGTTGAAATTGAACAGGCGACCACCACCACTCATTCGGTGCACTGGAGTAGTAGTAGGTTCGGTCACGTCTAGGCACGCATCCACGCGTCGCAGGGAAAGACCGCTATTACCTACGAGGGTGGGCACCAGACGCTTCAGTTCCGCATTCGCGGGAGCGTCCGCCCACGGCGCGCCAACGTAGTCTTGCGCCATAATTTCCTCGTCCTCTTCGATGCCAGGGCGCACAATCATACCATCGTCCTGGACGAACAAAGCCATGTCGCCCACCTCGACCTCCTTCAGACGCCTCCAAAAGGAAGCGTCCTTCAATATGTTGCTGTACTACTCGATGCTGAAGGGCTGCTGTCCGGGAAGAGGCGGGGCGTAAGAGAGGCTCTCCATTACCACCGTGACCAGCTCCACCCCTCCGGGGAGAAGCGACGGGGGGAGAGAGCGTTGCACAGACCGCTCATTCTCAGGAGCACAAAAGACGACCACGCGCGGCCACCTACGTACATATAGATTGTCCAGAGTCACGAGTACGGACAACGTGCTCCACACGTTAGGGCGGTTGTCCACAACGACCAAACTTCCTATAATCGGCTTATGATGATCCTCGGGATGACGAGCAACCGGTTTCAGAAGATTTCGGTTGTGGACATAACGAAGTACGAAGTCGTGTAGAGGAACTGCGTTCGGTTTCGCTGGGTCCAGGGGGGCGCTCGCATATCGCATCACGAGGTCCGCCTGCAAAGTACTCAATATGTCGGGCGGCGGAGCAGTATTCGTTTGATTCCACACCGGGAAAATCAGACAGTTGTTTTTCCTCATCGCGTCTGAAGCAGCATCGTACGATGAGTCAAGGTCGACACATACGATCGCATTTTGTACTTGATTTGATGGCGACGATGATGATGATGACGGTGATAGGACGAAAGGAACGATTTCGAGACGCAGTTTGCCAGAGCGTCTCGTGGCTACGGAGAGGACAGCTTCGGCGGCTTTCAAGAAAGCGGCTGTATCGTTTGTCGGGAGCTCGACGATGATCCGTTCGTAGATGGCCAAAGGACATGTCGAAAGGAATATCTTCCACGGCATGCATGCATTTCTGACACAGTGGCAGTGCTTGTCCATGAAATCACCAAGCGACCATGTGGATGTTGTTGTTCTACTAGGGGTAGATGTAACGAAAATGGCTCCTCCTACGTCTGTGCGCCATAGGTAGCCGTTGAGACAGATGCCGTGCGAGAGCGCCTCGATGCACGACCATCCGATATTGCGGGCGTCCGACGTATCCTCTGCTGATGAAACGTACATGTCGGATACGGGATCAAGTACTCCAAGATTTAGCGTCTTTATGAGTTCTCGAGTCCTCGACACGTAGTTGCGCACGTCCATCATTACTCCTCGTATGGCGGAAACTGTATCGGTATTATCGCTGCACCAATCTTCGAATACTTCGAGTGTCGCTGGTGCTTCTTCTACGTACACCTTCACGATGGCGTCAAGGAGGGGTGTGTCTTTCTCCCGGAACGCCTCTAGCAGCTCGCTAGACCGCGGGAAAAGACAGTGGCGCCACACGATCTTCTCGAGGAGGGCTCTCTTGCAGTCCCTCTCGGATGCACGGAGACGCGCATGCGTCTGTAGGAAGCAGGTGGTCATCTTGTCTACCATTCCCTTACGCGTTGTGGGTTCCTGCGCTCTGGTGAGCGGGAGACATTCTACGAGACTCCCCTGTATTGCGTCATCGACATTGAGCTTTCTCTCTTTCAACGTATTAAAGATGGTGTACGTCCATCGTGACGGCGGAGCTCCTATGACCGCCGCCCATGCCGTGTGAAAAGAGAGGTTCTCTGTTAGGCTGTTGTGCGCGAGGATGGAGCTCGCGCGTACAGCCTGATCGACTTGCACATCTTGTGTCAATGCGGTCAGTCTCGTGTGGTCGCCGTCCAATATGTCGAAAACGTCTCTCAACAGGAAATCCATTGTATACCCAACCCTTATTTGTTTTGTTTTGTGATAGCTCTTTATGCCAAGTTTTCCAAGGTTTATCAAATATTTTTGATGAGTAATGGGCGTTCCAGCCTCCCGGCCGATTTTCACTGGTTGCAAAACATGGTCTGGAGCGGAATTGTGATTCATTGGGGCTGATATCTCAAGCTAGCGATATCTCAAGCTAGTTCCAGAGGCTCTAAATTCTGAATAGAAATTTTAAAAAATCCGCCGGGAGGAAGGAACGCCCATTGAGTGTAAAGACATACAATATTTACATAACTAACATATGTTTCTCATTATTGAGGATATTATTGAGATTATTTGACCCACCATATACCGCGATACCCGGTTCGGTCATCGTCCGTCATGTACTCACGTGAGACGGGTCACTCATTGATCGACCGGTACTTTGCTTCTGACGGAGATGGCGCCCAGCTTGTGAAGCACCAGACGCATTCCTTCAACGACTTTGTATCCTCGAAATTGGAGTGTGTGATCAACGGGATGAACCCCATCGAGGTCGGTGACACATATTGCACTCGCCTGCGTCAGTTCAAGAGTGTTCTGAGCATCAGCTTCACGTCCCCCTGTCTTGCTCTACCGATGATTTGTGATGAGGGACGGGATTTTGTTCGAACGTGTGATGTTATCCCTTCATAATCGATCTCTTTTTTGTCGGCTTTATGCGCATCATGACGTACTCGTTCTTCTCTGTTACTTGTTCGTATTTTGCGAATCCGTGGAGGTGCGTCAGAATGGATATAGATGATTTTTGCTGGGCGAGTACAATCGTTAACTCTTCGATATTGCCTTTGCGTGTACTGGAGTGATTCTGGGAAGCATCCCACTCATGGTTGCATTCGGTCTTATGTACTGCATGCGTTTCTCCAAGTTATAGTCGACTTACGACGTTTTTCTGCGCCCTATGACGTAAGTGCCGTTGTATGCCATGACGGCGGCTACTGTGTGGTAATACTGGATAACGAGTCCAAGGTCGTCATTAGCCAGGACCGCAATCTCCTGAGAACCGGACTACGGGTTCACTAACACGACGAAGACTTCCTCTTGCTATTCTGCCACACCGCCGGTTTAGTTGC